>CM044002.1:16138402-16735902 GCA_024085815.1 Flaveria linearis
CTTGCACCGTATGTGAGCTTCTATGACAAATGATTCACGACGTGCGTGAACATAAAGGAAAATAACACTTTAGTGTTATACCACATGGTTGTGGAACAGAACGAGTCACGACGTGCGTGACCGTCCCATGGAAATGGGAAGAAAGGACAAACCCGGATTAAAGTGATTCACATCGTGTGTGAACACTAGGGTAAAGGGTTATCCCTACGATTTGCAATGTGTGTGAACGTTGGGTAACGCCAAGGAAAGCGGTCGTTCGCGAAAGAATGGCAAACCGCTCATTAAAATGGGATTTGACCCTATAAGGGTCAAATTCGGTATCAAAAGGAAATTTGCGTTTTGATAAGCAAATGGGATGGGTTGGGTCTAAGAACTCACCAAACATATGTAATATGCTATAATAGATCGGTTCCATGGTTGTCGGGACGGTCAAAAGCTCTAAAGAGCAAACGAACCATAAATGGGATAAATAAGGAATTAAATACCAAAAAAATAGAAAAATTTTGGTACAATGCCAAGAGTCGGGTTAGACTCGTTGAAACTCCGTGGGAATCTCGTATATGATAAAATATGTTATTTCTAGGTGTTTGAAACAATCGGGATCGAAAGGGGTGGCTCGGAAACGCGAAACGACCTTTAACGGGTCAAAAATGTTGGTTTGGCTGCAGGTGCCACCGTAGCTTACGGTGGTACCGTAATTTACGGTAGGCCCTGGGCGGTTTACAGCTACCGTAAGCCAGAAAGTTACCACCGTAGCAAAATGGAGGCTACCGTAACTTACGGTGGCTACCGTAAGTTACGGTAGGCCCCATTTCCCAGATTTGTCGATTATCGTTTTAATTCGTTCCGAGACCGTTTAAACCCCCGTAAAGACCCGAAATGAATGTTAGAATGTACTTACTTAGTTCTTATGAACTAATGGATGTTTAAACGTGTGTTTTCAGGTGTTACGGGACCGGAAGGCTAAAGTGATCGGTAGGGCATACAAGGATCGAACGGGATTTGCAAACGCGATTCTTTTGTAGAAATTAACGCGTTAACATTATTTTGAAACTTCTTATTATGTGTTTATGTAAATGGATTGTTAAACCTCATTTTTGAGTGTCGGTTGACACGAAACACATAATTTGGGAGTTAACTGTTAATGAAATTTTCTGGGACCAAATTCCGCATGTTTATTTAACTTAAACGGACTCTTTGGAGGTCCGGGTGTTACAAGTTGGTATCAGAGCCAACGGTTTGAGAGATTCAAGTGCGTCGCGAACACTTGGACTCAAACTTTTGAGCTCTAGATATGAGAAATGCAAACGTTCGATCCAAGAAGCCGATCACTGAGCCTAAAGGTACAAGGTTAGTGTGCCGTTTATAAACGTAACAAGCTTGACACATGTATGATATATGTATGATATATGTATGATATATACCATATGAACTGATTGAACCTAGCTTCTTGACTTAAGTTTGGAATAAAGGAACTAAGAAGGCATCCGTGTGGTGAGCTTGTTGCTAGGCCTGGCCAGTCTAACAACAATCAAAGGCACGCGAATGGATTCTTAGGGATGTTGTTTTAAACTTAAGGATGGAAATGGGTATTGTGTGAATAGGGTTAGGCCCTAGTGATAGTAGAATCATAAGCATCGCTGTATATGCTATAGATTACGTACATGGTACTAACGTAAAGATTAATTGTCACAGTCTTAGGTCATGGCTGGTAACGATCACGTGATTAATATAGAGAATCACGAGACCCATCCCGATGATGCAACACGGGAAATGGTCAAGGAGGAAGTTGGCAAGGCTTTTGAGGCTTTATTGCCGGGCTACATCGAGGATGTACGCAAAGATCTACGGGATCTCATTCAACAAGAATTTGTGGCTCTGAAGGCTGACAAAGAAACCGAAAGGCCAACAAAGAAAGTGACCTATAAGGAGTTTGTTGCATGCAATCCTACAACGTTCAAGGGTGAGGTCGATCCACTACTTAGTCAAAGGTGGATCAAAGATATGGAAAGTGCCTTTGAAACCTCACACTGTGAAGAATCCGATGAAGTGAGGTTTGCTGCAAGCCAACTCCGGGAACGAGCTAAAGACTGGTGGGAATTGCAACGGGATGAGAAGGGGCGGGAAGGTATCAAAAGTATGACTTGGGAAGAATTTAAGAAGTTGTTCACAAAGCGGTTTTGCCCACAAGCCGCTATCAACAGAATAGCAGAAGAATTCCTACAGTTACGACAAAAAGATGAAAGTATTGATACCATCACGGCCATCTTCTACGACAAAGCCAAGTTTTGCCCACAGTTGCTCCAGGATGAAAGGATGTGGATTAACCACTACTATGGCATGTTGAGTGCCAAGTATCGAGAGTTTCTTACACCGTCCAAATGTGAAACTCTAGCAGAGCTTATCGATTGTGCTAGGGATCGAGAAGCGGAATTGAAAAGGCAAGTTGATCGTGGGGAGAAGCGTGCGGCTGAAACGGAGACGGGTTCGTCTAAGAAAGCCAAGATTTCATCTTCATCAAACAAGTCTGGGAACGACAAAGACTCCAAACATTGCAAGATTTGTAAAAAGAAGCATGGGGGAGTTTGTAGATACGGATCTAAAAATTGCTTCAAGTGTGGGAAGGCGGGTCATTCGACATCTCAATGCACAAGCCCGTTAAGTGTGTGCTACAACTGTTACAAACCGGGCCACAAAAAGAGCGAATGTCCGGAACTAAAGAAGGATGGTACAAGTCAATCCTCGGTTGCTCAAGGTTCGGGGAAAAAGGGTGATGGAGGAAAAGCTAAGGCGAGAACTTTCTTGATTACGGCTGAAGAAGCCAAATCTATAGCCGACGTTGTGACGGGTACTTTTCTCGTCAACTCACTACCTGCTTATGTGCTATTTGACTCGGGTGCTAATAGATCGTTTGTTTCGGTTAAATTTGCGAGTCATTTTTCCATGGTGTTAGACAACTTACCTAGTCCTTTAGAGATTGAGGTAGCGGATTCAAAAACGTTCTTAGTGTTCAACGTTTATCGAAATTGCATACTTACCATCGAAGGTGAGGATTATTCGGTCGACTTAATACCCATGACACTCGGGGAGTTTGATGTAGTAATTGGTATGGATTGGCTTTCCATGTACCACGCCAATATAGTTTGCAATCGCAAGTGCATTCAACTGGTATCTCCGAGTGGTTATGAGGTAATAATCCAAGGTGCAAAACGCGGTGGCGTAGCTTTATGTTCTTTGGTTAAAGCAATGAAATACATGAGCCATGGAGGACAATCGTTCTTGGCCTATGTAATAGACACGGAAACAAAGTTCAAGTGTTGGAAGATATTCCGGTTGTTCGGGATTTTCCAGATGTCTTTCCGGAGGATTTGCCGGGAGTCCCACCGGAACGGGAGGTCGAGTTTCGAATCGACCTAACCCCGGGAGCTAAACCCATTGCAAAGGCTCCCTATCGTTTGGCGCCATCGGAGCTCCAAGAGTTAATGACACAATTGCAAGATCTTTTAGACAAGGGGTTCATACGTCCGAGTACTTCGCCTTGGGGAGCACCGGTTCTTTTCGTGAAAAAGAAGGATGGAAGTCTTCGGATGTGTATCGACTATAGAGAGTTGAACAAGGTGACGGTTAAGAACCGTTACCCATTGCCTAGGATTGATGACCTATTCGATCAGTTGCAAGGTGCATCGTGGTTTTCGAAAATCGACTTACGGTCGGGTTATCATCAGTTGAAGGTAAGGGAAGAAGACATCCCCAAGACGGCATTTCGTACTAGATACGGGCATTATGAGTTCCTTGTGATGTCTTTCGGGTTGACAAACGCCCCGGCGGCATTCATGGATTTGATGAATAGGGTGTGCCGACCCATGTTAGACCGATCTGTCATTGTATTCATAGATGATATCCTTATTTATTCTAAAAATGAAGGTGATCATGCTTGTCACTTGCGTGAAGTTCTTGAAACGCTTCGTCGGGAGAAATTGTTCGCAAAATTCTCCAAGTGTGCCTTTTGGTTGCGAGAGGTACAATTCTTGGGTCATGTGGTAAACTCAGAGGGTATACACGTAGACCCCACAAAGATTCACGCGGTGACCAAATGGAGTCCACCCAAGACTCCCACGGAGATTAGAAGCTTTCTTGGGTTAGCCGGATATTATCGGAGATTCATTCAAGATTTTGCTAAGATTGCTTCTCCTTTAACCAAGCTTACCAAGAAAGAGGTGAAGTTCCTATGGGGTGAAGAGCAAGAGAAAGCCTTTCAAGAGTTAAAGTCGAAATTGACTCAAGCTCCGGTTTTGTCTTTACCCGAGGGAACCGACGATTTTGTGGTATACTCGGATGCTTCCTACTCCGGTTTGGGTTGTGTTCTAATGCAAAGGGGCAAGGTGATTGCTTATGCCTCGAGACAACTGAAAGCGCATGAAAGGAACTACCCAACCCATGATCTTGAACTAGTCGCGGTGGTGTTCGCGTTAAAGATTTGGAGGCATTATCTATATGGTGTAAAGTGTACGATTTACACGGACCATAAGAGTTTAAAGTACTTCTTTACGCAAAAGGAGTTAAACATGAGACAAAGGCGGTGGATGGAATTGCTAAAGGATTATGATTGTGAAATCCTATATCATCCGGGAAAGGCCAATGTCGTGGCTGACGCCTTGAGTCGAAAGGAGGATCATACTCCTATCAAAATAACCGCAATGAAGATAACTGTTATATCCGAAGTGGTTGAACGAATCAAGGAAGCACAAACTGAAGCGCTAAGGGAAGAAAATTTGAAGAAAAATCGAATCAAAGGTCAAACTCAAAACTTGGAAGATGATAGTCGGGGATTGAAAACAAGATGGGGTCGGGTTTGGATACCACCTACTTGTACCTTGAAGAATGATCTATTGGATGAAGCCCATAAATCCAAGTATTCAATTCACCCGGGAGCGACTAAGATGTATAGAGACCTTCGGGTTAACTATTGGTGGCCGGGCATGAAACGCGATATTGTCAAATACGTGGAGAAATGCTTAACTTGTTTGCAAGTGAAGGCGGAACATCAAAAACCTCATGGTGAATTGCAACCGTTGGATATTCCGGAATGGAAATGGGAAAAGATAACAATGGATTTGATTACTAAACTTCCAAGAACGAAGAAAGGGTACGATGCGATATGGGTTGTTGTCGATCGATTGACCAAGAGCGCTCATTTCCTTCCTATTCGTGAGACTTACAATTCGGAGAAAATGGCGGAGGTTTACGTGAACGAAATAGTGTCACGACACGGGGTGCCCGTGTCGATTGTGTCCGATAGAGACACACGGTTTACTTCCAAGTTTTGGAGGAAATTTCAAGCGGAGATGGGGACAAAGCTATTGCTAAGCACGTCATACCATCCCCAAACCGACGGACAAAGTGAAAGAACCATTCAAACATTAGAAGATATGCTACGAGCGTGTGTTCTTGACTTTGGGGGTAGTTGGGATGAGTATTTGCCTTTGGCGGAATTTTCTTACAATAATAGCTACCACTCCACCATCGAGATGCCTCCGTATGAAGCTTTGTATGGAAGAAAATGCCGAACTCCCATTTGTTGGGGAGAAATTGGTCCACGGGAACTCGCGGGCCACGATACGATAATGAATACGGATGAAAAGATTAGGCAAATCCGTGCTCGCATGAAGGCGGCACAAGACCGTCAGAAAGCTTACGCGGATAAGCGTAGACGACCCATCGAGTTTGAGGTGGGTGATTTGGTTTTGTTAAAGGTTTCCCCATGGAAGGGTATTATACGATTCCGGAAGCGGGGAAAGTTGAGTCCGAGGTTTATCGGGCCGTTTAAAATCATCGCACGTGTGGGTAAAGTTGCTTACCGGTTGGAATTGCCGGAAGAGCTTCAAGGAATTCACAACACGTTCCATGTATCTTACTTGAGGAAGTGTTTGGCTGACGAGTCGGCCTATGTCCCGTACGAGGATTTGGAAGTTGATGACAGATTGAACTATATCGAGAAGCCGGTGGCTATCTTGGATAGAAAGGTCAAGCAACTGAGAAACAAAACACTCAATCAGGTGAAGGTGCAATGGAAGAATCGTAAGGGGTCCGATGCCACTTGGGAATCGGAAGATGAAATGAGGAAGTCTTATCCTCATCTATTTGATTAGTATGTAAAGTTTCGGGGACGAAACTCTCTTTAGAGGGAGAGACTTGTAACGACCCGAATTTCGCATTATGTAATTAAAATACAATTAAGGTATCATGTGTTAAAACCTAATATTGTAAAATATGTTAAAGGTTAAACATTAAGACTTAACTAGAAATTTGCTAGTTAGTTATTAGTGATGGAAGAATGAAAAATGATACTAGAGGGGTGGATCTTGCCAATTGATGAAACTTGAACATGGATATGTATGGCAAGCCATACATCTTGATGAGCATTGTCTTCTCATTCACCTCACTCACGTTTACACACACAAGGGAAGAGGAGAAGAAGGGTTTTGACATCTCATGCTCAAATTGTTGGTGATTCAAGTGCAAGATCCGAAATTGAACCCTAGAAATCATTCTTCATCTCATCAAGAGCTACAAGTAAGTGTTATTTGATGTTCTTGAGGTGTAAAATCGTCACCCACATGATGGGTGTAGAAATTGGTGGTTTAAACATGAAACCCTAGTGTTATAGTGCTAGATGATCATGTGTATGTGTGTATTATGGTAACTAGATGTGTAATTGCTCCTTAATTGAAGGTTTACATGAACCATGGAAATGGGTTTAGTTACTAGAAGGTTAAACTAAGGATTCTTCATGTAAACTAGTTGCTAGTTGTAGAATCCATGTTCATTCTTGTAGAAATGTGATTAGGTACATAACATTTGGTTGAAATTGATGAATCACATGTGTGTTATGTGATTTAGGTGTAAAACTAGCTTGATGATGTTTAAAAGCTAGTTAATAACCAATATGTTAAGTTATGCACATAAGGTGTTTGATTAAATGCTCCAATGAGATGAAAAACATGAATGAACTACTTAATTGCAAGAAATGTGCAATGTGAAAGCCTAGATTGTAGGTTAAAGGTGATAAATGGTCAAATAGACCATATGTGTGATTAAATGAATGTTATGTGTTAAATGGGTCCTTAAAATGGTAATAGGAAGTGGTGTGGCAAGCGGATCTAAGGGAACCGGCAAGGAACACGTTTGATTGACCACTTAAACCTTCCGGACTCAAGGTAAGACATTCTTTAAATTGAGCATAACAAAGTGAAGGCATGAGTCACAATGTGTGTGACCATGTGCTCATAAGCTCAAACAAAATGAAACACGTTTAAAAAGGATAAATAGTTGACTTGCACCGTATGTGAGCTTCTATGACAAATGATTCACGACGTGCGTGAACATAAAGGAAAATAACACTTTAGTGTTATACCACATGGTTGTGGAACAGAACGAGTCACGACGTGCGTGACCGTCCCATGGAAATGGGAAGAAAGGACAAACCCGGATTAAAGTGATTCACATCGTGTGTGAACACTAGGGTAAAGGGTTATCCCTACTATTTGCAATGTGTGTGAACGTTGGGTAACGCCAAGGAAAGCGGTCGTTCGCGAAAGAATGGCAAACCGCTCATTAAAATGGGATTTGACCCTATAAGGGTCAAATTCGGTATCAAAAGGAAATTTGCGTTTTGATAAGCAAATGGGATGGGTTGGGTCTAAGAACTCACCAAACATATGTAATATGCTATAATAGATCGGTTCCATGGTTGTCGGGACGGTCAAAAGCTCTAAAAAGCAAACGAACCATAAATGGGATAAATAAGGAATTAAATACCAAAAAAATAGAAAAATTTTGGTACAATGCCAAGAGTCGGGTTAGACTCGTTGAAACTCCGTGGGAATCTCGTATATGATAAAATATGTTATTTCTAGGTGTTTGAAACAATCGGGATCGAAAGGGGTGGCTCGGAAACGCGAAACGACCTTTAACGGGTCAAAAATGTTGGTTTGGCTGCAGGTGCCACCGTAGCTTACGGTGGTACCGTAAGTTACGGTAGGCCCTGGGCGGTTTACAGCTACCGTAAGCCAGAAAGTTACCACCGTAGCAAAATGGAGGCTACCGTAACTTACGGTGGCTACCGTAAGTTACGGTAGGCCCCATTTCCCAGATTTGTCGATTATCGTTTTAATTCGTTCCGAGACCGTTTAAACCCCCGTAAAGACCCGAAATGAATGTTAGAATGTACTTACTTAGTTCTTATGAACTAATGGATGTTTAAACGTGTGTTTTCAGGTGTTACGGGACCGGAAGGCTAAAGTGATCGGTAGGGCATACAAGGATCGAACGGGATTTGCAAACGCGATTCTTTTGTAGAAATTAACGCGTTAACATTATTTTGAAACTTCTTATTATGTGTTTATGTAAATGGATTGTTAAACCTCATTTTTGAGTGTCGGTTGACACGAAACACATAATTTGGGAGTTAACTGTTAATGAAATTTTCTGGGACCAAATTCCGCATGTTTATTTAACTTAAACGGACTCTTTGGAGGTCCGGGTGTTACAATTTTGGGGCATAAAACACTACTTTAACGTTTAAATCAATGAACGATTAACATAATAATGATGTATGAACAATAATACGTACCTGGATGTTGAAAAATCGAAGATCAATACGTGGAGTATAGTGCTATACGAGAGTGTTTTTTTTTGAAGTGTGTGTAAAAAATAGAAAATTTGAAAGATATAGTAGGCTGAGGATCTATACGCCGCGTATGGCACCATACGCGGCGTATAGCTTATATTCTTTTTTAAATCGATACTGACCTATACGTGGCGTATGGACCTATACGCCCCGTATAGGTGAAGTGATGTGACGTCGGTTGTCAGTCATTAATGTCGCATTAATGGTCGTACCCTATACGCCGGGTATGGGCCGCGTATGGACCCATACGCGGCGTATAGGAGGGTGTCGATTTAAAAAAGCGGGTGTCTATTTATTAGGACCCTTTTGATATCTTTCCTTGATTTCCTCCCATCCCACAAATCTAATCGTTGAAAAGTCCCAGCCACACCTCTTACAATCTTGATGAGATTTTTCTTTTCAAATTTGATAAAAATCGAAGATGATGAAGAACAGGGGTTGCGACGGGTTCCGAAAGTAAGATGATAGGTTGCGACTGTTTTGTTGAAAAAAAAAAGGTTGATACTTTACCTACTAGGTTAGTTGCTTTGATGTGTACAAAACTACTCAAGGAGGTGTGTTGGAGATAAATTAGCAACCCAAGAGAAGAATCTGACGGTGACGCCCAATTGATGAATCATTATGAGAGACTAAATGATGAATATAGGTGCTAAACTTAAAGTGACGTCTATTTTTTATTCTTTTAGAATATGATTGAAGATGATGATTGATGAAAAAAGATGATGCTTTAAAGATGATGATGGTTCGAGCAATAATCAAAGCATCTAGTTTTAAACATGAATGCCAAATACCATGTACATGACGAAGACTAATGTTACATGTACATAAGACTACTGTTAAATATAAGTACACCCTTGTTGCGTATACGTATCTCTGTTGCTGCATTATGTAACTCTGTTATTCAAATGATTATGTAGTTTTAGTACATGCACTTGTAAGTTCATTTACATATATTTAATTCCACTTGTTACATATAAATAACTTGGATACGCCTTCTAATTAGATACGTAGTTTCAAATTTTCAACAATTCATTGTTACCTTGGAGATATGTTGTCTTCCACTTTGTGGGGATCACTAATAATGGAAGAATTAGGTGGTTCTTAGTGGTTCTAATAATGGAAGAATTAGGTGGTTCTTAGTGGTTTACAACTCTTCCACTATTGATGGTTTAAAATCAATGTTGTAGTGTATAAATAGGTCTCTTGTATTTGTATCAAATCATCCCTTACAAGCATCTCAATAAACATTCCCAGTTACCCAGTGGATGTAGGTCAGTTTAGACCGAACCACTTAAACCCTTGTGTCTCATCTCAGTTTATGTTCGTGGTTGTGAGTTCGTGTGTGTTCTACTGATATCCTAACAACTGGTATCAGAGCACCAGGCTCTCGATTGAATCACACGAACCAGAAGGAGGTGTACAAGAACAGAGGAGAAGACACTGACCTGTGAAATCGGGAACTCAGGTTCCGATCAAAGACCGCTGCCGCTAGCACCGCCGCCACCGCCGCCCTCTTCACCTCGTCAGTGATCCGCCACTGGTGCGCCTCGATCGCCGCAGTAAACGCCGGCACCTCCAGATCACTTGGACCACCGAAGGGGATGGAGCCGGTGTGACGCCCTAGACCCGGCAGGGCACCGGAGGCACATCACACAGTTGGATTAATATTTTAAACGCGAATCAGAGCTTTCTACTCACAGCGGAAGACTAAACAACATTACATATTAACCCAACTTTTAAAACATTTTTACATATAGTTGTATTTAATTATACATTTCCTTATTTACATTATTAACAGGTCCTACGCCCTATACCAGCAGCTACTCCGGGATAGCATCCTTGTTCAGCTCATACTTGCCTTCCTCTATTATTAGAGGATCCCTCCTTACCTAGCACACATAACAGACTCAAAACATCAGATAAACTGGTGAGTTCTAAATTTTCATTAAAACATTAACAGCATATTTACTCACACAAAAGTCATATTTATATTGGCAATACAATAAGATCAACTTTTATCATTACTTTGTCCCACCGGACTCGTCCCACCGGACGTCAGTTACCCACATCTAGCAACTGTCAGTTGCCCACATCTAGCAACGGTCAGTTTCCCACATCCAGAAACTGTAATTATTATCTCTCATCCAGTAGGATGCCAATTAATCATCTAGGGTCGTCACCACAAGATGTTCACAAATCTGAGTGATCGTCATCACTCCTATCTAACTGTACAGTTACACACCCAGGCATCTTACCCTAACTGGCCTGTTGAGATTTACATCACATTATCACTTTAAAACATTTCTTTTACTTATTGTCAATATTATCACAGTACTTTACGCACCACACATTCTTTCTTTTAGCATCAGTTTTAATATATTTTCATTTATCATTACATCCCATCTGACCCATTGGAATCATCACCATCACGTAATGATTTACAATGTTCAGATGACCATTCTTTACACCCTACCTGACCCATTGAAATCATCACCATCACGTAATGATTAACAATATTCAGTGTAACATCGCGTATTTGCGTTAAATAAAAATTTATTTTGTTTAATACGTTGATTGTTAATTCCAACAATTACAATAATAATAATAATAATAATAATAATAATAATAATAATAATAATAATAATAATAATAATAATAATAATAATAATAATAATGATAATAATAATAATAACAATAATAATAATAATAATAATAAAGACCAGGGGGTATTTTTTTCAATTTCGAAACTTTAAAAGAAGTTTTCCACATAAAATAATAATAATCTAAAGTCGAGGGACCAATTGTGTAAATATTTAAAAACACAACTGCTTTCTCTCTCTTCTCCCCCGATATTCCGGCGACCGTCCGGCCACCTTCCGGCCGTTCTCCGGCAACACCACAATACCCCAAAACACGCGAATTCAACCAAATTAAACACCCCGATAACATCATGAGCTAGATTCGAACTTGTTCCCCGTTTAAATTTGAAAATTCAAGTTGATTAGCGCGTTTTAGAATCAAAAAAACACTTTCGGCCGAAAGTCCACCTCGATCGATCGCACTAACACTATAATAATCGAGTTAATCAAACCTAAACTATCCTATAAATGTCACTAATCGATTGCAACTCTCATTACCTCCTGAAACAACCAAAAATTTCGCATTCGATCACCTCCCCTGCTACGACCTGTTCTTGGGCTCTCTGTCATCAAATCGAACTCAATCCAGGTAATTTAACACATGTTTACGATCGTTTTGTCATGGGGAACAAAAGCCCCATGATTTCAGAGGCAAACAACATCGAATTGAACCTCAATTGAATCGATTTCGGGTTAGGGTTCATAGTGGATTGGGGGAGTTTCCTTGAGTCAGTTCAGAAAAATTAAAAACAGAACCATATCGCGGCTTAGAGCCTTGGTTCACCGGTTCAGTGCATGCTTGCAATCCTTGAGGTCTCGGGTTCGACCCCGGCACCCCCCATATATTTTTTAAAGGCTTTTTCAGCCTTAAAATAATTACAAAAAAATTTAGAAAAATATAAAAATGGTTTTTATAAACTTTAAATATTTTTTAGACACCATATTATTTTCTGTAAATTTATTTAATAAAATATTTTAATATTTTATTAAATAGTTTAAGATAAATAATATATTTAGTTTATTTTCTAGACTCTAAATGGTGGTTTAGATCACTAAAATATTTGTTCAACAATACCTACATATAATTATAAATGATGATGTTTTAAAGATATAAAAGCTTATTCCAAGTTACAAACTATTATTTTTTTATCAAATATGAATCGTTTTAAGAAAAACTAACAAATTAGTTTTCCAAATTTATTATTTCTTTGAACATTAATTATTTACTAATTATTCTTTAACGTTATAAAGCTGATATTCTATAAAATCACCAAAAGACAACCTAAGCTTTCCGAAATATCTCCATTTCCTTTAATCACTTAAATAACTAAATATTTTAATTAATTAGCATATAATTAATTAATAAAACTAGTGATTTGTTCTTCTCACATTATAATAATCTATTTCAAATGTATTGATAGATTTATTTCTGTTAATTTTCAAACACACTCAAATAAATTTATTTTATTTATTCAAACTAAATAAATTATCTTATTTAAACTACCATTCAAAACCCATGGAAACCCTAATCTAATTCCAATTCTCATATTATTATTATTCTAACTCGAGACACCGTTCTGTAGATTATACCCCTTTTTATATCATTTCATATTTGGGGGAAATCATGTGATACAATATTCAATCATGATATTCTATTGTTATTTCATTCTAAATTCAATTCAAGACAGGTTATGTTATTACTTGCAACTATGTGAACATACTATGATAAACTGGACGACAGTAAAACCCTAATTCAATCAATCAATCCTAGTATCAATGGTAGATCTACTGGTTTGGATAACCCACCCCACATGGCTTACGAGTGGTGATTGTGCCAGAGGCAATTAGTCAATCTATGGTGTTTGTGTGCAAGTCTATTATATGCAAGTGTCAAGCCAAGGGGTTTATATTGTGTCGGTTTATCTATTTGCTTCGCTATTGCAATATAAGTCTTAACGTTACCTTATGAATTGGATTATTCTCAATCAATCAATCAATCTATATGTATATTCAAAACTGTGATTACTCACCGGCTAATTTTAGCTGACTCGTTACTTTTCACATGATTTCAGGTTAAGCAAGTTAGTGGACTTCTACATGCTCATTTAAGGCCCGGACTTAGTCAAAACAAAAGACAATTACTATTTGTGACTTCATTTGTTGTATTTGCTTATGTTAAACTTACGCTATCTTGTAATGTGATTTTAATATATTTTCACTATTAGACAACCATGTGTTATGAACAATCAATCATTCCCTCGTCCGCTCCGATGATTCCACCGTCGATCAGGGTGTGACATTCAGATAATCCTTCATTACCCCCAACATTACCCCAACAGCTTCACAAGCTGTTAGAAACGTATGAACAATATTATCACAATTCTAGTGCTAAAACATTCAATTCATTTATCATCGTATGTGTGCTAGCCCGAATGTTAAAATCAAACATTTGAAAAGGGCTTAGAACTCACCTTATCAACTTCCTCACAACAATCTACACAATCCACGTACACGAGGTAACTAGTCCTTCCTCTGATCAAGGTATATCAAAACGGAGTTTAGCCTAGTCGATTGGTAAGAACAGGGGTGTTTGGGTGTAAAGGGAACAAGAGAATGAAGTAGATGCAGATAGAAATCTGCTTTTCATCTTTCTTCACCGCCTTACTTATTCACATGTGCAACTTAACCTGTAACACCCCAACCCGGAGAGGCTGACGTGTCACTATTACAGATATCAAATCAAAAACCAAATCCATGATATTAAAAAGACAGTCAAAAGAGATAAATTCAAACAAACCAGATAATCCAAAAGAACCTAATTAATTTATTCATTACATCAGTTAAAGCAAAATACAATCTTGATCTTCAATTCACTCTTCACTGGTTTCCCGGATTACCCTGATTACCTACAATAAAATAAGAAAAACACCACGAAGGAAAATACGGCTGAGCCAAAAGTTGCTCAGTGACGGAAATAACAATAGTAATGATAAGAAGCATAACATACTGATATCTGATACTGAACTGATCATATGATATGAAAAACGGAAATCTGAAATCTAAACATATAATACTGATACTGAACTGAACGTGTAATACTGAACTGAACTGATCTACACGACACGTATATACAAACAAAATAAGTCGTGTAATATAAGAAGTACCCAGAGCCGAAACTTAACTGATAAGTACACAGCTAGCTAGACTATGCACTAATGAGATGGTGTGTGGGGCGTACACACATGATTCCATCCCCCAGAACTGAACTGAACTGAACTGAACTGAACTAGGATCGATCCATCCGCCTCCCAGATATTATGGCCAAAGTACTACCTGAGTACTAACGTGTTAACGGAGACGCCGTGAACTATTTATTACACACCGCACGAAAAGTGTCACATCATTGACGCCACAATGACATGTCGGAGAGCTCGGGTAACAGAGTATCAAATCAAATGGTAGTACAACTACCAACATATAACGTATCAATAGAACATTTATAGGAACATGCAATAATGAGCACAAACTTATAAAATATATATTGCATACTGCAAGCCTTTAACAAGTAAAATTAACAAGTCGAACGAGTCATAGCATAACAAATAATGTTAGACGACTAGTAAAATACCAAAGGCCAAACGAGTTATATTAACGAAACATGGTATCAAAATCTGTACTACAAAGTAACAGAACAGAATTTATACTATGATAAAGGTAACCAAGAATCCGTACCTTATATACGAATGACAATAATCAGAAACAAGGTCTAGGCTTAGTTAACGCCGTGAGAACCTACGATAACGTAACGCAAATTATAGTTTGGATTTTCTTATTTCAGATTGGAAAAATTCCAGTTCTGCCCCTGTCTTTTCGCACTCGTTAAAAATACTAAACGACGTTTAAAAATTCTGAAAATCTCCAGTTTACTAGATTAGTGGTTTCTAAACAACTTTCATTTAGAAAAGTTTCTGATTTGGATTACCGAAATATGAGAAAAACGTGGATCTTTACAGCTGCGCAGAACTGTTAGCTGTTACGAAAACGATTGTTTGGAGGTCTAAACGAATGGGTTTTTCTGTTTTATATATCAACGGATTCGTCTTTCGACGAACTTCGTCATGGACATAAAGTTTAACTCATTTGAATCTGTTATGAAGAAGTTATGGCCTCTGTAAGTTGGCTGTAAAATACGAGCCTAAGTCAAGGGTATTTTGGTAAACCGTAACATTATTTCTAGTTAAAATACGTCCGTTACAGGTCTGAAAATATTTTTATAATTAAGTATAAATCATGATTGACTTCTGGAAAATTTGGCTAATCATATTAAAAATCCGTTTGTCATTTATAAAATCACATCTCAAAATACTCATGAAAACTAGTTAAACGTGTGACTTGTTTAAATTGCTAGGTTAAGGTCTAAATCTTAATTTGGTCAAAATACTTACATTTCCGGTAGCTAAAACAATATCAAAATGGGTTCATATCAAGTTTACTAAGTTAAGCAAAGGAAAGTATGTTTAAAACATAAACCGAACATAAACGAGTACTTATGCGAACGACATCATATGATCAAGGGTAATGAACTAAAATACTAATTAGGATATCTATTATATATAAATGAACAGAAATCATAAGTATTATACCTGAAGAAGGATTTCTAAGATTCAAAGAATGGCCTTAACAAAGTCAATAGACGTAAGCCGGTGGCTTTTCGCATGAAGGTCGGAGAGAAAAACAGATGACAATCGTACGTCGACTGAATTTGCCGGTCGGCTGTTGAATGAACGGTCCACCGTATAAAAGCTGATTCACGAGGGTTGGTTTCGGCGGTGGTTCGCCAGCGATCTCAAACACGTAGCAATGGAGGTTGAAGGTTGAGAAATGAAATTGAAGCATAAAATTGTAGAGAAGAAGTTGATGGTGGAGTGGTTGGGGATGAGAACGTTGAGAGACAATTGTTTGTCTAGAAGATCAATAATAATTAAGTTGAGTGGAGTAGTTGGTTAGGTATAGGAACAATTCGTGGATTTGTTAAAGGTGATTATTATTATTATTGTGGTGGAGTGGTTAGCTTTCAATAATAATTGTGTCAACAACTATTAGCTATCTAATTACTGTGTCAACAATTATTAGTTATCTAATTTTTATTATGGGTATTATAATTCTACCCCCTTAAAACAATTTCGTCCGCGAAATTGCTAGGTACAGATCGAACAAAGACATAACGTACGCAGAGTAGTAAAAATCAACAAGTGAACGAAATTACTCATAATTATTCAATTGCTGAAACAGAATCGATCCAATAGACGAAATCATATAAGAGATGACTAATGTGATGTTCGAGAACAGATAACTGATAATCTCATAACCATTTAGATGTAGAAACGGAGCTAATCACAAAAATAGAAACATGTAACAGATAGTCTGATGGTCAGAAATTCATAACTGATATCTTTATAGCGTAAAGCCAAAATATGTCAAAAATACATTAATAAAAACCAAGTACTAAGCTGTAAAAAGATTCAGATATTGGGAACGGATTGTATCTTCCATCTCCCATGTAGCTTCACGTTCAGAATGGTTTTTCCATAATATCTTAACAAAAGGAATAGTTTTCTTACGCATAATGCGCTCTTGTCGGTCAAGGATAGCTTCTGGTTCTTCCTCGAATGATAAATCCTCATGAATCAAGTGAAGTGGGTAGTTAACCACATGAATAGGATGATAATTGTATCCCCTTAAAAGAGATACCTGAAGACGTTGTGCACATGTGACAGTTGAGGTGGTAAAGCCAAACGATACGAAACCTCGCCAACTCTTTCTAGAATTTCAAAGGGTCCGATAAACCGTGGACTAAGTTTCCCTTTTAGACCAAAACGTCGTACGCCTTCGCAAGGCGAAACCTTCAGGAACACCTTGTCATCGATCTTAAACTCCAAAAGTCGACGGTGTCGGTCTACATAGCTTTTCTGTCTACTTTGAGCTTCCTTTAACTTGTCCCTAGCAATAGCAACTTTCTCATTCGTGATTTGAACTAACTCGGGTCCTTCGATGACTCTTTCACCGACCTCTTCCCAACAAATAGGTGCTCTACATTTACGACCATACAATAATTCGAAAGGAGCCATGCCAATGCTAGCTTGCCAACTATTGTTGTAAGCAAACTCGACCAAACACAAATACTCATCCCAGTTCCCAGTCCACTCTAAGGCACATGCTCGAAGCATGTCCTCGAGAGTCTGAATAGTACGTTCTGACTGACCGTCTGTCTGAGGGTGAAACGCCGTGCTAAACCTCAACTTAGTACTCCATGAGGCTTGTAAGCCCTTCCAAAAACGAGACGTGAATCTCGGGTCTCGATCAGAAACAATAGAGACTGGAGTGCCATGCAGTCTGATAATCTCTCGCGTAAACACTTCAGATAGTTTGCTAACTGAGAATCCCTGCTGAATAGGTAGAAAATGAGCCGACTTTGACAATCTGTCTACCACAACCCATATCGCATCATTCTTCTTGAATGTTTTTGGTAACCCGGTTACAAAATCCATGGAAATATCATCCCATTTCCATACTGGAATAGGTAGTGGCTGAAGCAATCCACTAGCTCTTTGATGCTCAATCTTAAATTGTTGACAAGTAAGACATCTGCTAACAAATCTAGCCACGTCTAATTTCATACCATTCCACCAGAAATTCTGACGAAGATCACGATACATCTTAGTAGATCCAGGATGGATAGAGAACGGAGAACTATGTGCCTCAGCTAATAACGATTCCCGAAGAGAAGAATCATTAGGCACACATAAACGTTTACCACACCAGATTACTCCATGCTCATCTACTCTGAATTCTGATTGTTTACCAATCTCCACATTCTGTAAGATTGCCCAGAGTTCACCATCGTCTTTCTGTGCGTTCTTAATCCGGGATATTAAGTCTGACTCAATCCGGAGTGTAGCGAGATATCCGTCGCTCTTTCCAATATGTAGGCCAATACCCAATCTATCGAGATCGGTAATGTTCTGAGGTTGTAGCTGTAAGGAGGCTACTGTTCCTGAGCTCTTCCTGCTAAGAGCATCAGCTACCACATTGGCCTTTCCCGGATGATACTGAATATTGCATCATAATCTTTTAACAACTCTAACCATCTTCTCTGCCTCATGTTTAGTTCTTTTTGTGTGAAGATATATTTCAAGCTCTTATGATCAGTAAAAATATCACAAGTCTCTCCATAAAGATAGTGACGCCATATTTTCAACGCGAAAATAACAGCAGCGAGTTCAAGATCATGCGTAGGATAATTAACCTCGTAAGGTTTCAACTGCCGTGAAGCATAAGCAATGACCTTACCATGTTGTATTAGCACACATCCAAGTCCCTTTTTAGAGGCATCGCTGTAAATCTGATATCCACCCGTGCCCGATGGAAGTGTGAGAACCGGAGCAGACACCAATCTTCTCTTGAGCTCTTCAAAACTTTTCTCTCGTTCATCATTCCAAGAGTACTTAACCCCTTTCCTTAACAGTTGCGTAAGGGGTAAAGCTATAACAGAAAAACCTTCGACAAATCTGCGGTAGTAACCAGCAAGGCCAAGGAAACTACGGACTTCTGTAGCTGAGGTAGGTCTAGGCCACTTAGTGATCGCCTCTATTTTAGCAGGGTCCATCATAATACCATCCGCAGAAACGACATGACCCAAAAAGGCTACCTTGCTCAGCCAAAATTCACACTTTGAAAATTTAGCATAAAGCTTCTTTCACGTAGTGTTTCGAGCACGATACGGAGATGATTCTCATGCTCCTCCTTACTTTTAGAATAAATTAAGATGTCGTCGATAAATACAATGACGAACTTATCGAGGAACTTGCGGAAGACTCGGTTCATTAGGTCCATGAATACGGCCGGGGCATTAGTTAACCCGAACGGCATAACCAGGAACTCATAGTGACCATACCGAGTACGGAAGGCAGATTTAGGGATGTCAGACTCCTTGATCTTTAATTGATGGTAACCAGACCTCAGATCGATTTTAGAGAAACACTTTGCACCCTGAAGCTGATCAAATAAATCATCAATACGAGGCAGAGGGTAACGATTACGGATAGTGATCTTGTTGAGTTCTCTGTAGTCAATGCAGAGTCTCATAGAACCATCTTTCTTCTTCACGAATAGGGCCGGTGCGCCCCAAGGCGAGACGCTTGGTCTAATAAATCCCAAATCTAGTAATTCCTGTAACTGCTCCTTTAACTCCTTAAGCTCCATAGGTGCCATACGATACTGTGCTTTAGAAATCAGCTCAGCACCTGGAATAAGATCAATAGTGAATTCTACCTCGCGATCTGGTGGAAGTCCGGGTAACTCCTCAGGAAACACGTCAGGAAAATCACATACAATCGGATAATCAGATATGTTCGGCTTTTCAGAAGATGTAGCTTTCACTGAAGCTAGGAATCCCACGCAACCGTGCGATAAGAGTTTCTGAGCTTTAAACGCAGAGATGATTTTCAATGATTTCCGAGGCTGAGTCCCTTGATAAACGAGTTCAGGGCATTGAGGATTTCCAAATAAAACACGACGAGTCTGGCATTCAATAGTAACGTGATGTCGAGTTAACCAGTCCATACCAAGTATGACATCAAAGTCACTCATTTGCATTGGAAACAAATCAGCTTTACGAATAATAGACTCGATTCTGATCGGACAATCTCTATAGACATGCGAGATGATAGTCGAATCTCCTAATGGAGTCGTAATAGCCAAAGTGTGCTCTAACGCAGTCGGTGCAGTCCTTAAGTACTTAGAAAACAAAAGAGATACGACAGAATGCGTAGCGCCCGTATCAAATAAGACATAAATATCCCGCTTTCCTATGCAAAGGGTACCAGAGATCATACCTAGGGCGTTTATTATCAGTATCGGATAAGACATATATATGCATATAATACGTTGCTAACTAAGGGTGTCAGAAATATACCTGGTGCGTTAGCCGCTTCATTTGCAGCGAGTGCAAAAACTCGTCCTCCAGTTGCAGGTTTAGCTTGATTCCCTCCAGCGTTATTACAAGGGTCGCGCTGAGGGCAATCCCTAATCATGTGTCCTACACGTCCGCATCTGAAACATAATCCTCCGGCCAGACGACAAGCTCCCTTATGAAGTTTCCCGCATGTGTTACACTGAGGGATAGCATTCCGATCCTTATTAGGGTGCTGCTGATTTGGTGGTTGAGCACGAGTAGGAGCCTGCTGAGTCTGATTATGAGTTGATTTCTGGTTCTGGTTTCGATTTTTCCATGATCGGGAGTTATTGTTGTTGTTGCGATCGAAACGGTTTCGACGGTCTCGTGGTGGTGAAGACTGATTCTTATTCGTATGAGAAGAAGACTGATCCTTGTCATACTCCCTAGGCCGCTTACGGTTATCATCATACGACTTCCTTCTATTCTTCTTATCATTATATAAGTTTTTAACAGCATCAACCACTTCATTAATATCTTTAAACCGATGATTCAATATAAACTTTCGATCTCTTTCACATATGGCCCACTGAAAATTTTCTGTCTGCTAAGAAAACTCACTAACCGCGTAAATCGTGTCTTGAAATCTGTTATATGCTCGTCATCCCTCTGTCTAATATTAGCATACTGTCTACGATACTCAGTGCGGTCCGCAGCAGTGAAGTATTCCTCATAAAACATTCCTCGGAATTTATCCCAAGGAAGTGTAGCTGCATATTCGTTTCCTCCTCTAGCTTGTTTCACAGTCGTCCACCATCTGTGAGCATCATCTTCTAACTTGTATGTAGCCAACCTTACTTTGTATACGTCCTCAACACCAAGTACCTCAAACAATTTCTCAATATGACTGATCCAGTTTTGCACCTCGACCGGATCATTGGAAGTACTAAAAGACTTAGGCCTTTGCTTCTGAAAACGTTCCAACCAGACATGAATACCATCACGGGGTGGTGCTGTATTATCACCGGAAGGTGCTCCTGTGTTGTTCCCGCCAGAAGGTGGCTCTGAATTATTTCCACCGGGTGGAGGTCCTGTGTTGTTTCCCTCCGAATTCGCCTGTTGCATCTGCTGGATGACTGTTTGAGCAGTCTGAGTCATCAGGTTAGGGAGTATCCCAGAAATAGCAGCGTTTACAGCATTAGCAACGAGGGTTTCAAGAGGAGTATCAGATGAGGGGCCATTCGAGTTATTGCGGTTGTTCATACGTCTCTTAGGAGCCATCTGAAATGAAGATACACGTGTGAACACTGGAATTTAGATTTGGAACAAAAATTAGATCCTAACCTAACGTCTACCCATTACCTCACAAGTTTATTATTATTATTTAAGTTTTCTACAGGAAAGAGCCTTTGCTCTGATACCATAACTGTAACACCTCAACCCGGAGAGGCTGACGTGTCACTATTACAGATATCAAATCAAAAACCAAATCCATGATATTAAAAAGACAGTCAAAAGAGATAAATTCAAACAAACCAGATAATCTGAAAGAACCTAATTAAGTTATTCATTACATCAATTAAAGCAAAATACAATCTTGATCTTCAATTCACTCTTCACTGGTTTCCCGGATTACCCTGATTACCTACAATAAAATAAGAAAAACACCACGAAGGAAAATACGGCTGAGCCAAAAGTTGCTCAGTGACGGAAATAACAATAGTAATGATAAGAAGCATAACATACTGATATCTGATACTGAACTGATCATATGATATGAAAAATGGAAATCTGAAATCTAAACATATAATACTGATACTGAACTGAACGTGTAATACTGAACTGAACTGATCTACACGACACGTATATACAAACAAAATAAGTCGTGTAATATAAGAAGTATCCAGAGCCGAAACTGAACTGATAAGTACACAGCTAGCTAGACTATGCACTAATGAGATGGTGTGTGGGGCGTACACACATGATTCCATCCCCCGGAACTGAACTGAACTGAACTGAACTGAACTAGGATCGATCCATCCGCCTCCCAGATATTATGGCCAAAGTACTACCTGAGTACTAACGTGTTAACGGAGACGCCGTGAACTATTTATTACACACCGTCACAAAAAGTGTCACATCATTGACGCCACAATGACATGTCGGAGAGCTCGGGTAACAGAGTATCAAATCAAATGGTAGTACAACTACCAACATATAACGTATCAATAGAACATTTATAGGAACATGCAATAATGAGCACAAACTTATAAAATATATATTGCATGCTGCAAGCCTTCAACAAGTAAAATTAACAAGTCGAACGAGTCATAGCATAACAAATAATGTTAGACGACTAGTAAAATACCAAAGGCCAAACGAGTCATATTAACGAAACATGGTATCAAAATCTGTACTACAAAGTAACAGAACAGAATTTATACTATGATAAAGGTAACCAAGAATCCGTACCTTATATACGAATGATAATAATCAGAAACAAGGTCTAGGCTCAGTTAACGCCGTGAGAACCTACGATAACGTAACGCAAATTATAGTTTGGATTTTCTTATTTCAGATTGGAAAAATTCCAGTTCTGCCCCTGTCTTTTCGCACTCGTTAAAAATACTAAACGACGTTTAAAAATTCTGAACATCTCCAGTTTACTAGATTAGTGGTTTCTAAACAACTTTCATTTAGAAAAGTTTCTGATTTGGATTACCGAAATATGAGAAAAACGTGGATCTTTACAGCTGCGCAGAACTGTTAGCTGTTACGAAATCGATTGTTTGGAGGTCTAAACGAATGAGTTTTTCGATGTTTTATATATCAACAGATTCATCTTTCGACGAACTTCGTCATGGACATAAAGTTTAACTCATTTGAATCTGTTATGAAAAAGTTATGGCCTCTGTAAGTTGGCTGTAAAATACGAGCCTAAGTCAAGGGTATTTTGGTAAACCGTAACATTATTTCTAGTTAAAATACGTCCGTTACAGGTCTGAAAATATTTTTATAATTAAGTATAAATCATGATTGACTTCTGGAAAATTTGGCTAATCATATTAAAAATCCGTTTGTCATTTATAAAATCACATCTCAAAATACTCATGAAAACTAGTTAAACGTGTGACTTGTTTAAATTGCTAGGTTAAGGTCTAAATCTTAATTTGGTCAAAATACTTACATTTCCGGTAGCTAAAACAATATCAAAATGGGTTCATATCAAGTTTACTAAGTTAAGCAAAGGAAAGTATGTTTAAAACATAAACCGAACATAAACGAGTACTTATGCGAACGACATCATATGATCAAGGGTAATGAACTAAAATACTAATTAGGATATCTATTATATATAAATGAACAGAAATCATAAGTATTATACCTGAAGAAGGATTTCTAAGATTCAAAGAATGGCCTTAACAAAGTCGATAGACGTAAGCCGGTGGCTTTTCGCATGAAGGTCGGAGAAGAAAACAGATGACAATCGTACGTCGACTGAATTCGCCGGTCGGCTGTTGAATGAACGGTCCACCGTATAAAAGCTGATTCGCGAGGGTTGGTTTCGGCGGTGGTTCGCCAGCGATCTCAAACACGTAGCAATGGAGGTTGAAGGTTGAGAAATGAAATTGAAGCATAAAATTGTAGAGAAGAAGTTGATGGTGGAGTGGTTGGGGATGAGAACGTTGAGAGACAATTGTTTGTCTAGAAGATCAATAATAATTAAGTTGAGTGGAGTAGTGGGTTAGGTATAGGAACAATTTGTGGATTTGTTAAAGGTGATTATTATTATTATTGTGGTGGAGTGGTTAGCTTTCAATAATAATTGTGTCAACAACTATTAGCTATCTAATTACTGTGTCAACAATTATTAGTTATCTAATTTTTTTATGGGTATTATATAACCGCCTTACATCCAGTCGCACGACTGAACTATTCGCACGACTGAATCGTGCGACTGAAGCTCATACGCCTACTATTCGTGCGACTGAGTCTCATTCGCACGTTTGGAGTGCGACTGAGGTTCATTCGCATACAACTCATGTGATTGAACACCAATCTTCTCAAATAACTCAACTTAATTTAATTAAACATAATTATAATATGATTACAAGTCCGGATTTAGAAACCGGACGTTACAATTCTCTCCCCCTTAAATAGGTTTCGTCCTCGAAACCGACTATTCAAACAATTGGGGATAATCTCTCCTCATCTCATCTTCTGATTCCTAAGTGAAATCAGACCCCTTTCTATTTGACCACTGCACTTTGACTAACTCAATGGTTTTATTTCTCAATCTTTCCATCTTTCTGTCTATTATAGCAGTGGGTTTCTCAACATAATTCAACTTATCATCCACTTCTATATCATCTAAAGGTATATATGCACTTTCATCGGCTAAACACTTGCGCAACTATGACACGTGAAAGGTTGGGTGGATTCCTTGCAACTGATCGGGTAATTCTAGTTTATAGGCCACTTCCCCAATCCGTTCTATAATTCTAAACGGTCCTATAAAACGAAGACTTAACTTCCCTCTCTTTCTGAATCTGATAATTCCCTTCCAAGGAGATACTTTCAACATAACTCTATCTCTTACTTCAAACTCTGTATGCCTTCGCCTTTTATCTTCATAAGACTTTTGTCGATCCTGAGCTGCTTTAAACCGAGCTTTGATCTGATCCAGTTTCTCATTCGTAGCCTGTACAATTTCCAAACTACCCAACTCTTTCCGCCCAACTTCTTCCCAGCATATCGGACTCCTGCACTTTCTGCCATATAACATCTCATAAGGGGCTCTCCCAATCGTAGAATGATAACTGTTATTGTAGGAGAATTCAACTAGTGGCAGATGACTATCCCAGCTATCACCAAAATCTATAACATAAGCTCGCAACATGTCTTCAACTGTTTGGATAGTCCTTTCAGTCAACCCATCAGTTTCTGGGTGAAAGGATGTGATGTGTAATAAACGAGTACCCATATCTTCATGAAATTTTCTCCAAAATCTCGAAGTAAAACGTGTATCTCTATCCAACACAATAGATAATGGTACTCCATGACGAGCAATAGTCTCTCGAATAAACAATTCTGCTAACTTCTCAGAGTTATACGTTTCCTTGATTGGTAAGAAATGCCCGCTACGTATCAATCTATCTACTATTACCCAAATAGTATCATAACCTTTAGCTGTACGCGAAAGCTTAGTTATGAAATCTATTGTCAACTCCTCCCATTTCCATTTTGGAATCTCTAAGGGTTGAAGCTTACCATATGGCTTTTGATGCTCAGCTTTGACCTGAAGACACGTCAAACACCTATTCACATATTGCATCACATTAAACTTCATACCTGGCCACCAATATTCTTGTTTTAAGTCTTTATACATCTTAGTAGCACCAGGGTGTATAGAATATCTGGATTTATGGGCTTCATCTAGCACCAACTCTCTCATCTTAATCGGGACCCACATCCGACCACATTTTGTCTTAACCCCGAAAACTATTTTCTTCCAGATCCTTTGTTTAACCCTTCATTCGTTCCCGCTTCACGTTCTCTTCCTTTAATGCTTCTAATTGAGCTTCTCGTAACTGATGCATAAAATCTGGAGTTATCACTAACTTATATGACTTAACTCGAATCGGAGGGTGTTCACTTTTTCTACTTAACGCGTCAGCAACCACATTTGCTTTACCAGGATGGTAAAGTATTTCACAATCATAATCTTTCACCAATTCTAACCATATCCACTGGCGCATGTTTAATTCTTTCTGATCAAAGAAATATTTCAAACTCTTATGATCCGTGTAATCGTACATTTCGAACCATATAAGTAATGCTTCCATATCTTCAAGGCAAACACCACCGCTGCCAATTCCAGATCATGCGTCGGATAGTTCTTTTCATGTTCTTTCAACTGTCTGGAAGCATAAGCTATAACTCGTCCCCTCTGCATCAATACACATCCTAAACCTTGATACTGTAACATCTCGTATTTTACGGCGTTTAATCTTACGAGGACCATTGTGGTCATTTATGAAACTCATGGGTGATTCACGTGTTAATACCTTTTAATGTTAAATAAATAATAATAATAATAATAATAATAATAATAATAATAATAATAATAATAATAAAAATAATAATAATAATAATAATGATAATAACATTAATAATGATAATAATAACAATATTAAAAATAATAATAATAATAATAATAACAATAATAATAATAATAATAATAATAATAAAGTCCAGGGGTTATTTTGTAATTTTTAAAACTTTAAAAGAAAGTTCGAAATGAAATAATAAAACTGGGAAACCTCAGGGACCATTTGTCTAAATATTTTAAAAACCAACTGCTTTCTCTCTCTTCTTCCTCGCTTTTCCGGCCAGCCACCAGTCACCGCCGGCCGCGGCTCCGGCCACCTTAATCACACAATTTCAGGTTGTTTTTCAATCTAAAACCGGTCCCAATCTCTTCTAGAACAAGAATCGAACCACATGGGCACTTTAATTTGAAAATGTGAGTGCGATTTAGAACCTGTTCCTCCCCCGCGTTGACGGCCCCTTTTACAACAAATCGATCGTACTACGCTCTAAAATAATCGAAATAATCGCACCTAAACAATCATATAACTAGTCTTAATCGTTTGCAAACCTAAATTCCTCTTAAAACAAACAGAAACATCTTCTTCGATTCTCTCTATAGTTGCGGCTATCCTTATCACCATCTTTATCGAATCGAACTCAATAACGTAAGTTTCGCATATCCATACACTCAATTTCATCTAGAGAACAAAAGCCCTAAGTTTGATTTCTTTATCGTTATCGAATTGATGTCCAATTGAAACCAAATCGATTCTAGGGTTCTTGGATATTTGGGGTTTTTCCTAATGAACATTTATAAATATTACTAATGGACCTAAATCAGATTCGGGCTAATAGCCCACCGGTTAACATCATGTCCGCATGCAGAAGAGACCCGGGTTTGAACCCGGGCTCCCTTAAATCATTTTTTTAATCTTTCTTTTATAAATTAAATCACAAAAAATACTATTATTCCATTAAATTAAAATAAAAAAATTATGTTAATACTTAAATTTAATTTGGAAATTATTAATCTAATTTCTGAAAGAATTAGAACAATATAGTATACTATTTCATAACAAATAGTTTAATAATATAAAAACTTTGAGATCTTAAATTTTATAAAAAAAATATATACAATTTATTTAAAAGTTTAACTATTTATAAAAACTATTTTTCTTATCTTTATTTAATTCCTAAAACTTCTAAATCATATAACATCTTAGTTCTTTATTTTTGAAAAGCTCTAATATTATGAAACCTCTATAATAATCACTCAAAAGATTAAGGAAAACATTATAAATCAAACATTAATACTTTTAAGTTATTTCGCAAGTCAATTAAATAGTTAATTTTTCAATTAATTATTTTTATTAAGTTTTAAATAATTAATTTTTTTTGAGTAATTATTTATCTTATACTCAACCATTACTTAATCAATTCTATTAATATTTAAAAAAATATTTATTATTCAATTTCACTAATGATTCACTATTGTTATAAAATCAAAATTATTAATTGGCTTATTACATTTTTATAGAATCAAAATATAATTGATTATATTATTTACAACTAATTATCAAACCCCAAATTCCAATTGAAACCCTAGTTCATGTCTAATTGATAATCTTATTATCGAACTTAATCTTGGAATCTATACGTTTAGGCAACGTGTAAAAGAAATCATTGGAGCCTCGTTTAATTTCTCATCATCGTCTTATATATATATCATGTGAGTATTTCTACATCCCTTTTTCATATTTCACACTTTGGGGTGAAACATGTTACTTATTAACCATTGCACTTGTAAACGTTTGATTCTTGTAAACCTATGGCAATTTACTTGCGAGTTGTGGTTAGTTGAACTTTTGTGGTTACCATGTTATGGCGTTATATGTACAATCATTAACTATTGCTAGTCCAGCGAAGTCATAGGTCTATGGGACAGACAACCTATTTGGTGGCCCTAATCACCAACATTTTTATTCACTAATTTACAACTTAAATTGCCATCTTTTATATACTTATGTATTGAAAACTATAGAATGCTCACCAAAATTTTTATGTTGACCTTCTATTTTTAACATGTTTCAGGTTACTCTTCGAAGCTTATCACACTTAGGATTGGACTTAGAGAAATAAACGAATGATCTGGATACTTTTATACTTGAAATCTGGATGTATCTTTGTTTGAACATTTACTTGTATTGTTACAATTGAATCCAGATTAATATATTTGGAATTAATAATAGCGTTATGTGGCTGTGAACAATCGTAACTCTCACACCTCGACGTTTCCGCCGTCAAGGTTGGGGTGTTAGATTGGTATCAGAGCCCATAACTATAGGGATTTAGGTTATTAGAAATGATGACCTAGACTATAGGTTATGCATGAACCTTATAGAATAATGTTTATATTCTTGTAAACATATACATTGTTCGCATGCTACATAATGCTATGCCTTCTCACGTGCAACTTGATGCCCTAGCATAGGATTGCCTTATGTATGCTTAAACTTAGTTACTTGTCTCCCTAAACTTAACTTTGACTTTTGACTCTCTCCGACAAATGAACTTCCTAAACCTATGCTCAACAACATGTGGAATCTGCACTTATCATCGTGGGTTCAATTCCTTAGACTTTATGTCTAGTCTATGAAAATCTTATCAAGGTTTGATTCTATGAACCAAAGAAATTTGTGTGACACATAGACACCTATATTCTAGATTTCCTGGCAAAAAGGCCTTGGGGCTAAGGCAAGCATATCGTATAAATCTCATTATGAGACCAGTTATGCTTACCTGGGGATTTCTGGGATGAGTGATAAACTATGGTCAATACACAAGTCTCTAAGGCAAATGAGTCAATTTACCTTGACGTGTCAACGATTCCAAATGGTAATGCGTTACCAAATGGAACCATCCTTTTTGTATCTTAAA
Source organism: Flaveria linearis (assembly GCA_024085815.1). Lineage (NCBI taxonomy): Eukaryota > Viridiplantae > Streptophyta > Magnoliopsida > Asterales > Asteraceae > Flaveria > Flaveria linearis. The sequence goes on from CM044002.1 coordinate 16,167,714, forward strand.
AATCCTTGAATCCTTGAACTGGTTTATCACCAAAGTTTTAATATCTTCTCATTCTTAACCTAAATAAAGTTCCTATTGAACTCATTCTACATTTCAACTCTTACATTTAAACGCTCAACGTGTAACGTGTAACGGTATTGAACTCAGCGTTTCATGTAACTATCTTCATACCTGGACCAACGTGAACATGGATTTTAATATACCTAAAGATATTGGGAATCTAAACCGTATGGTCTTTAAAACTTTAAACCGTTACTTATGGCTCTCAAATCTTCTTAAGAATGTGTCCCATAACTAAGAACATGCAATGCTGTAGGTGGAATTCCTACATCTCGATATACTTTGCTAATTGAATGTTAACTTTGTTAATTTAAATATTATAAGTGGTCACTCACCTCAATGATCGAGTAAACTAAATATAACTTTGTTACCACTTATAAGTACGCGTGTCTTCAATAAGGTTATGGCTGACCTCATATCTTGAGAAGTCCATGTATTCCTTTCGATCGTGAATCGAATGTTCACATCTCATTGTGATGTCGAATCATTTTTATCCTTGATTTCACCTTCCTGACTTAAACCATCCAAGATTTAAACACCATCATAACTAATTCTGTTACCTCGAATCTTAACCTTAAATTTTGTAAGCATGATTTTTCCTTTTGATTACATTGATGTAACTTGAAATTTTCCAAATTTCTAATTGATATTATTTTCCTTTCATCGTTAAGTCAAACTTCATACCGCTTACACTGTGGGAGATGCAGGAGTTTACAAGTCAACCTGTGATTAAGAACACTCGTATCCCCTAAATGATTCTATCTCATCAAAACAGGGGTGATTCCCTTACTTTGATGAATCTCTATTCGTTTCGATAAATGGTTTCCAATTGTGTGTTTTATAAAATTTCATCCTCCGGATTAGGGTGATTACCTTATCTTGAGGATTGACTTCAAGTATTTTCTTTAGAATGGCATTTCACAAGTGACATGATCTCATCAAAATAGGATTGAAAACCCGTACTTTGGTGACAAATGTCAATCTTCGATTGCTTTCTTGTTATTATGAAATTCAATCATCAAGATAGGCTTGAATTCCATACCTTGATGATAATTTCATTTTTATGGATTGTATTTTCTCAAAGGAAACGACCTCGTCAAAGCAGGAGTGAATTCTAGATTTTGATGAAGAAGTTCATTTTGTTATATTTGTTTTTGTAAGAACTTCACCGTTAAGATAGGAGTGATTTTCCTTACCTTAATGGTGAGTTACCTCGTCTTATTTCTGTGGATCCTTAACAATGAGTTGGGATCGAACTTTTTGATTGGTAAGTTAATGGTCATATCTTGGGAATACACCATCAAGTTAGGAGTGAAAACCACACCTTGATGACTATTCTCATTTCTTGATCTTTAACTTATCATGGTTGTAATCAAGTGACGAGAAGCATGTAGTAACTTGAATGGTGAATCAATGTTGGTGATTCGACCTATCAAGCCAAAGCATGATCTCTGAACTTGAAAGAAGACCTGATCGCTTTAAGTTGATCTTGATTCCAAGCTTTTGTAACATAGCGTTTTTTTTTTATTAAAAATGTTAATTTACGAAACCGATTAAATTTAATATGTCGATAATTGCAATACCCACAATAATAATAATAATAATAATAATAATAATAATAATAATAATAATAATAATGATAATATTAATAATAATAAAAAATATATAATGACAAGAATTTATAAAAAAAATAAAAATAAAGAAATATAATAATAATCATAATAATAATAAAGTGCAGGGGGTATTGTTGTAAATTATAAAACTTAAAAACTAAGCTTTAAACCTAAACTATTAAAACATAAACCACAGGGACCATTTCTGTAATTTGGCAAAACATCCCAACCCCACCCCCTTCTTCCTCGCGTACCACCGGCCGACCACCCACCAAAACCACGCACTAAACGCTAAAATTAATCGAATTAATGGCGCACTAACGAAAGTTTCATCATTTATAATTGTCCTGTGAATTAAATTTCAATCAAAACAAACAACAAACACTCCATCGAACACCACCTCATCCGCGACCTGCAACTCCCTTTAAACCCCATCTCCGATTGATTTTAATCGAATTTGATAAGGGGTTATTGGTCCATATCATCATTCAAAGCTTACCTGAAGTTTAATTCGATTATAAACACTGTTTGAGCATCATTCGATTGACACCTTTGTCGCGGACCTGTTCTTGACGGGTTTAACATCAATTCATCACCATATAGGTAATTCGACACACACACACACTCGGTTTTACATGAGGGTCAAAAGCCCTATGATCGCAGACACTATCGAAGTCGAATTCGAGCTCAATTTGATCGGATTCGAACCTAGGGCTCGTTTGGGGAATTGGGGTTTACTCGAGAGTGAGGTTAAAACAATTAAAAACCAATTTTAACCGCGGCCACGGCCCTTGGTGTGATGGTTCTGTGCTCACAATCCATTCATGAGGTCCCGGGTTCGACCCCGGGCCACCTCAAACATTTTTTTGAAGCCTTTTTAAGCTTTAAAAATTATGAAAAAATTTGTAAAAATTATAAAAATGTTTTTACAAACACTAAAATTTTTAAAACCACATAATTATTTTCTGAAATTTATTTTGACATTTTATTTATTTATTTTATAAATTATTTTAAATAAATAACAAATCTAGTTAAATTTTTATAAAAATTAGACTGTAAATAACGGTTAAAAATCACTAAATAATTATTGGATTAAATAATATTTATGTAATATTATTTAAATCATGATTATCTCAGTCAAACATAAAAGTTTTATATAAATCTTTCCAAAATCATTTTCATTTCTTTTAATCATTTAAATAATTAAATATTTTAATTAATTATCACATAATTAATTAATAAAATTAATTATTTGTTTTTCACACTAAATCGAACGATTACGCGTATTAACACATTTATTCCTAATAAATTCTAAACGTAATCACATTCAATAAATTTATTTTATTTAGTTATGGACATTCAAACTAAATAAAAATTAGTTTATTTAAACCTACCATTCAAGATCCAATGGAAATCCTAATACATTCCCAAATTCCCAAATCATTATTATTCTAATTCGAGACACCGTTCCTTAGGTTAATCGTAAGAAAATCGTTGGTGTCTAATCTATCACATCCAGATTCTAATCTCATCAATCAAGTGAGTATTCATATCCCCTTTTTATATCATTTCTTATTTGGGGGAAATCATGTGATATAATATATTCAATCATGATATTCTATTGTTATTTCATTCTAAATTCAATTCCAGACAGGTTATGTTATTACTTGCAATTATGTGAACATACTATGGTAAACTGGACGATAGTAAAACCCTAATTCAATCAATCAATCCTGGTATCAATGGTAGATCTACTGATTTGATAACCACCCCATATGAATAGTCGAGTGGTGATTGTGGCAGAGGCAGGAGTTAATCTATGGTGTATGTGTGGAGTCTATTATATGCAAGTGTCAAGTCAAGGGGTTGTTATTATGTTAGTTTATCTATATGCTTTACTATTGCAATATATGTCTTAACGTTACCTTGTGAATTGGATTATTCTCAATCAATCAATCTATATGTATACTCAAAACTGTGATTACACACCAGCTAATTCGTTAGCTGACTTTATTTTCTCACATGATTTCAGGTTAAGCAAGTTAGTGGACTTCTACATGCTCATATAAGACCCGGACTTAGTCAAAACAAAAGACAATTACTATTTGTGACTTTAACTGTTGTATTTGTATTTGTTAAATTCATGTTATCCTGTAATCTGATTTTAATATTATTTTCACTATTAGACAATCATGAGTTATGAACAATCAATCATTCCCTCGTCCGCTCCGATGATTCCGCCGTCGGTCGGGGTGTGACGGATTGGTATCAGAGCCATGGTTATAGGGAACTAGGTTATTAGAAATGGAATGACCTAGACTATAACTACGTACCTTTACACATGAGTCCTCTCATGTATTTTATATGCATAGATAGGATTATATGTGCTCCACATGTTTATACTTGATTATGTGATTATATGCCTTGTGTGATTCTTCCTATACTTTGAATCTTATCAGTGTACACACGAATCTTAAATCATATTCTAAGGCATTGTGTGCCTAATTCAAGTGATTTCAAACTCAAAAAAACTCGATTGTTATTCATGGTTTTCAAATTCGTCAAAGTCTGTGTCTTACAACTTGAAACATGCTATGCTGGAAGAGTGGGATGCCTGTATCTCGGGGTGTTCTGTCTAGGCAAGGTATTTGTATAAATCCAAACCAACCGATGGATCTGTCTACCTTACCTGGGAACCCTCGGGATGAGTATCTGCTTATAGGTACGCATGTCTTCAATGAGGTTGTGTTAGACATAACACTTTGATTAGTCAACGTATTCGCTTTGATTACGAATCAAACGATTACACTCGGAACATCTCATTGTTATTATGCCAAAATCCTGATTGTCGTTTTCATGTGGTATAACTCCTATTATCCAATTCTTATAAAATATCTTAATGATATTCCAGAATGTCTTCTCGTCAAATTCTTCACGGTCTAGAAACTCTGGCCGTAAGATTGCTGCTATTGTAGCACGTGAAGTTACTGCGGTCATCCCAACTCTACTTACCCATTTGAACCAAGGCAACAATGTTGTTCAAAACCCAACTGCACCAAACCCTCCCCGAACTTGTACTTACAAACATTTCAGTTCTTGCAACCCCACTAAGTTCAGTGGAACTGAAGGTGCTACCGGATTACTACAGTGGTTCGAAAGCATCGAGAACACTTTCCTAAACAGCGAATGCCTTGAAAATCTAAAAGTCCGGTATGCCACAAGTGTTCTCCAGAAACGCGCACTTACTTAGTGGAACGGGGAGAAACGAACCCGTGGAACTGAAACTGCTCTAGCATTAACATGGGCTGAAGTTAAAGAGCTCATGACTAAAGAGTTCTGCCCAAGAAACGAAGTCCATAAACTGGAAGCTAAGTTCTGGGAGTTAACCCAAGACAGTGGCGAGAACCTAGCATACACTAATCGATTTCACGAACTAAGCCTTTTGGTACCGCATCTTGCTACCCCTACCTCCCGAGCCATCGAGAAATACATTGGTGGACTACCCATGCAGATTCAGGATACGATGTTGGGAAGGAATCCTTCAACACTAGAAGATGCTATCAGGCTGGCTGCACAGTTAACCGATAATCATGTGAAAGCTGGTTCCTTAACCAGGAAAGGATCGAAGAAAAATACCGATAAACTTCCTAACGAAACCGTCAAATCCGACCAAGCCGAGCTTTCCAAGAACAAGAAGAGGAAGGCTCAATCTCAAAACTTTGCGGTAATTACCCCTGCTGTGCCAATTAATCAAGTCCCTCCAACTCGTCAACCAGCAATAAACAACCAATCGCTGATGAAGAAGTCATACGCTGGACCCTATCCGCAGTGTAACAACTGCAGTTATCACCATCCCGCTAACATTCAGTGTCGTCAATGCACAAACTGTGGTCGTTTGGGTCATACATTCAACGTGTGCAAGAGTGCTGCTAAAGCTCCAACTAATGCACCAGTCCACCAACATCCTCCTGCAATTACCCAGGGTCGTGCATGCTATCAATGTGGTGATCCGAACCATTTTCACAATCGATGCCCTCAACTTGTCAGCCTAGTTCCTACGGCTCAAGGATGTGCTTTCAACATTAATGCTCAACAAGCTCAAGCCACCAATGATGTGGTGTTGAATAATTCTTGTCCTTGATTTCGTCTTCATGATGTAATTCAAGATTTGTAATCGTGATTTCCTTTTGTTACATTGATGTAATTTGAAAATTTCTAAGTTTCTAATTAAGATATTTTTCCTTTCGTTGTTAAGTCAAATTTTGAACCGCATGCACCGTGGGAGATACGAGGGTCCTAAATTATTCTAACTCATCAAAACAGGGGTGATTCCCTTACGTTAGTGATGATTCTTTATTCGTTTCAATAAATGGTTTCCAATGATGTGTTTTATGAAATTTCATCCTCTGGATTAGGGTGATTTCCTTATCTCGAGGACTGACTTCAATTATTCACTTTGGAACTTACATTTTACAAATGACATGATCTCACCAAAATAGGATTGAAACCCGTACTTTGGTGACAAATGTCAATCTTCGATTGTTTTCTTGTTATTATCAAGCTCAATCATCAGAAATTCATACCTTGATGATAATACCATTTTTATGAATTGCATTCTCTCAAATGAAAAGACCTCATCAAAGTAGGAGTGAATTCTGGATTTTGATGAAGAAGTTTATCTTGTTATATTTTATTTTTACAAAACTTCATCGTTAAGATAGGAGTGATTTCCCTTACCTTAATGGTGAGTTACCTCATTTTATTTCTGTAGATCCTCAACAATGAGTTGGGATCGAACTTTTGATTGGAAGGTTAGTGGTCATACCTTGAGAGTACACCATCAAGTTAGGGGTGAAAACCATACCTTGATGACTATTCTTATTTCTTGATCTCCAACTTACCATGGTTGTAATCAAGTGACGAGAAGCATGTAGTAACTTGAAGGGTGAAATAATGTTAGTGTTTCGACCTATCAAGCCAAAGCATGATCTCTGAACTTGAAAAGAGACCCGATCGCTTTAGGTTGATTTTGATTCCAAGTTTGGAACATTTAAATTCTTAAATTGATTTCTTTTCTTTTATTCTCATGTTTTGACTTGATCTAGCTACATCAAACCATTTATTCCTTATCTATCGACTTTCATTGTGAGTTATCATCAAAACCTGATTACGTGATGGTAGTCTTCCTAAACAATCTTTTGTCAAGTAAAGATATTATCTCTGATCGTGATGGTCGCTTCATCTCTCGTTTCTGGAAAAGTCTCCAATCAGCCCTTGGAACTCAACTGAATCTTAGCACAGCCTATCACCCGTAAACCGACGGTCAGACTGAAAGAACGATACAAACGCTCGAGGATATGCTCCGGGCTTGTGTCATTAATTTCAGTGGATCATGGGATTCTCATCTTCCGTTGATTGAATTCTCTTACAATAACAGTTACCAGACCAATAGATGGCACCATTTGAGGCCTTGTACGGTCTGAAGATGGTGAATCACAAATTACTGGTCCGGAATTAATACAAGAAACAACCGACAAAATTCATAAGATCCGTGATAACTTGGTCGCTGCTAGAAATCGTCAAAAGCATTATGCTGATAAAAGACGTAAGCCCATGGAATACAATGTCGGTGATCTCATACTTCTTAAGGTATCACCTTGGAAGGGAGTGATTCACTTTGGAAAGAAAGGGAAGCTAACACCTCGTTACGTGGGTCCATTCAAAGTGCTCGAGCGAATTGGGAAAGTGGTCTACAAGCTTGAACTACCCCAAGAGCTCAGCAATATACCTCCGACGTTTCATGTTTCAAATCTCAAGAAATGTTTTGCCGACGAAAATCTCCACATTCCACTCGACGAAGTCCAGATTGATGAATCTATGCACTTTATCGAGAAACCTGTGGAAATTATGGATCGGGAAGTCAAACAACTCAAACGTAGCCGGATACCAATTGTCAAAGTTCGCTGAGAATCTAAACGTGGCCCAGAATTCACCTGGGAACGTGAGGATCAAATAAAATCCCAGTATCCTCATCTTTTCGTTTCAGGCTCCTCGTAAACAAATTTCGGGACGAAATTTCCTAAAGCAGGGGAGACTGTAACATCGCGTTTTTTTATTAAAAAATGTTAATTTACGAAACCGATAAATTTAATATATCGATAATTGCAATACCCATAATAATAATAATAATAATAATAATAATAATAATAATAATAATAATAATAATAATAATAATAATAATAATAATAATAATGATAATATTAATAATAATAAAAAATATATAATGACAAGAATTTATAAAAAAATAATAATAAAAAAAATATAATAATAATCATAATAATAATAAAATGTAGGGGGTATTGTTGTAAATTATAAAACTTAAAAACTAAGCTTTAAACCTAAACTATTAAAACATAAACCACAGGGACCATTTCTGTAATTTGGCAAAACATCCCAACCCCACCCCCTTCTTCCCCGCGTACCACCGGCCGACCACCCAACAAAACCGCGCACTAAACGCTAAAATTAATCGAATTAATGGCGCACTAACGAAGGTTTCATCGTTTATAATTGTCCTGTGAATTAAATTTCAATCAAAACAAACAACAAACACTCCATCGAACACCACCTCATCCGCGACCTGCAACTCCCTTTAAACCCCATCTCCGATTGATTTTAATCGAATTTGATAAGGGGCTATTGGTCCATATCATCATTCAAAGCTTACCTGAAGTTTAATTCGATTATAAACACTGTTTGAGCATCATTCGATTGACACCTTTGTCGCGGACCTGTTCTTGACGGGTTCAACATCAATTCATCACCATATAGGTAATTCGACACACACACACACTCGGTTTTACATGAGGGTCAAAAGCCCTATGATCGCAGACACTATCGAAGTCGAATTCGAGCTCAATTTGATCGGATTCGAACCTAGGGCTCGTTTGGGGAATTGGGGTTTACTCGAGAGTGAGGTTAAAACAATTAAAAACCAATTTTAACCGCGGCCACGGCCCTTGGTGTGATGGTTCTGTGCTCACAATCCATTCATGAGGTCCCGGGTTCGACCCCGGGCCACCTCAAACATTTTTTTTGAAGCCTTTTTAAGCTTTAAAAATTATGAAAAAATTTGTAAAAATTATAAAAATGTTTTTACAAACATTAAAAATTTTTAAAACCACATAATTATTTTCCGAAATTTATTTTGACATTTTATTTATTTATTTTATAAATTATTTTAAATAAATAACAAATCTAGTTAAATTTTTATAAAAATTAGACTGTAAATAACGGTTAAAAATCACTAAATAATTATTGGATTAAATAATATTTATGTAATACTATTTAAATCATGATTATCTCAGTCAAACATAAAAGTTTTATATAAATCTTTCCAAAATCATTTTCATTTCTTTTAATCATTTAAATAATTAAATATTTTAATTAATTATCACATAATTAATTTATAAAATTAATTATTTGTTTTTCACTCTAAATCAAACGATTACGCGTATTAACACATTTATTCCTAATAAATTCTAAACGTAATCACATTCAATAAATTTATTTTATTTAGTTATGGACATTCAAACTAAATAAAAATTAGTTTATTTAAAACTACCATTCAAGATCCAATGGAAATCCTAATACATTCCCAAATTCCCAAATCATTATTATTCTAATTCGAGACACCGTTCCTTAGGTTAATCGTAAGGAAATCGTTGGTGTCTAATCTATCACATCCAGATTCTAATCTCATCAATCAAGTGAGTATTCATATCCCCTTTTTATATCATTTCTTATTTGGGGGAAATCATGTGATACAATATATTCAATCATGATATTCTATTGTTATTTCATTCTAAATTCAATTCAAGACAGGTTATGTTATTACTTGCAATTATGTGAACATACTATGGTAAACTGGACGACAGTAAAACCCTAATTCAATCAATCAATCCTGGTATCAATGGTAGATCTACTGGTTTGGATAACCCACCCCATATGAATAGTCGAGTGGTGATTGTGCCAGAGGCAGGAGTTAATCTATGGTGTGTGTATGGAGTCTATTATATGCAAGTGTCAAGTCAAGGGGTTGTTATTGTGTCGGTTTATCTATATGCTTTACTATTGCAATATAAGTCTTAACGTTACCTTGTGAATTGGATTATTCTCAATCAATCAATCTATATGTATACTCAAAACTGTAATTACTCACCAGCTAATTCGTTAGCTGACTTTATTTTCTCACATGATTTCAGGTTAAGCAAGTTAGTGGACTTCTACATGCTCATATAAGACCCGGACTTAGTCAAAACAAAAGACAATTACTATTTGTGACTTTAACTGTTGTATTTGTATCTGTTAAATTCATGTTATCCTGTAATCTGATTTTAATATTATTTTCACTATTAGACAATCATGAGTTATGAACAATCAATCATTCCTTCGTCCGCTCCGATGATTCCGCCGTCGGTCGGGGTGTGACAGCTTGGAGCATGTAAATTCTTAAATCGATTCCTTTCCCTTTACCTTCATATTTTGACTCGATCTAGCTACATCGAACCATTTATTCCTTACTTATCAACTTTAAATTTTGATGAATTACGTATGCAAATCTGCATTTGGAAAATTGTTACCTTGCAAAACATGGTTACAAATACCTTTCTTATTGTTTATATCATTCTTGAATCGATTTTGAATCCTTAACCTTGAAAATATTTAAAACTCTATCTTGAATTCGAACAACAAGACTCGTTATTATCCTCATTGCAATGTGGATATAATGTTTCATAAAATTTCGTAATCTGTAGTCATGGGTTTGGCATAAAAGAAAAGACATAACTTGGCATATGTCCAAGTGTCTTACCTTTACATATGACAAAACCTAACCTCCGTGTTCCTGTGAATCTCCTGTTTAACTTTTCATTCACTAAATGTTTCTTATTTTAAATGTCATGATGACAATTGGTGTATTATAGACCGATTGGCTACAAATTCAATTCGACCCATTATCTCACAACGTCGAGAAATTAACCTGTATCTGTTTTAAATATTCGTATACCGTGATATGATGTTAAAACATTGATCGTTATTTTGAATGATTGATTCATTTCTGTTTTTAATAATATTCTTAACCATCGTTGTGAACTTACTCCAAGATCTTCGTATAGCGTATTATTCTTAGACCAATGGTTGGTTAAAGGAGAAATACATATTCATAATATATGAGTTAAGGTCGTTTCATATGGTGACGTTTGGGATTCTTAAATTCCGACGGTTAACCTTTCTTACCATTGTTGGTCTTTTATTGATTTCTAGACATCACCTTACCACGAAATTATATTCTGAAAGTTGTGATTTATAAGTCTAACATACCATGGTAACTCGTCATCATTTCCACTGTTTCCTCTCAAAACGTCTCGTATTTCACTGGAAGAGTCAAGTTGGCATATATGATGTCAAGAGACTTGAAGGATTCCCTAAAGTGAAACATCTCATCTGTAATCAAACGTTTATCACTGTCCGTTCGTACACTTACCCATTTAAACCCGCTTGTTCGTTTAAGTTTCATTCTTAATTACGGGATGAAATTTCCTAAAGCAGGGAAGATTGTAACATCTCGTATTTCACGGCGTTTAATCTTACGAGGACCATTGTGGTCATTTATGAAACTCATGGGTGATTCACGTGTTAATACCTTTTAATGTTAAATAAATAATAACAATAATAATAATTATAATAATAATAATAATAATAATAATAATAAATAATAATAATAATAAATAATAATAATAATAATAATAATAATAATAATAAATAATAATAATGATAATAACATTAATAATAATAATAATAATATTAATAATAATAATAATAATAATAATAATAATAATATAATAATAATAATAAAGTCCAGGGGTTATTTTGTAATTTTTGAAACTTTAAAAGAAAGTTCGAACATGAAATAATAAAACTGGGAAACCTCAGGGACCATTTGTGTAAATATTTTAAAAACCAACTACCTTCTCTCTCTTCTTCCTCGCTTTTCCGGCCAGCCACCGGTCACCGCCGGCCGCGGCTCCGGCCACCTTAATCACACAATTTCAGGTCGTTTTTCAATCTAAAACCGATCCCAATCTCTTCTAGAACAAGAATCGAACCACATGGGCACTTTAATTTGAAAATGTGAGTGCGATTTAGAACATGTACCCTCCCCCGCGTTGACGACCCCTTTTACAGCAAATCGATCGCACTACGCTCTAAAATAATCGAAATAATCGCACCTAAACAATCATATAACTAGTCTTAATCGTTTGCAAACCTAAATTCCTCTTAAAACAAACAGAAACATCTTCTTCGATTCTCTCTATAGTCACGGCTATCCTTATCACCATCTTCATCGAATCGAACTCAATAACGTAAGTTTCACATATCCATACACTTGATTTCATCTAGAGAACAAAAGCCCTAAGTTTGATTTCTTTATCGTTATCGAATTGATGTCCAATTGAAACCAAATCGATTCTAGGGTTCTTGGATATTTGGGGTTTTTCCTAATGAACATTTATAAATATTACTAATGGACCTAAATCAGATTCGGGCTAATAGCCCACCAGTTAACATCATGTCCGCATGCAGAAGAGACCCGGGTTCGAACCCGGGCTCCCTTAAATCATTTTTTTAATCTTTCTTTTATAAATTAAATCACAAAAAATACTATTATTCCATTAAATTAAAATAAAAAAATTATGTTAATACTTAAATTTAATTTGGAAATTATTAATCTAATTTCTGAAAGAATTGGAACAATATAATGTTGGAGCATATATAGTCATATATAGTGTGTCCGTCGCTTGACGAATAGTCTAGGCTTAATGTTATACACTTTTAAACACATGAAACTGGGTCATTCGCAGGAGCATATGCGAATGAGACTCAGTCGTACGACTGAGCCATGCTAATGGACCAGTCGTGCGACTGAGAGATGCGATTGGGGCATTCGTAAGACTGAACCATAAGAATGGTCCAGTCGTACGATTGAACCATACGTATGGTCCAATCGCACGAATGGGCCCAGTCGCATCTATTATGGGCCGAGGCCTATATATACCAGTTTCAATGTGTAGAAACCTAAGGGTTTTAGAGAGTGTGCCCGGCGCCCAGGCGCTGCCGGATGAGAGGGGAGATCATGCTCGATCTCCCCTTGCCAAAAGTCTTGATTCTTAAGTTGTAACGAGCTTAAAATCGTTATGTTTTATCAATAAAATCATTCGATTCTTGTTCGTACTAGTTTTTGTCTTTTGGTTTATCACCTTCCGTCAAGAACACGCTCGGATGTTTATCGATCCAGTGACTTCACAATTGGTATCAGAGCCAGTTGCTACTAGAATGATCTAACAATCATTCTAGTAACCCGAGCTCTTGATTTCTGGATCAAAGTTCAAATCTTGATATTAAACCCACTTCGTGTTCATCTTGTTTTGCTCAAATCTCATTGCGCGTGATGTTTATTTGTTAAAAGCGGACTCGGAATCTTCCTTAGATCATAAAAACGAATCCAGTGATACAAATTTTGTGTTGTATCTCGTCCAAATCATCGGATTAGGGTTTTTCAGCCTTGTGGCGGCTGCAGATCTGGTTTTCTGCATTCAGACCCGTTCATGCGATTGGGCCATGCGACTGGGCCTCATTCGCACGACTGAACCACTCGTATGTCCATTCGTATGAATGAACATTCATTCGCACGACTGACCCTTTCGTGTACTTCATTCGCACGACTGACCCATTCGGAGTATCCATTCGCACGAATCACCCATTCGTACGTATGTCTTCATTCATCTGTTCAAGTCGCACGAATGAGCTGTGTACCAGACCAAAAAAAAAGAGTCTGGAACAGCTTCTTGCACGATTTCAGCTTCTTGCACGATTTCAGCTTCTTGCACGATTTTTTCCCTAAACCATTTTTATCAGTCGAGAAGCCTTCTGAAAAAGCTTCTTGGTAAAATAAAATTTTTTTGGGAAAATTATCGGGTCAAGTATTGTTCGTCTTCGGGTCAATAGTGAAGATTTTCTTGGAGAGTCTATGCAAGAGTTGAGGATGAGCAAAGCACATTCACCCTGATTTTCTTATGTCAAACAAGTTCGATGGATACCCTATTATTCGTTGGACTTCCAGAATAGGTGAATGTTATTAGAACACGAAAGAGAGAAGAGAAGATGTCAGCTGTCGGTGCTGATTTTGTGGGTAGTTAGGAGCATCTGACTATTTATGGGCCAAAAAGTTATATTTATCCGCACAGAGAGGATTCTCATCCAAGGGGGAATCCAAGTATAGAGAAATTGAAGACGCAATCAGAAAGTGATGATGTGAGCAGGTTTCTGATAATGAATCTACGTGCATGCTGATTTGTTTGATATTGTCAGCTGTGGATTGGAACCTTCAACCTTTTGCCCAATACACCGTATGAAGACGTTAGGAGAGCACAACGTTTATATATTGGGATATGCTGAATGTGAGGGGGAATTTCTGTAGTTGTTAATGTTAATCAGGTTAGCCTGTGTGAAGATTGGAGCAATGGAAAACTGTTCATGTCGTTATCTGGAAAAATCAGTCATTTGGGGAATCTTACTGCTATGATGGTGTTCTGCAAAGTAAACGAAAGCTATTGTGCCTAAATTCATTTTCAGGGATATTGTGGTAACCTAACGGATAGGCAATATTGGCTAATATAGTTGTTCGTTTGATTCTATTGGAAACCAGAGCAAAGATTGACTGAAGATTGTAAGAGGTGTTATCTACTATTCGCAAGCAACGTCCAAGGGGGAATTTGTTGGAGCATATATAGTCATATATAGTGTGTCCGTCGCTTGACGAATAGTCTAGGCTTAATATTATACACCTTGTAAACACATGAAACTGGGTCATTCGCAGGAGCATATGCGAATGAGACTCAGTCGTACGACTGAGCCATGCTAATGGACCAGTCGTGCGACTGAGAGATGCGATTGGGGCATTCGTAAGACTGAACCATAAGAATGGTCCAGTCGTACGATTGAACCATACGTATGGTCCAATGGCACAAATGGGCCCAGTCGCATCTATTATGGGCCGAGGACTATATATACCAGTTTCAATGTGTAGAAACCTAAGGGTTTTAGAGAGTGTGCCCGGCGCCCAGGCGCTGCCGGATGAGAGGGGAGATCATGCTCGATCTCCCCTTGCCAAAGTCTTGATTCTTAAGTTGTAACGAGCTTAAAATCGTTATGTTTTATCAATGAAATCATTCGATTCTTGTTCGTACTATTGTTTGTCTTTTGGTTTATCACATTCCGTCAAGAACACGCTCGGATGTTTATCGATCCAGTGACTTCACATATAATATACTATTTCATAACAAATAGTTTAATAATATAAAAACTTTGAGATCTTAAATTTTATAAAAAAAAATATATACAATTTATTTAAAAGTTTAACTATTTATAAAAACTATTTTTCTTATCTTTATTTAATTCCTAAAACTTCTAAATCATATAACATCTTAGTTCTTTATTTTTGAAAAGCTCTAATACTATAAAACCTCTATAATAATCACTCAAAAGATTAAGGAAAACATTATAAATTAAACTTAAATACTTTTAAGTTATTTCGCAAGTCAATTAAATAGTTAATTTTCCAATTAATTATTTTTGATTAAGTTTTAAATAATTAATTTTTTTTGAGTAATTATTTATCTTATACTCAACCATTACTTAATCAATTCTATTAATATTTAAAAATATATATATATTTATATTCAATTTCACTAATGATTCACTATTGTTATAAAATCAAAATTATTAATCGGCTTATTCCATTTTTATAGAATCAAAATATAATTGATTATATTATTTACAACTAATTATCAAAACCCCAAATTCCAATTGAAACCCTAGTTCATGTCTAATTGATAATCTTATTATCGAACTTAATCTTGGAATCTATACGTTTAGGCAACTTGTAAAAGAAATCATTGGAGCCTTGTTTAATTTCTCATCATCGTCTTATATATATATCATGTGAGTATTTCTATATCCCTTTTTTATATTTTCACACTTTGGGGTGAAACATGTTACTTATTAACCATTGCACTTGTAAACTTTTGATTCTTGTAAACCTATGGCAATTTACTTGCGAGTTGTGGTTAGTTGAACTTTTGTGGTTACCATGTTATGGCGTTATATGTACAATCATTAACTATTGCTAGCCCAGCGAAGTCATAGATCTATGGGACAGACAACCTATTTGGTGGCCCTAGTGTCGTATTCTTGAGCACTATGGGGATCAAATACACTTAGCTGATCGTATATACTTTTAACGTTAATAAAATATTAACGTCGTTTGATACTTGTAAAACTTTGTCGAGGTTTGATTGTTGCATTGTTCATAACATCCCTAATCACTTTATTCACTAATTTACAACTTGAATTGCCATCTTTTATATACTTATGTATTGAAAACTATGAAATGCTCACCAACATTTTTATGTTGACCTTTTATTTTTAACATGTTTCAGGTTACTCTTTGAAGCTTATCACACTTAGGATTGGACTTAGAGAAATAAACGAATGATCTAGATACTTTTATACTTGAAATCTGGATGTATCTTTGTTTGAACATTTACTTGTATTGTTACAATTGAATCCAGATTAATATATTTGGAATTAATAATAGCGTTATGTGGCTGTGAACAATCGTAACTCTCACACCTCGACGTTTCCGCCGTCAAGGTTGGGGTGTGACAGATACGAAGCATCTGAATAAATTACCAAATCTTCATTTCCATCTGGCAACGACAACACTGGTGATTGGGTTAATTTCTGCTTCAATTCTTGAAATGCATTTTCTTGTTCTGGTCCCCATACGTATTCTTCATTCTTTCTTGTCAGCTTCGTTAACGGGGATGCAACTTTGGCAAAATCCTGAATAAATCTTCTATAATAACCAGCCAGACCCAAGAAACTGCGGATTTCAGATGACGTCTTTGGAGGACTCCACTTCATTACTGTTTCAATCTTGGCAGGATCTACTAAAATACCTTCTGCATTAATCACATGTCCTAAAAACTGTACTTCCCGCAACCAAAATTCACACTTAGAAAACTTTGCATAAAGCCTTTCTCTTCTCAACCTTTCCAACACTTCACGAAGATGGCAGGCGTGATCTCCCCCATTCTTTGAATAGATCAGCATATCATCAATAAACACAATTACCGATCGATCTAACATTGGCTTGCATACCCTATTCATCAAATCCATAAAAGCAGCAGGTGCATTCATCAACCCAAAAGACATAACCAAAAATTCATAATGACCATAACGTGTACGAAATGTTATCTTAGGTATATCTTCTTCTTTAACTTTCACCTGATGATAACCCGAATGGAGATCTATCTTAGAAAACCAACTAGCTCCCTGTAACTGATCAAACAAATCATCTATTCGTGGTAGTGGATACTTATTCTTTATCGTCAACTTATTCAACTCTCTGTAATCGATACACATACGCATACTTCCATCTTTCTTCTTTACAAATAATACTGGAGCACCCCACGGGGAGGAACTAGGTCTAATGAAACCTCTTTCTAGCAAGTCTTCAATCTGCTTTAGTAATTCCTTCAATTCCGATGGAGCTAATCTATAAGGTGACTTGGCAACTGGCTTAGCACCCGGAATCAAATCAATTCTAAACTCAACTTCACGATCTGGAGGAATACCCGGTAATTCTTCTGGGAACACATCTACAAAATCTCTAACCACAGGAATATCCTCTATCTTTCTTACAGGCTTTTGAGAATCAATTACATATATTAAATAAGATGCACACCCGCGACTCATTAATTTATCAGCTTTCATCATAGATATTATTTTCACAGTTGACTCCTCTCTATCACCATATACATTAATCGTTTTCCCATCTGGTGCTCTTAACTGAATTAGCTTCTTATTACATACAATATGGGCTTCATGGTCTGCCAACCAATTCATACCCAAAACTACATCAAACCCTCCTAATATCATAGGATATAGTTTAACAGGCAATCTATATCCTTCTAGTTCAATAAAGCAACCATCAATTATACTACTATTCATCACAGACCTATCATTAGCAGTTTCAACTACGAAAGCTACCTCTAATGGTCGAACTTCACACGCAAGCATAGGACAAAAATCAACAGATACGAAACTTCCACTTGCACCAGAATCAAATAACACGTTAGCTGGAATCCTATTAACTAGAAACGTACCTGAGACTACATCTGGTAAAGCTTTAGCCTCACTAGCTGATATAGAATAAGCTCGCCCCTTCGCCACACTCGACCCTTCTCCTGATCCTTTCATTGATATAACCGGTTCAGGCTTTCTAACAGCTAATCTTGAATATTCACTCCGAATATTCCCCGTTTCTCCACACTCATAACATCTACGAGGACCTTCACTACATTCATTAGCATAATGTCCCATCTTTCCACATCTAAAACAAGTCCTACTACCAATCATACATTCACCCTGATGTAGCTTACCACATTTCCCGCAACGTGGCAGCTCATTTCTGACATTCCTTTGGAATTGGCCCCTTCCAAACTTACCCTTCTTCTGAAAAATTGGATTCTCAAATCTTCTCTGCGCTGCAGGTTCTTCACGTTTCCTTTTACTTTCGTTGGGAGCAACATTACTACCATAAACTTCTTGATACATATCTGCAGCTAAGTTTACCGTCAACTGATAACTACTCGGAGCAGATGATCTAACCAATTTCCTAACCTCCTGAGGCAACCCCTGAGTGTACCTCAAGATTTTCTTCTCTTCAGGAACCACCAAATGAGGCACCAACCGAGCCATCTCTTCAAACTTAGACGTGTATTCCCTATGGGACATATTACCTGTCTCGTCATACTAAGCACCTCTGTGCTCTCGTCAACATTTCTTTCCGAGGTTCCACCTTGCATTCTTTCACTCTCCCTATCATCCATAGCCTATTAAAACGAGATCAGGATTATTTGGTACTCGCATGTAAGTATATAACCAGAATACTATAAGTAAAATAATTATTAATAATGTTGGCCAAGTACTATTAATTGTTTACTTTACTTTTACTATTCTCGTTATTCCTTCTCATGATAGTCCCATCATCTTCTCTTGTTTTAATAAACTATTCTATCTAGCTATCCCTGCTGGCATATCTATTTTCTAATTAAAGTCTAGTTACTTTGACACTAGATCCCTTTAACTACTGCTCTTATACCAACCTGTGACGCCCTAGACTCGGCAGGGCACCGGAGGCACGTCACACAGTTGGATTAATATTTTAAACGCGAATCAGAGCTTTCTACTTACAGCGGAAGACTAAAAAACATTACATATTAACCCAACTTTTAAAACATTTTTACATATAGTTGTATTTAATTATACATTTCCCTATTTACATTATTAACAGGTCCTATGCCCTATGCCAGCAGCTACTTCGGGATAGCATCCTTGTTCAGCTCATACTTGCCTTCCTCTATTATTAGAGGATCCCTCCTTACCTAGCACACACAACACACTCAAAACATCAGATAAACTGGTGAGTTCTAATTTTCATTAAAACATTAACAGCATCTTTACTCACACAAAAGTCATATTTATATTGGCAATACAATAAGATCAACTTTTATCATTTCTTTGTCCCACTAGACTCGTCCCACCGGACTCGTCCCACCGGACGTCAGTTGCCCACATCTAGCAACTGTCAGTTGCCCACATCTAGCAACGGTCAGTTTCCCACATCCAGAAACTGTAATTATTATCTCTCATCCAGTAGGATGCCAATTAATCATCTAGGGTCGTCACCACAAGATGTTCACAAAGCTGAGTGATCGTTATCACTCCTATCTAACTGTACAGTTACACACCCAGCCATCTTACCCTAACTGGCCTGTTGAGATTTACATCACATTATCACTTTAAAACATTTCTTTTGCTTATTACCAATATTATCACATTACTTTACACACCACACATTCTTTCTTTTCGCATCAGTTTTAATACATTTTCATTTATCATTACATCCCATCTGACCCATTGGAATCATCACCATCACGTAATGATTAACAATGTTCAGATGACCATTCTTTACACCCTACCTGACCCATTGAAATCATCACCATCACGTAATGATTAACAATGTTCAGATAATCCTTCATTACCCCCAACATTACCCTAACAGCTTCACAAGCCGTTAGAAACGTATGAATAACATTATCACAATTCTAGTGCTAAAACATTCAATTCATTTATCATCGTATGTGTGCTAGCCCAAATGTTAAAATCAAACATTTGAAAAGGGCTTAGAACTCACCTTATCAACTTCCTCACAACAATCTACACAATCCACGTACATAAGGTAACTAGTCCTTCCTATAATCAAGGTATATCAAAACGGAGTTTAGCCTAGTCGATTGGCAAGAAAAGGGGTGTTTGGGTGTAAAGGGAACAAGAGAATAAAGTAGATGCAGATAGAAATCTGCTTTTCATCTCTCTACACCGCCTTACTTATTCACATGTGCAACTTAACCGCCTTACACCCAGTCGCACGACTGAACCATTCGCACGACTGAATCGTGCGACTAAAGCCTCATACGCCTACTATTCGTGCACTGAGTCTCATTCGCACGTAT
Organism: Flaveria linearis; assembly: GCA_024085815.1. NCBI lineage: Eukaryota > Viridiplantae > Streptophyta > Magnoliopsida > Asterales > Asteraceae > Flaveria > Flaveria linearis. Next base: position 16,188,088 of record CM044002.1, read on the forward strand.
GGAGTGCGACCGAGGTTCATTCGCATACAACTCATGTGATTGAACACCAATCTTCTCAAATAACTCAACTTAATTTAATTAAACCTAATTATAATATGATTACAAGTCCGGATTTAAAAACCGGATGTTACAGCCGGGGTTGAGGCCGACAGCGATGGAGGGCGGAGACTGAACGTTAACGATGACGAGAGATCCGTCGATTCCTGAAATTCTAGAAATTGGCCTTTGACGAGCCGCAAAACGAGACTTGATTTACCAGCTCCCATGTCGCCGAGCAAAACCAATTTTGCATTGAGATTATTGTGTCCGATTGTTGCCATATTGAAGTGATCGATGTGGTTTTTAGGAAAGAGGGGTTTTTCTTTTGCAGATGATAAGTTGGACAGTTGAACACGGTTTGGGGGCTAGAGCAAAGTCAATGAACATCAAGACTTTATTACTTCAAGTCTTCAAGAGCTTAGGCTTGGGCCTTTAAATTATGTGGGTTATTTTGAAACCATGATGTTAGCCCATTTGTTACGTATGATTCATTTTTTTGGTGAAAAATTGAGTTTTTTTAATTTTACCAAAAGGATCCCTCAACTTTGACAAGTATCTCATAACATCCATCAAAATTTTTTTGTTTTGCCAAAATCTAGTTTGAACATATTTTTTTTTTGAAGTTTTTTTTAAGAAAAAAAACAGATATATTCAAGATAATAACGAAAGAAGAAAAAGTCAGGATCAATGTATTTGATGGAAAGAATTTTGGATGGTGGAAGATGCAAATTAAAGATTTGCTGATACAGAAAGAGTTAGATGCTGCTCTAGAACCTCCTCCTACACCAGTACCGAATAATTGGGCATCGATTGACAAGAGGGCGATGTCAACGATACGGCTTACATTATCCATGAATGTTGCGTATAACATTATGGAACAAACCATGGCGCGTGGAATTATGGAAGCCTTGTCCAACATGTACGAGAAGCCGTCTCCTGCAAATAAGGTGTTTTTAATTCGGGAGTTAGTCAACACTCGAATGAAAGAAGGAAGTTCTGTCACTGAGCATATTAATCTATTTAAATCTCATTTGACACGTTTGTCGTCAGTGAATTTTAAGATAGATGATGAATTACAGGCTTGTTTATTATTGTCCTCATTACCTGACAGCTGGTCAGAAACGATCACAGCAGTTACTGGATCAATTGAGACACTCACATTCAGTAAGGTTCGGGATTTAATACTGAATGAGGATTCCAGAAGGAGGAACTCTGGAGAAACAAGCTCGTTGCTCAGTACTGAAAGAAGAGGGAGAAGTAATAACAGAGGAGGAAACAAGGGAAGGTCAAAGTCAAAACGAAGAAGCAAGTCAAGACCAGCAAAGCCAAGAAAAGACATACAGTGCTGGAACTGTGATGAGCATGGACACTTTAGAAGTCAGTGTACTAAACCTCCTAGAGACAAAAAGGAGGTGAATGCTACCACAGCATCAGATCCAGAAGATGCTCTATCTGCTGTGTCAAAAATACTATTGAAGACTGGATTATGGATTCAGGAGCATCATTTCATGCTACGTCTAGCACTAAGAAGATGAAGAATCTACGAACAGATAACTTTGGTAAAGTTCGTTTGGCTAATAATCACAGTCTAGACATTATAGGGATTGGAGACATAGAGTTGAAGACATCATTGGGAACAATCTGGATCCTCAAAGATGTTCGGGTTATTCCGGGTTTGAAGAGGATGTTAATATCCATCGGTCAGCTTGATGATCAGGGATATGATGTTTACTTCGGTAAAGGACAATGGAAAGTTGTCAAAGGCAGTATGGTTGTCGCTAGAGGGAAGAAGAGATGCACTTTATACATGGTTGAAGTACCAACTGACGGGGTAAATGCAGTGTCTAGTGAGCCGAGTAAGTCAATGTTATGGCATCAAAGACTTGGTCACATGAGTGAAAAGGGGATGAAGATTCTTGTTACCAGGGGAAAGCTTCCAGAATTGAAGCAGGTCGAGTCTGAATTCTGTGAACCTTGCATTTTTGGAAAGAAAAAGAAGATTACTTTTCTAAAGAAAGGGAGAACACCAAAAACTCAGAAGTTGGAGCTGATTCATTCAGATGTGTATGGACCGACATCAGTAACTTCACTTGGTGGAGCTCGCTACTTGTGACTTTTATTGATGAGGTCTGACAACGGCGAAGTGCTTTTATTGAAGGTGAAGTGCTTGAAGTCTGACAACGGTGGTGAATACATCAGCAAGGAGTTTATAGATTGCTGTGCTGATAGAGGGATCAAGATGATAAATACAGTTCCAGGAACTCCGCAACAGAATGGGATTGCTGAGAGGATGAACAGAACATTATGTGAAAGAGCCAGAAGTATGAGGTTGAATGCAGGGCTCCCAAAGATATTCTGGGCTGATGCAATTAATACAGCGGCCTATCTTATCAACCGTGGACCCTCGATACCGTTGGGTTTCAAGATTCCTCAAGAAGAATGGAAGGGTAAAGCAGTTGAGTACGATCACCTGAAAATCTTCAGGTGCAGTGCTTATGATATCAATCCTGAAGGTGACAAGTTAGATGCTAAAGCAAAGAAGTACATCTTCATTAGATATGGAGGTGATAAGATGGGCTATAGGCTTTGGGATTCTGGAAACAGAAAGGTAGTCCGAAGCAAGCATGCAGAATTCAATGAAGCAGAGCTGTACAAAGACAGAAAGGTGGAAAATTCAAAGGTTTAGAAGGAAACGGTTGAGTTTAGTGTTAAAAATCAGAAGAACAATTCTGCTGCAGAACCAATGGCAGATTCTGAAAACACAGAACCAGAGACTGAAGATGGTGAGGGTGAAGAAACAGTGGGAGTTTCTGACAGTGGGAGTTTCTGACAGTGGGAGTTCAGGGTCTGAAGACGAACAGTCACCACAACAGCCTACAGTGAGAAGATCAACCAGAGTTTCTAGACCACCAAACAGGTACAGTCCCAGTCATACCGGCCCTTCTGTCAACTACATTCTTTTGACAGAAAATGGTGAACCAGAAAGTTATTCTGAAGCTGTCAAGATGAAGGACTCGTTCCAGTGGGAGCGAGCTATAAAGGATGAAATGAGTTCACTAGAGAAGAACAAGACTTGGGTTCTTGTTAAGCCTACGCATGACAAGAAATCTCTTCATAATAAATGGGTCTTCAGGGTCAAGGATGAACAAGATGGATCTAAACGGTATAAACCCCGTTTAGTGGTCAAGGGTTTTCAACAGAAAAAGGGGGTTGATAATGATGAAATCTTCTCTCCAGTGGTGAAGATGACCACCATCAGATTAGTTCTGAGCATTGTAGCAGCAGAAAATTTGCATCTAGAGCAGCTAGATGTAAAGACAACATTTCTACACGGTGACCTTGATGAAGACATTTATATGTCATAACCTGAGGGGTTTCAGGTTGTTGGAAAAGAGAATTGGGTTTGCAAGCCGAAAAAGAGTTTATATGGTCTGAAACAAGCGCCAAGGCAATGGTACTTGAAGTTTGATGATTTCATGGTGAGAACCGGTTACAAGATATGTGAAGCCGATCACTGCTGTTATTTGAAGAAATTCAAGGGTTCGTATATCATTCTACTTCTGTATGTAGATGATATGTTGATTGCAGGATCAGACATGAACGAGATCAGCAAGTTGAAGAAACAAATGTCCAAAGAATTTGAGATAAAGGATTTGGTTGCAGCCAGACAGATACTCGGGATGAGTATCACCAGGAGCAACAAGGATGGTTCTCTGACACTATCCCAGGAAAGTACATTGGGAAAGTGTTAGAGAAATTCAGTATTAACAATGAGAAGACCAAGCCAAGAAACACACCCTTGGGGAGTCACCTCAAGCTTACCAAAGATCAGTGTCCCAAAACGGAAGAAGAAAAAGCTGACATGGCTAGAGTCCCGTATGCATCTGCAGTAGGTAGTCTGATGTACGCTATGGTATGCACAAGACCTGACATAGCACACGCAGTCGGAGTTGTCAGTCGGTTTATGTCGAATCCGGGAAGAGAACATTGGGAAGCAGTAAAGTGGGTGCTGCGTTAGGAACTTCAAAGATGGGGCTATGTTTCAAAGGAAATGATTCAGTTCTCAGAGGTTATACAGATGCTAACCTGGGTGGCTGCAAGGAGACATTTAAAAGCACCACAGGTTTTGTTTTTACAATAGGAGAAACTGCAGTCAGTTGGATGTCCAGGCTCCAGAAAAGTGTAGCTTTGTCCACAACAGAAGCAGAATACATGGCTATAGCTGAAGCCAGTAAGGAGCTAGTATGGTTGAAAGCTTTTCTGGAAGAGTTAGGGAAGAAGCAGACTGAGTACCTGCTGCACTGTGATAATGAAAGTGCAGTGAAACTTGCTAAGAATTCTGTGTATCACAAGAAGACAAAGCACATCGGGATAAGGTATCACTTCGTGAGAGGATTGGTTGCTGATGGCACAATCATATGTATAAAAATTGTGTAATATGTTTATAATTATGTTAAGTTTGTGTTAAAACTTGACAAGGTTTTGTTTATGTATATTCGTATTTCTTTGTGTTCATTTGTCTTTGTTGTATTCATAATTCGGTAAGTATACGTGAACAGTTTATTTTCTTAGTGAACACACATGAAATCTCACTCGTACGATAAGTTTTCATGAACAGTTTATAAACAACTTCATTTTAATAAACGAACATGAGCAAGAACTTATTCGTGTTTATTTTTTTATTTGCAACCCTACTTTTAGAAGGCTATTTTGTTTTGTTTTTATTTAACCTATTCAATGCATTTTCAATCTACAATAATATACTTCTTAAAAAATTGAAAAATGACTACAGCTCAGCTGAGCAGCACAAATGATATTGTAAGTTACACTATCTTCTTTTTCTAAAACTATGTACCATACAATAATTAAGTTTAGTTATATATCCAACTTCTTGTGAAATTAATTGCATTTTATGTTTAGAACTTTGGAAGAGTTTTCCGATTAGACTATATATAGTATTTAAACGTCACAATTCACAAGTGTTAAAAATATATTTAAAGAACGAAATGTGCCCAAGTTCTAGAGCGCGTCACCCCATTTGGCAAATTTGACAAAAATAACTCCCCTTGGTGTATCTAGATAATAAAATTGTTTTATGCATCAATCAATATTTATTACTAAAACTTTGAGATACACACAGAAAATTAAAATCACACGTACATAATAATCTTAAACATCAACTTGATGGATCTTTATTAGTCCATGTGGAAACACGACCCATCCTACGCCAAAGAACTTGACGACTTATTTTTTTTGTTGTCGTAATCAACCATCTTAAAGACAATAGGAGATCTTTCAAATACATGGAACATATATATTATGATGCCTCGCTAAGGACGGAAATTAACTCATATAACGATGGCATCCACGACAAGCGATTTGATGTAATTTATGAGTTCTTCATCAACATGTGTGAAATGGTCCTTATTCTTATAGAGGACATCCATAGCTCGGGCCAAATTGATCACCCGCATAATTACTGGCATTTTAACGTCTTTACACGTCAGGGACTCTAGATTCATTTCTTTCCAGGCTTCTTCGACATTTTTATTGAACAAATCATAGACATGTTGCTCGGTAACATCATATTCCTTCATGTAGCATTGAATGCCAGATGCCACATGCATTCTTTCTTGCTCCTCCTAATATTTTTTTATAAATATTGTTTAACTTGCTTAACACAAAGCATATGTGCAAAAATAAGTAACACAAACTTTTTGATGGAGGTTAATTAATCAAGTAGCATTTCAATCAAAAATCAATCACATTTTCACATGGTTAAGATACGAGTCGACTAACGTACCTTGTGGGTGACAATATCATCCATGATCCTACAAAGCACACAACAAGATCTCGCAAGAGGAGGCATAGTGAGAGCCCATTTGAATGTTTCGTCTGTGATTTCATCACCCATGGCAGCAAAGCTTGCTATTAGAGTGAATTTATATCCACTACTAACAGTTGTAACTTCTTTGTGCTCCTCCACTGTTGGTATGTACCCATCATTTGCCCATCGAGCTTCTTTCAAGTAGGATCCAATGAATTCCATCATCTGTAATCACATGCATTCAGATTGATTATCCATAGAAAAAAACCTTAAAATTGGATATACAAATGCTTATAAAATCTAATAATAACAATATACAAATATATACTGAGTTCAACCCCCCCCCTAATAATTAAATTTTAAAAGTCTGATTAAGTAAAAGTTTCAATGAAATGCATAAGAGTTGAAAACTTACTGCTTCTCTGATATAGTTGATATGATGAGCTTTTCCCATCTTTGTTAAGATTTTTTCCATATATCCATACATATCTAGTAGCATTTGGTATATAAGTTGCATATTCTTTGGTAGTCCGTCCAAGAATGTAATTGACCACCTAGTAAACATATTTATGTGTAATTACTTGATGAATTTATTTTGATGATGGATGACAAGGTGTCTGTTGGTTCACTTACCTTTTAATTGCTTTGGTAAATATCTCAAGTTCTTCCAAAGTACCATATGCATCGTATGTGTCATCAAGAAGTGTTTCCATAGAAAGAACTTTAGCTAAGAACATTCTAGATTCAGAATACTTAGGCTCAGAGAACACACTTAATGACCAGAAGTAACATTCCACCATTCTATTTCTAGCATATGGTAGATTAGTTGGGACATCAAAGCCTTTCCACCACCTACATTAATAATGTTAAAAACATTTACAGATAATATGATATTTTAAGATATATAACACTATCTAAAAGGGTGAATGAACGCAAGATTTGCACATACTTGTAAACTTGGCTGAGCTCTTTCTTATGTAGTGATTGAAGTAGGTTGAACCCTAACTTAGCAAGCTTTAGCAAAGACTTGTTATGAGAAGTCTGTTGCTCGTAAAAAGGTATGTAGCGCAATGCCTCAATTCTCGGCACCCTTTTTTGCAAAGGTTGCTTTAGTGCTTCTTGTATTCGTTTAGTGACGATAGAGTTGCTCAAAGAAGGGTCTTTCAAGATATCATCAAGACGACTCCTTGCAAAGGCAAGAGCATCATCTAATATTACTTCTCCAGGAACGCTTAGATATGATGCCTCGTACAACTCAAGTAAACCTTCAATGTCAGTCTCTAATGGTTTCTTAAAGGCTCCATCTTTGTCCTTGTAGCTGTTAAAAACATCTGTATCATTTCATAAGAGACGCATATCATTAGCTTCTATTGCATTGATACGATATATATCCTTAATATATGCACACTAACCGCTTGAAACAAAAAAACCATGTTGTCGCATGATTCGAAACCAAACAGAAGTCGCACCACCATTCCAGTTGTCACCATATGCATTATAGAAATGTTGCAAGGTTTGATTGATCTCCTCCTCAAAGTAATAATCAATGCCTAGGCGTTCGACTTCATCTACTAGCTTTAACAATTTCATATGTTCTGCAGGAATACTCAATGTTCGCAATATTTCTTTCCGCACTTCTTCTTTGAGGTCTTCAACTACCTTTTCAACTTCAGCTTCATCTTCTAGCTTCATTTACAAACAAAGGATTATTACAGTTACATTCATAGTATACATACGCAAAATATCGAAAACATTCTTGGAAGCTTGAATACGCAGATAATGTTAAATGTTAATTTCCTTTAATTTTATATCACTTGTCATCTATGTTTAAAAGCATGTTCAAACACGAAAGATGTTGTTTTCATGATCAATTTGTTAATACGTACTCGATCAAAAAAAAGAAATTGATCTCCCCAAACACTCGGAGGAAATGTAGCAAGGGGGCGCTTAACATCCTCTTGTTTGATAGACATATTTGGTGACAGATTTTGATCGATATATAAACTGCATGAATTTTGAGTAGAGTGAAAGGTGTATATATAATGGGTGGTGATGACACCTTTATCATATTTTTTGTGAAATAATTGAACCTCACTGAATCCTTACTAGAACATTTATATATAAATTGTTTAAATGCGCGCGTGATATCAAATGATAAGACGAGAATGTTATCCTAGCTACTATTATGTTTTATTCAACAAAGGATCTATAAAATTTGGAATTTCTTAATTAGATGGTCCATTACTTTTATTTACGAAGATAACTCGTAAGCTCAGTGGCACCATAAACATAATTTCATTTAGAAAACTCGGAGGTTTTTCGAATAAAAATGTTCAAATACGAAATGTATTTTTGCTATAAAGTGTGAGAATACACAATATGTCAAAAAAATCATAAAAAAATATATCTTACAATCTAAATCGAATTTCAAAAAAGTAATTTCGAGCTTTTGTTCCCCTAGCCATCTTCACTAAGGAAAAAAATAAAAAAATAATAATAAAAATAAAAAAATTAACTTTTTTATTGTGTCATTTATATGAAAGATATAATGACGTCATTGTGTCATTATGAAAGACACAATGACGTCATTGTGTCATAAAAAGACACAATGAAAAAAAATTATTTTTTTTTTTTTTTGAAAGAGATCGACGAGGGGAACAGAGAATCCGAAGTACTTTTTTGAAATTCGATTTAGATCGTAAGATGTGATTTTTTTGACTTTTTTAGCCTCATTTTGTCTTCTCACACTTTATAGCAAAAATACACTATGTAGAATAACATAACCCTTTTTCGAAATAGCGAGACATCATATAATTATTTGTAACAACTTATTTTAATTGTTCAATGTTTTTAGCAGAAAACTCGGCTCAATTTGGGAAACTGGACTCCCCTTATTCGCTGCTAGAAATCGGGCCAATTTCCTGACTAAATATCATTTTACAAACCAATTATTCTTAACACAAATAGTTAACGCGAACTATCTCAAGATCACATAAGAATGGATGTAGGTCTTGGGTTCAATTCTCATCTGTGACGAAAATTAAAAGGGGGCTTCAAGTGGGCCAACGGGTTTCTTACCTAATATGAGTTCCCTTCTTAGGATGATCTTAAGTTTCGTACTTAAGTAATGGAGATGATCGGGTGGGTCAATGGTCCGTCAATGATCCAAGTAACTATTCAAAAAAATATCATCTACAAAAAATTATCACTTTAGAAGATTTTAAAAATTATAACACAAGTTTCACGACTAAACAAAGGAGTAACACTAGCTGAATGTTGCCAACATAAGCAAGTTTGTAAATACCAAAATGGAACTTCACGTATCGGACGTTGGCATAAACCAAAATATTATTAATTTAAGTAAAATCATCCGTACAATTTAACGTTGAAAATTACCAACATAGCTTTTTTTTTTGTTTTTCTAACGATTACGATGAAAAATATCTCATTAAAAGCTAGCAAAAACAAACACCAAATGTCCAGTAAGTATACATAGCATCCTTGATCATCAAAGTGCTCTCGTCATTGAGGATTGGCAATAGGTGTCCCGGGGCGGTCCCACACTGGTTATTTAGATCGTTTGTTGTGTTGGATCAGTGGATCTTTGTTGGATGCTTTGTTGTTTTCCGGTTGTTTCGATATTGTTTCCTTGGTGTATCTCTCGGGGTCTTTAGTATCTTGTTAGCCCCTCTTTCATTACATATATTCTTTTTTGGCTGTTAAAAAAATGAAAGACCATGCCTATTACCAACATAGTACCAAGGGAATCGTATAGGGTTTTGACATTAACTAATGGATGACAAACGAAATACATGCGCGGAAAACACAAGTTTTCATCTTTTTTTGAGGGAACTTTACCGACATCAAACCCGTAACTATTGGTTTGAAAATTTTAGGATAGTAATTTAAAAAGATACCTATCGAGGCCTTTTTAGTCGTGTGTCGATATAACATAAACAACTCACTAATATATTACAATGCTCGTTAAGGCCTAATAATATGCTACCTGTCGTAAATATAATGTTGATGTTAAACTCCCACTCCTTAGATCTTATAGTCGACTATTTTATTTATCTATATCTTTTCTAAATTGATGTAGTAGAGTTTATCAATAACATATCTAACTACTAAAAATCCATACCTTATAACCCAATCCCCGTTACAACCCGTCAAAGTCCTGTTGATTCATGCATTTGCTCATGTTAGTTGGTGGAGACTTGATCTCTTTGCAAACAAATTACTATGTATGTCTCATCAATTGGCATTGAGTGATTCACTTATACACTTATACATACAAATAACCGAGTGTTGGGTGATTTTTGTGAGGGGTTTACACTCATGCATAAATAAATGTTATAGGCATGTGATGCTCATCTGAATATTTCTAGTTTTTTAGAAGAACAAATTGTTTAAAACACTGGGCTCTTATGAATGTGCTCTGCTCGACCGTTAATCATGAGTTTGGATCTTTATTTAACCAATGAATTGCTTCTCACTAATTGGGTAAATATAATTATTGTATTAGAGTTTGCTTGAGGATAAGTAAAGTTTAAGTGTGGGGATGTTTGATATGTGAATAAATATACATTTTAAGAATACATATTATTCCTCACTTGAAGCATTTTTGATACAAATTCATTTATTTATACACTTATTTGTGTTATATTTGAATGTTGTAGTCCCCGGTGGTCATTTAATGATTTTTTATGAAAAACTGAAGAAAAGCTGAACCTTGTAAAGAAAAGCTCCTGACTCGGGCTTGTAGGCACTGCTACATGACCATGTCACTATGTAGCATTATGATGTGAAAAAATACAGCCTACACAATCCCCTCACTTATCCCACATGCCCATATGCGGAGCAGAATCGGGTTTTTAACCTAACTTCACCCCCATTTTAACATAACTTTCAAATTAACTCAAACCCTGGCCTCTCTCACCCCTTTAGGTGATTTTGGGTCTACTTCAAGAGCTTTTGAGAGATTTGAAGGCCAAGATTGAAGATTTCGTACTTTCAAGGAGGATTTAACATCATCCACTCTGTTTCACTCAAGATTGGTTTGAATTTTTTTAGATCTACTATGAGTTCTTCAATATTTTTGAGTTTGGGTGTGTTTTTTGCAAGCCTCCTGGGCTAAACACATATTATCAATTGGATTAGATGAAACCTAGCATGATTTAACAATTTGTACATGATTCTTGGTGATGTTTATGTTGATGCTATGATGAAGCTTGATTATTCTTCAATGATTGGGTGTGTTTGTTCTAATTTGATGAAATGTTCAACCTTGTGGGTGTTGTGAGTATATTATGTTGGAAAACTTCATGTTCTTATAAGACTTATGCATATAATTGCATCTTTTGTATGTAATATTGTGATATTTGACTAAAAATGGTGAATGAAGGTTGAAGGTTTAGTAAAATTGGTCAAATGTATATTCTTATACTTATGTTTGAGAAAACCATGGTGTATGTTATAAATCTCTCTTGTCATTGGTTACGAATTATTTTTTAATCGTGATATGAAGTTTATAGGTTGAAGAGTAATTATAGTTTGTCTATTTTACCCAAGTTGAGGTATTGTGTTAACTTTCAAACATTTGTGGAACTAGGTAACGCTAACGGGAGTCTAATTTATCTTTAACATCGACACAATTCTATTATTAGTTTCTCATGGCATAACTTTAGGTGGTTATTGTGTGTTTATCGTTTTAGCTTTCCGAATGGTTATATGTCTAGATATCCTTGACGAGGATTTAGGCTACTTCCAGGTATTATGTGTAAAAAATGGGCTCACCTAGAGTTTGTGCTACTTGCTAATTCATTGCTAAGTTGTAACGCCCTGAAATATCGAAGCAACCAACTTGGTGAAAACGGGATCAAGTCGGGGGATTATAAGAAAAATAGATTATGGACCTAATTGGATCCATGGGTTAAGTGATAGATGGGCTTAAGAGCCCATTACCACCTTAAACAGCCCTAATCAAGCATTACAACACACACTTGCAACCCAAGCAACAAAGTATTCTAGAGAGAGAGTAAAGAGAAAGTGAGGGAAGATCAAAGGTTGGAAGCTTGGTGGATTGAGGGTTGAAGATCTGAGTATTGGGGCATCAAACAACGAATGAATAGCAAGGAATTCAGGTAAGAATCGTCCTCCAAACATCTTTTTAGAACAGATCTAGAAACTAGGGTTTTTGGTTGGAAAAGTGGCAAAAAAATTCATATAAAGGTCATATTTTTACGTACAAAAACGTGTAAAATGCTTAGATATAGTTTCATGGATGAAAAACCAAGGTTTTCGACATAAAAAGTTAAGATTTTGGGTTAAAAACGGGCTGGTTTGTCATTTTTATACGTCTAGCGAAACTGTGAGCCCGGTCAGCGAAACTGTGAGCTCGGTCAACGAAGCTAGTAGTTCTCCCATCAAAACTAAGAGAAGTTACAGTGAAACTATAGTTTCGCTGGTAATTTCGCTAGTACCTAGGTTGACCAATAGATCTTGCGAACCTAGGAAATTCCAAAGAAAGTTGCACGCAACTAGCAATGAAACTGTCATGCGAAACTGGTAGCAAAACTTCCACACGAAACTTTCAGCGAAACTGATAGCGAATCTGGCAGTGAAACTATCAGCGAACTTGCTGGCAAAACTGTGTAGAGAATGACTCATTTGTGTGTTAACTTTTATGCACTAGGGGCTGCTGCCCCTACAACCCCGCTATTAGGGGCTGCCCACCCCGAACCCCTGTTGTCTCATGGAGGGTCGGTTATATGGTTTATTACTCATTGTTGCTGAAATGTAAATGTATAGACTAAGGGGCTATTTGATTTGCCTCTGACTGGGTCAAAAACTCTGACCTACTAACCCGGTCAGTGGTCAGCGTGTTTGTTTTGTAAAAATAGTGTTACTGACTGAGTCACCCGGGCTGACCACCCTTTGTTTTGTGGCTGACCCGGTCCTTGTTTTTGGAGGTTCTGATTGATTCCAAGGGAGGAGCAATTTGCAAACATCCCCTAAGAGTTTACTTCTTATCATGTATAAGTATATATGTAACAAAATATGAAAGTGAAACATAAAGAATTGTTATCGAGCTCATAACACTGTACCATTTCCAGAGTAAAGTCTTGTGTTTGTCACAAGCATATACAGAGTAAAAACTTGTGTTTGTCATAAGCATATACAAAGTAAAGTCTTGTATTTGTCACAAGCATTGACAGAGTAAAGTCTTTTATTTGTCATAATCATTAACAGAATAAAGTCTTGTGTTTGTCACAAGCGGGGTTCAGGCCCTTGGGCAGATCCTGAGACATAGTAACTGGAATTGACGGGTAAAGAAGAGTAATAGTTAATAATTAAGCGAAAGTCTTAATGATAATGTATTGATAAAGTGATAATCTATGTATAGTAGATGCCTAGTTATGTGATGATTAAATTTTAGAATAATAAAGTAAACCTAGGACAGCGAAGCTGACTTTTGTATACATATTAGTCTGATAGGTGAGCTATAGGGCTTAGAGGGATGGGAGCATGGATCTAAAGCTTCTTGAAAACTGAACACTGGTATCCCTGATTCAGAAGATTGTTAAACACTCTTTTAAAATTTGTTTGATGTACGTAAGACAATGTTAATGATTTTTCTTTGAATTATGTCATGAGGAATTCGATTTAAAGTAATTTCCGTTGCAATTTTACTTACGTAGATGTTTTAAATTGTTGTTATGCTGTGAATGATTCACTGTGGGACTTCCTGGGATTAGGGGCCTTACATAAGTGGAATCAAAGTCCAAGTGGTATCTTTAATTGATAGTGTATCTTCATCTTTACTTTCTTAATTTGTTAATTTATCTTGCTAAACATTTTAGTTAATTCAATGTGTACAAATCCAAACTCAATTGATCGGTTAAATAGTGACGATGATTTAGTATCGGGAGCCTTTGCGTCCACGGATCAATACTCCATTCTTACCTAAGACTATACTGCTATATGATAGGTGCATTTGCCTATTGTGTGTAGTTGGTTTAAAAGTGATAATCGTTTTTTAAATTAAAGCTCAATTGTGTGAAAAATCGTTACTAAAAATATATATATTTTACACACATCAGAAAGAAATAAATTTTATAAATAAGAATTTTTCTAAAATATTATACGAAATATTTTAAAATTTATATTTTAAAAAGTAACTTTTTTTATAAACAAAAAATGATTAAATTCAGAGTTATATAAGGAAAATTTAAAAAATGACATATTTTAAACGGTCTAATAAAATATATTTAATATTTTATTTATTTATTGTAACAACCCGAGCGTTTGGGTCATATGAACTTCGCATTTCATATATTGTCAAACGAGTAAGTAATGACTAAATTGTCTATTTAAAGTTTGAAGTTTTTAGATGAAATTTTTATGTTATAAGAGACCGTTTGAATATAATAATAATATATTATATTCGAACCTGCTCCGTTTTTTACGAAACTTATGTTGACTCGTAGAGAAAAATAAGCTCGTCACAACGACATATTTGAAATTTCATAATACACTATATATTAAAAGTTATAAGAGAAAAACGAGTTAAGCAGCTAAATTAATTATAATAATATAATAATATATAACAAAATAATAATATATTACTCAAACAATTGCAATTGTAAGAATTGCAATTCAATTCACCCCATATCGAAACTAAAGGAATTTCCATCTCACATCGCTGCTCATACAAATTTGAACAACTTACTATCTGTTAGGTCATTATAAGGCTGGTGCAACCAAAACCACTTCACATTGTCATTTTTGTGCTACATTCAAAAGGCTTCCGAAGCTAAGTATGGGATCTTCCGAAGTCTAAAGAACAACTTTCAAAGACAATGTCTGAAGACTTCCGAAGACAAAGTCTGAAGAAAGAACTGAAGACCAAGTCTCCTTCCGAAGACAAAGAAGATTCCAAGCCTCGGAAGAAGCAGTCTTCCGAAGTATAAGTGGCTTCGGAAGAAGTTATTCTTCCGAAGAAACTTATCCTTCGGAAGACACTGCTATGTCCAGTAGACATAAGTATGGTCTCTGACAGTCCGCTGCAGACCTCTGATACAACATGGCTTCGTCCTAAAAGAACTATGTTGTTGACCATACTTTATTCTACTGTATACCTTTTTATGATAGTACATGTTACCAACTTTAGTTGGTGATAAAAGGTAAGTCAGGGACATGTCCTGACTACCAAACACCTCACCTATAGTCTTGTAGTATAGATGTTTGGTTAGAGGTTTCCAGCTGGTATCAAAGTATATCCGGCTGTAGGTAGTATTATATATATCTTCTCCTTGTAACTCATTAAGTATCGATTTGAGTCCAAAAGTCTTGTAATCCTTTGAGTTGAGAAGCAATATATAAAAGTACCTTGAAAATTTACATCCTGTGTTTATTTACTGCTTGTTACTTGTTATATTGTGATCAACTCTTCATAGACTCTTGTTGAGTGTTGTTCAAGGTGAGTTTGAGAGAAAAACCATCTGTTGAGTGACCAACATACGATCCTGCAATTGGTATCAGAGCTCTCAGGCTCTTGATCGTGTGATCTTACCATCCAAATCAACCAGTTTTTCACTCCTCACTTCAAACCACTCACTCAAATGGCACATGGTGCACTAGAATGGAAGGCTTCATCAAGTGTCAAGACTCAAGGATGTGGGACTCCATTATCAATGGTCCCTTCACACCAAGCACTACTTCTGCTACTGGTAATCGCATCATTCCAAAAGATGTTGATGATTACTCAGAAGAAGACAGGAAGAGAATAGAGCTAGATCAATGGGCTATGACTTGTCTTCAAACTGCTATCCAAAACTCCATCTACAGAGGCTTCAAGAAGTGCAAGACAGCCAAAGATTTATGGGATGCATTGAAGCTTATGTATGAAGGATCCAAGGAAACCCAAGAAAACAAGAAGGATCTCTTGAAGCAGCAGTTTGAGAACTTTACTTTCAAGGCTGGTGAGACCTTGACTCAACAATACTTCAGGTATGTTGAGATAGTAGATACTCTGGTGGATATTGGAGTAGCTCTTGAGAATAGAGACATAGTTAGGAAGTTCATGTCTTCCCTTCCTAAACTATGGACACACTATTATGTTGTAATCAAGAGAACTTCAGACCTTAAGACTCTTACTCTCATAGAGTTGTATGGTATCCTAAGTGCATTCCAGATGAAGATGAACATGCAGAACTCCTCTGGTCACTCCAATAACCAACTGAGTTCAGCCTTTCATGTGGTTGAAAGGGAAATCACAAAACCACAACATCAGTTGTTGTGCTACCCTAACAACTCACATAATGGACCCTACATTACTCTACCTGAGACTCCAAAGTCTCAAAAGGATCAACACAACTCCTTTCAGGATAGTTGTGCCTTTGTCTCTGGAAGTGGACACTCTGGTGATTTTCAATATTGCTTTGATGATCTTGAGTGCTTCAGTCCAGATGATGTGGAGTATGTGGACATTGTCCAATAGATGGCTCTTTTAACTTACAGAGCGAAGAAGTTCTTCAAGAGAACTGGAAGGCAATTCCCTCAAAACCCAGCCAACAGCAAGTTTGGGTTTCATAAGAGCAAAGCAAAGTGTTACAACTGCAACCAACTAGGTCACTTTGCTAGGGAATGCAAGGCTCCCAAGAACAACCCGGGAACCCCACAGGCCTCCACACATCCCTCAGCTTCAAAGCATGAAGAGAAGTCAACTGAAACAGCTGCAATAGCTCAAGAAGTTGACTGGAGCTTCATGGTACAGGATGTGACTCCCGCTCAAGCACTCATGACCAGAACAGATGATGATCAGGTATATGAACATCTTTGTACTCCAGCCTGTATTGCTAAAGTTAAACTCTACAAGGATTACAATACGGAAATCAGATATGATGTTGAGTCTTTAAATATCTTAAAATCTGATTTTAAAAGAGTTGAATCTGACTATCAAAAGAAAATTGAGGAGTTAGAGAAAACTGTGTCTCTTTTAAAACATGAAAAGACCAACTATAAGACTTAAATTAAAGATCTGATATCCAAACTGTCTGAAGTTCAAGCCCAGTTGGTCACTGCTGAGGCTCAGGCCAGGAAGCAAGCTATTGCTGAGCAAAACTTCCAAGCTATTCTTGCATCATCCTCTCATTCCAAAATGTTTTATCAAAACAAAGAAGGGTTGGGAACCAATGAAATAGCTCCACCACACTCTTATGAGTCTATTAGACTACCTAGATGTGGTACTGAAGAGCAAGAGATTCCAACTGCTGACCCTTCTCCATTGGAACTAGAGGATGAGGCAAAAATAGTGGCCACCACAGGGGAGAAACAGGAAGATACACTCATCTCCACCTGTGAAGAACAAATCCTAACCACCAAGGTAAGAAGAAGCAGAGCTAAATCTGCAAAAAGGACTGCCAAGAAGGTTGCAGAGTCCAAGCTGAAGATTGACCCAAAGCAAAAGGGTGTCTTCATCTCTGCTGGATTCCAAGTGGTAGGTACTTCTGATTCAGGAAAGGAGTGTAGTACCAGCACTCCTGTCCTACCAAAGGATCAGAAGTTAAAAGGAAAAGTTGCTGATGAAGAGAAGAAATCCAAGAAACAGCAACCTGCAAATTCCCAAAAGACTAACATTGCATGCATAATGTGTGGTCTGCACAACCACATGGCTAAAGATTGTTACTACAATCCAGCAAGCACACATTATGCAAATAATGTTAGAAAAGAAGGAGTCAGGGAAGGTTTCTCATTTGGACCATTTCAAACGGTTCAAATGATGAAAAAGGGAAAATTGGTCTCGGAAGCCAAGTTGCTTTCGGAAGAAAGTACTTCTTCCGAAGGGAAAATGGCTTCGGAAGCCAAAGCTTCTAAGGTTCGGAAGAACAAGAAAGCTCTCTTGAAACCATCCCAGAAGAAGACTCCTTCGGAAGAAAAGGTGGTGAAGGCTTCTTCCGAAAAGAAAGAAGCTTCGGAAGAAGACCATGCTGCAAAAGCTTCAACAAGCTCATCCTCAAAGGTCAACCAAGGGATGGATTGGAAGATCAAGAAAGATGCTGCAGCCCAAACCTCTTCTTCAACGACCTCTATTGAACCCCAGTGCATATCTTTTGGTTCAATTATGTCACTATCTTTGGAAGAGCCCAAGACCAGCAAGGCTTGGGCTTCCAAACAAAACTAACCATCTTATCTTATGTGCAGGGACATCCATTTGACAAGAATAACAATGTCTGGATTTTAGATAGTGGATGCTCCAGGCACATGACAGGGAACAGATCTCTTCTTCAACAATTCCAGAACTTTGATGGAGGGCCTGTTCAATTTTGGAGGTGAGGCCGGAGGATATATTTCTGGCAGAGGAAGTATATCCAATGGCAGAATAAACATTGACAAAGTTCACTTTGTCAAACAGCTTGAACACAATCTGTTAAGTGTTTCTCAATTCTGTGACCAAAAGCATCAAATGCTTTTCACAGAACATGAGTGCATTATTCTCAAACCAGGGATGACAATTCCTCCGGAATTGGTGCTTCTTAGATCTCCCAGGAAAGGGGATATGTACAAGCTGGATATGAACAATGCTTCTCCTATGGGTGAAGTATCATGCTTTCTTTCAAAAACTGATAGTGATGAGTCAACACTATGGCATAAACGCATGTGTCATGTGAATTTTAAAACAATGAATAAATTGGCTAAAAATAACTTGGTACATGGTTTGCCTAAAAAGGAATTTTTCTGCAAAGATAACTGTGTTGCATGCCTGAAAGGGAAACAACACAGATCATCTCATAAATCCAAATGTGTTAACTCTATCACTACTCCATTACACTTATTGCACATGGATCTCTTTGGACCCACAAGTATAATGAGTATTGGAAGGAAATCATACTGCCTTGTGATTGTTGATGATTTTACTAGATTTACATGGGTATTCTTTTTAAGAAGTAAAGATGAAACTGCTGAAACATTAAAATCTTTTATTCTTAAAAAAGAAAATCAAATTGATCACAAGGTTAAGATCATTAGAAGTGATCAAGGGACTGAGTTTAAGAACTTTGTTCTTGACTCATTCTGTGACTCAAAAGGGATTGCCAAACAATATAGTGCTCCCAAAACTCTTAACAAAACGGTGTTGCTGAGAGGAGGAACAGGACACTTATTGAGGCTGCTCGAACCATGTTAGCTGATTCAAAACTACCTCTAACATTCTGGGCAGAGGTAGTTAGCACTGCATGCTATGTGCAGAACAGGGTTCTTGTAGTTAAGCCCTATGGAAAAACCCCTTATGAGTTATGGAACAAGAGGCCACCGTTCATTGGCTTTCTAAGGTCCTTTGGCTGTAGGTGTATCATACTTAACACAAAAGACAACTTAGCAAAGTTTGCTGAGAAGTCGGATGATGCTATCTTTGTTGGATACTCTTCTAGCTCCAAAGCTTATAGAGTATACAACATCAAGAATCAACAATTTGAGGAGTCATCCAATATAGTTGTTAATGAGCACACTCCTTGTGTTAGGGGGAATGGACCTGATTATATCTTTGATTTAGAATTGTTTCCAAACTATTCTAAACCATCTTGTGAGAATGTTTCAGCTGGAATAGGTGCTCAAAATGATGTTGATGCTGATCAACTATTTGAGCTTCCCAGACCTCTTCCAAATTCTCCAAGAGCTGAAAGACAACAAGCTTCAACCATCCACAGGTCTGATAGTGTAACTATCTCCAGGAATAGTGAAGCT
The DNA here is from genome assembly GCA_024085815.1 of Flaveria linearis. NCBI lineage: Eukaryota > Viridiplantae > Streptophyta > Magnoliopsida > Asterales > Asteraceae > Flaveria > Flaveria linearis. The sequence goes on from CM044002.1 coordinate 16,207,697, forward strand.
TCAACAAGTGAATCACTTGATCAACCTCAAAGTTCTTTAGGTGATCCATTACAACATCAGGTTGAAGAGAGTAGTATTCTGAAGGAACAGGTAACTGTTAATACTACCCCACAACCAACCATTGATGATGTTTCTCAATCATTCAATCAGTCCTCATTGAATGATTTTGAAACAGCAGCTGGACAGAGTGATCCAGTTCCTGATCAGAATATGTCCAACCTGGACTTATCTCTATAACTGGAAGTGATTCCTCGTCTTAGGATTCACAACACTCATCCAACTGAAAACATCATAGGGAATGTCTCTGAAGGTGTGAGAACAAGAGGGCAAACTCATCATAGGAATGTCTGCTTGTACTCATGCTTCTTATCTTAGATGGAACCCAAGAAGGTGGAAGATGCCTTAAAGGATAGTAGTTGGATTGAATCGATGCAGGAGGAGCTGCTTCAATTCAGAAGACAAAAGGTCTGGAATCTATGCCCACTACCATCTGGTCAAGTACCCATAGGCACTAAATAGGTGTTCAGAAACAAGAAAGATGAAAGAGGCTTGATTATCAAGAACAAGGCAAGATTAGTAGTTCAAGGGTACACCCAAGAGGAAGGAATCGATTATACTGGAGTCTTTGCACCTGTTGCAAGACTTGAGGCAGTTAGGATCTTCCTTGCTTATGCTGCATCCAAGAACTTTACAGTCTACCAACTTGATGTCAAGTGTGCATTTCTGTATGGGGATATAGATAGGGAAATCTATGTATGTCAACCTCTAGGATTTGAAGACCCACAACACCCCAACTATGTGTGTAAACTGGATAAAGCTCTATATGGGCTGCACCAAGCACCTAGGCTATGGTATGAGACCTTGTCTCAGTTTCTCCTAAAGAATGGCTACACTAGAGGTACCATTGACAAGACTCTTTTCATCAGAAAGAGTGGAGAAGACATATTTCTCGTTAAAGTCTATATTGATGACATCATATTTGGTTCTTCAAATGACCAAATGTGCAAGGACTTTGAGAGCATTATGAAGCAGAAATTTGAAATGAGTTCCATGGGAAAAATGGACTTTTTTCTTAGAATTCAGGTGAAACAGATGAAGGAAGGGTTCTTCATAAGTCAATCTAAGTATGTCTCAGACATCTTAGATAGATTTGAAATGAAGGACTGTAAACCAGCGAAGACACCCATACCCAGAAACCATAATCTTTGCCCTAACCTTGAGGGGAAGGATACTGATCAACATCAGTATAGAGAAATCATTGGTTCTCTGATGTATCTCACTGCTAGTAGACCAGATATCATGTTTGTCACATGCATTTATGCAAGATATCAGGCTGCTCCCAAGGTGTCTCACCTGGCTGCTGTTAAGAGAATCCTCAGATACCTCAAAGGAGCACACAAACTAGGTCTCTGGTATCCAAGAAATAGTGATTTCAATCTCTATGGATACTCTGACAGTGACTATGGTGGCTGCAACATTAACAAGAAATCAACATCAGGAGGATGTCAATTTCTTAGTGGAAGGATTATCTTATGGCAATGCAAGAAACAATCCTGTGTCTCTACATCAACTGCTGAAGCTGAATACATTGCTGCTGCTAGCTGCTGTGCTCAACTGCTATGGATTCAAAATAGATGTTAGACTATGGATTCAACTTCATGACTACTCCTATCCATATTGACAACAATAGTGCTATCTCCATTACTGAAAATCTGGTGAAGCACTCCAAGACAAAGCACATTGATATCAGGTATCATTTCATTAGAGATATTCATGAGAAACATCTGATAAAGTTAATCAAAGTTGACTCAAATAAACAATATGCTGATTTATTCACAAAGGCATTTGATGAACAAAGATTTAAGTATCTCATATCAGCTATTGGGATGATAAACATTGATTAACTACCTCTTTTGAAAAGCTTTTTAAATGTATAATGTCTTGTGTCAATACAATTTAAGTCCTGTTACAAAAGATCTTTAAATTATTCCAAGTGTAAATTCCTTCCGAAGAGGAATTAACTCTCGGAAGATATTCTTGAATATCTTCCGAAGCCAAATTCCTCAATGGAAATTTTCTTCTCGGAAGAGTTTTTGGTCTCGGAAGAAGAGATTGATTTTACATCAGATCTACTTCCAAAGCTTATATAACTCTCCATTCGGAAAGACAATTTTACATTCGGAAGCAATGCCTTGCTTCGGAAGAGAAATTGCCTTCGGAAGACAATTACCTTCAGAAATGTTTTACATTCGGAAGTAAAGGTTTTACTATGTAACGGATATCTTTTGGTCCCACTCTGTAAAAGGTAAAGATTTTGCTTATGATGGTCAGATTATTTAAAATTATCCCTTGCCGCCACTGTCATTTCTCAGCCGAAAACCACCATACCACCCACAGTAAACCTCAAACAGTTACCCTATTACCACCACTACCACAATTCATCCCCTTTAAATAATCTTGACTGATCAATTTCATCTTCTTTTACCAATTTACTGTCCTAACTATTCTCTTCACTGTCAAACCTGAAATTTCACCCAAATTCAAGCTTACTTTCTCTGAAATGGCGCTAAACCCTCAGCACAACCAAGTCGCATTACTTGATTCATCAAGAGATGCCGACTTCACCCAAATCATCACCTTTCTAACTGAATCCACCTACCTCACGGCGCTTACTGCCAACCCCACCGTGTACTCTAACCACATGACTGAATTCTGGAATAACGGTCAAGCTGATGTCCTCAATGGGGTTCGCGTCCTGAGAACCCGCATTTATGGACAGGAGTTGATCATCACTGAACAACTCATCAGGGAGCATCTCGAGCTTTATGATGATGGGGCTCCTACTGAGTTCCCCAAAGAAGACTTGGATGGAACCTACATCCTAATGGGATATGGTGGAGATGTGAGCAGGTCAACCGTCTACAAGTTCAACTTCTCATACCATTGGAAGTTCCTGCTACACATTGTTCTGCACTGCTTATCCAACAAGTCAGGGGGATGGGATCAAATCCCATATGAACTAGGATGCCTAGTTCATGGGTTGGTGAAAGGCCTGCGCTTCAACTACTCAAGATTTGTGTTGACCAACTTGATTGGAAACCTGAGAAGGGATACATTCTTCATGTATCCCAGATACATTCAACACATAATCAACTGTGAGCTGGAACCGAGCAAGCTTGTCTGTGCAGCTGCTCTTCCTGTTCCCCAAGTGCGGCCTACCATCTTCAAGACATTAAAGAAGGTGTCCACCAACTTTACTGGACGGTACACTTCATTACCTCCAGAGATGATTGAGCGCATAGCTCCTGGTGACATCCCTGTTATCCCCACAGGTGATGAACCCACACCAGCAACCTCCACCACAAATATCCCCACACCTTCTCTACCCATCAAAATTGCTTACCAGAGATGCCCCAAACAAACCCTTGTTCAATCTACTCTGATTGAACAAGCTCCTCCAGTTTAAACCAAAAGGGCTAGAGTAGAACCATGGGCTCCCACTCAGTCCGAGGTCACACCATCCTTCATATTTGACCTCAATGTGGGTTTTGAGCCTCCTCAGTCTCAAACTCAAGAGCCCGAACCTCAAGCCTTTAGCCCACAGGGTGAGTCTCTACACTCCCCTGTGCAGCCTTCAAGGGACAGCCCCATCATAGGCTCAATGCCTGTAGACATTGATCTAGGTCCCGGGTCAGTAGGTTTAACCTCCTTATCATTCACTGACCTTTTACTCCGTATTGATGAAGAGATAACATCTATTCATGGCCATGAAGTTGATCTACAACACCCTCTCAAAGATCAACAGAGCCAAGAGAGATCCCTTGTCTCTAGCCCCCATCAGCAGCCAGCTACTGAGGTGAGTCCCACTGATGTAGAGGGGACTCATGTAGGCTCAGCTGCCACTACTCAGAGTCTCTCATTGAGCTCTCAGGACAGTGGTAACATCATTAGGACTGAGTCTACGGTAACTTTGCCCATTGACATCTCTGAAAGAGATTACTTTGAGCAAGGGTATCCAGGGTGCCAAGAAGCCACATCTGGTGGTGAGACTGAACATACTAGGTATGTTATCTCATCCCTGTGATTCTTCACATGAAGATGAGGGAAGTATGCAACTCACACTTCAGTACTTGCTCTCTAAGGTATCAAACCTGGAATCTCAGGTGAGGATCTTAGAGACAAGGACAGCCACTCAACAACTTGAGATTGACAATCTTAAGGCTCAACTAGCTGAGAAACAGACAGAGAGGTCTGTTAGCCATGTACCTATTCAGGTCTCATTGACTTCTTCCTCTAGCTCATCTAGCTCTCAAGATGATCCTACCAAAAAGGGGGAGAAAGATCAAAGACAAACATCCGGGGAACCACAGATCCAGTCTTCTACTTCCCAACTCATAACCCTACCTGAGTCATATCAATCAACTCTAAAGATTGACTCACAGATGCTTCATGATCTCTACAGACTTTTCACAAAGTTTGTATTGAGATCCTCCTTAGAGCAGCCTAGCCCCGACACCACACTCATATACTTTGGGGCTGAGGAGCTTCAAAGACTGACTGCACCTTCTACCACTATGGAGGAAGTTGGTCAACCTAAGGTCCACATGGAACCTGAGATTAACTTCGAAGGGGAAATAGGGACTGATGGCCCAGCAACTGAAACAGTTGGGAGAACTTGCATCAGCCTCTTCTTCCGAAGCTCAGGCTGAAACTTCCGAAGCTAAAGTTGAAGCCTCGGAAGAAGAACAAGATAAGTCTTCCGAAGCTGAGATGGAAGCTGCGAAAGGTTTGTTCAAAATGTCCGAGGAGCTGACCATCACAGATCTTATTGCAGAAATAGCATCTGAGATGAGCAAGGAGGACATTTCTGATCTACCTCCATCCTAAACACCATCTCTGCCTCTCTCAATCTGAACCCTCTATCCAAGAACCACCGCAGTCAAAAGACAAAGGCAAAAGGAAATTGACTGTGGAAGAGATTCAGGAAGAGGAGAAGATTGCAAAGCTGAAACGGAAAGGTAGATTCCCGGCTGAGAAGCTGTTAGCTGCTAGTTTAAAGGCAGCTGCAGCCAATCAGGAAGCTATCAATAATAAGAAGAGAGAGGAACTCATTGATCAGCTCATCAACCTAGGATTTGTAAATGAGGAGACACTCCTGCTACCACTAGAGGAGTTGGTGACTCTGGAGAGGACAACTAGGCTAAAGCAAGAAGAAGAAGCCAGGTTGGCCTTGGAGAAAGAAGAAGAGGAACAAAGGAAAGCAGCCCTGCAGCTGAGAGAGGCTAGGATCAAATTCCTGCTCTCAAGAGGCTTCAGTCTTCCTGAACTGTCTCCACATGATGATGACATGATCCTGCTGCTCCACAACAAAGAGCAGGATCAAATGGAGAAGGAAAGGAAGAAAGCTGCAAGGGAGAAGATGAAGGAGAAGAAGAAAAGGGAGGAGGTAGAGAGGGTCACTGCCACCAAGAAGCTCAGTGATAAAGCCTGGATGAAAGACTATCTCCGGGCTCATGGCTTCTTTGGTAGGCAGGTGGGACCTATGTCCGAAAGGACACTCCAACGGATTGTCAGTGAAATAAAAGCTGACATCCGTATGGGGAAAAAGAAGGAGATGTATAGGAGGGGACAGGGAATGGTCTTCACCCCAGCCACTCAACCACAACCAACAACTCAACCACAACCCACACCAGAAGAACCAACTCCATTTCCCATCAAAACCGAACCCTTAGATGAAACCTACACCCCTGAACCTATAACTCTACCCAAACCTACCTCATCACCTCAACCACCTAAACTTCCTATCCTTAAACCCAAAACACAACCTAGAACCACTAAACCTAAACCTACCCAACAGAAACCAAGATCATCCTCTCAGCCTTCTAAACATCTCTCTCTTGAGGAAATAAAGGAGCTCAAGACAAGGCTCATCAACTGCACTACTATGAGCAGCATCTCCTGTGAGGGAGACCTTATCAACATCACCTATGTTGATAACTCTTCAAGCTCCCTCACTCCAGGTCAATTTCTTAAGTTGCCTAGAAGTACCTTGGGCCAGGCTGTAAGACTTCTTGGTCTCAACTCTGATACCCTCAATGCTAAAGAGAAGAGACTAAGAAGGAAACTGGCGACTCTACTGGATACAAGGAAAGAGGACAGGATTCCTAGTCAGTCTCCTGGACCTAGGAAAGTTATAATCCAGTGGAGGTTCGATGAACCTTCTCACAACTTTGTTGTGGAAAGGGAGAATGGTGAAACCAACAGGCTTAATGCCACTTCTCTATTGCATCTCAGCAGATTTGACATTGCTGAGCTTGCAGAGAAGCCATTCTCCAACCTCTCCAACTCAGAGACTGCAGCTATCATCAGAGACTATCTCAGCAGTCTTCATCTAGCCGAGCTAACTGTAAAGGCCAAGATCAAAGAAGAGTTGAAGTTGAAAAGACAGGAAGACAAGGAAAGACACACCACTAAAGGTGCAACCTTTCTACAGATGGTGGAGGGTCCTTAATTGGAACCTATAGTTAGATGGGAATATGACTATAGTTCCCATCAACTAACTCTTTTCAAAGGGCCACAACAAAGGGTACACATAATCCAAGGTGACAGACTGGATGTTCTGTCTACCAAGGATTTGTACAAACTTCTCAGCACCTCTTCAGAGAAAAACAATGACACAAACAAATATCTACTCTCCTTGGCGCTGAAAGTTTTGAGAAGAAGAGAGAAGTGAAGTTTTGGTAGCATCAGCCTAGGGGGAGTTTGTTGGGTCATTATAAGGCTGGTGCAACCAAAACCACTTCACATTGTCATTTTTATGCTACATTCAAAAGGCTTCCGAAGCTAAGTATGGGATCTTCCGAAGTCTAAAGAACAACTTTCGAAGACAAAGTCTGAAGACTTCCGAAAACAAAGTCTGAAGAAAGAACTGAAGACCAAGTCTCCTTCCGAAGACAAAGAAGATTCCAAGCCTCGAAAGAAGCAGTCTTCCGAAGTATAAGTGGCTTCGGAAGAAGTTATTCTTCTGAAGAAACTTATCCTTCGGAAGACACTGCTATGTCCAGTAGACATAAGTATGGTCTCTGACAGTCCGCTGCAGACCTCTGATACAGTATGGCTTCGTCCTAAAAGAACTATGTTGTTGACCATACTTTATTCTACTGTATACCTTTTTATGATAGTACATGTTACCAACTTTAGTTAGTGACAAAAGGTAAGTCAGGGACATGTCCTGACTACCAAACACCTCACCTATAGTCTTGTAGTATAGATGTTTGGTTAGAGGTTTCCAGCTGGTATCAAAGTATATCTGGCTGTAGGTAGTATTATATATATCTTCTCCTTGTAACTCATTAAGTATCGATTTGAGTCCAAAAGTCTTGTAATCCTTTGAGTTGAGAAGCAATATATAAAAGTACCTTAAAAATTTACATCCTGTGTTTATTTACTGCTTGTTACTTGTTATATTGTGATCAACTCTTTATAGACTCTTGCTGAGTGTTGTTCAAGGTGAGTTTGAGAGAAAAACCATCTGTTGAGTGACCAACATACGATCCTGCATTATCTCTATAAATAGGAACCTTAAGTTTGAATTTAGAACATAAGTTTCTTTGGGAACGCTCTAATATAAAGAGAATCCCGAGTTTCAATACCCCGTTTGGTGTTGTTAGTAGTCGTTTTTGGTGCTCGAGTAGGAGCGCGACTAGGAGCGCGAGTAGGGGAGACTCTACATCAAATTGCCATAGATAATTTTCAGGTACACCATTGTTTAAGGTTATGTTTAATTATTATTATAGTCGTTATTATTATTATCATCATCATTGTAGGTATTAGTATTAATATAATTATTATTAATATTATTATTATCATCTTTATAGTTATTATTATTATTATAGTTGTTATTTTTATTGTTATAGTTAGTATTATTATTGTTTGTTATTTTTAGTGTTGTAGTTGTTATATTTATTATTATTATTAGACTTTAAGGTTATCATTAGGAAAGGTATTGGGTAACCCCGAGGGTTGGCTCGGGTATGACGGAAACGCCCGAGTTATGCGAACTAGTAAGGGTTGTACCAAAGGGTTGGCATAGGATAAAAGAAAGTGCCCGAATAAAACCAACAAATAGAAAAAGATAACGAATCATCTCTAAAATTGTTACTAGTTAGAATATAGATTAAATAATGTTATTTTGCCTATAGGATAATACCGGATAGCAGTGAACCTGAGCAGACGATATCACCGACTTGATTGATTGAGGTGAGTTCCTCTGAACTGTTTTTCTAAAACGGGATGTGATGTTCTGATAACTGGTAATAATTGAACAATTAACTATCAATAGCATCTGTGATATGTGGCAATGCTTGATAGGATGCTTGAGGGCTGCTTGTATGATTTTGCTTTAGCCAGTGGAGTTTGTATACATAGCCTGGTTATGTGAATAATATAACAATTTTAGAGATGATTCGTTATCTTTTTCTATTTGTTGGTTTTATTCGGGCACTTTTTTTTATCCTATGTCAACTCTTTGGTACAACTCTTACTAGTTGGCATAACTCGGGCGTTTCCATCATACCCGAGCCAACCCTAGGGGTTACCCAATACATTCCCAAATGATAACATTAAAGTCTAATAATAACAAAAATAACAACTACAATACTAAAAATAACAAACAATAATAATACTAACTATAATAATAAAAATAACAACTATAATAATAATAATAACTATAAAGATGATAATAATAATATTAATCATAATTATATTAATACTAATACCTACAATGATGATAATAATAATAACGACTATAATAATAATTAAACATAACCTTAAACAAGGGCGTACCTGAAAACTATCTACGGTAATTTTATGTAGAGTCTCCCCTACTCGCGCTCCTAGTCGCGCTCCTACTTGAGCACCAAAAACGACTACTAACAACACCCAACGGGGTATTGAAAACTCGGGATTTTCTTTATATTAGAGCGTTCCCAAACAAACTTATGTTCTAAATTCAACCTTAAGGTTCCTATTTATAGAGATAGTAAGCTGTTCAAATTTGTATGAACAGCGATGTGGGATGAAAATTCCTTTAGTTTCGATGTGGGATGAATTGAATTTGAGTAATATATTATTATTTTATTATATATTATATTATTATAATTAATTCAGCTGCTTAACTCGTTTTTCTCTTATAATTTTTAATATATAGCGCATTATGAAATTTCAAATATGTCGTTGTGACGAGCTTATTTTTCTTTACGAGTCAACCTAAGTTCGTAAAAAACGGAGCAGGTTCGAATATATTATAATATTATTATAGTCAAACGGTCTCTTATAACATAAAAATTTCATCTAAAAACTTCAAACTTTAAATAGACAATTTACTCATTACTTACTCGTTTGACAATATATGAAATGCGAAGTTCATATGACCCAAACGCTCGGGTTGTTACATTTATCTTGTGTAATATAGGTGTTTATTAAACCTAGTTACTAATATTTGTGAAGAGCACTTCTCTTTGATCCAATCAAAGTATATATGACTTTTCTAACATCTCCAAAATCTTGATATGAATCATTGGTCTATCTCTAATATGATAAAAATCACTATTACAATCCAAAATCTTTTTGGGGGTATCATATTATATCTTTTTTATAATTAAGATAGTGATATCTTTACAATTTTTCTCTGATCTCCATAGAGATTGCATCTCACTATTAAAATATATGTTTAAATGAATATTGCATTTTATAAACAAAATATGCAATTTATGATGTCACTAATGATATGGAAAGTGTTTGACAAACTTCATATTCTTAGATTTCAACTCTGAATCTGTTGTTCATGAGACCTAACGTAACCCTAGGGGCAAATAAGAACCATAAAATTGAATTCAAACACACTTTTGTGTCATTTACAAACCATCGACTGAAAAGAAATAATCCTTTATGTTTAGTGGTAAAATCAAATACAAGACCTTTTTCTGAATGCTTGTTACAAACCCAAGCAAAATGAATGGATGTTATACATAGAACCGTCCTTAAGAATCCTCGAAAAATTTAGGGAAATAGGTGAGTAGATTAAAACGGATCCTTGTAATATAAAATTAATAACTTAAAAATAAAAAGTCTATAAAATAGGTTTAAAAAACATTACTGGATCAACCAACTAGAATAGGTTTTGAAGTTTACTAATGGCTAATAGGCTAAAATAATTAAAATGGTAATGGGCTCTACTCATTAGTAAGACCAAAATTATTGTCTCAAGATAATTTCATTTTCGTCAATATATTATAATATAATGTAAATACACCAAATGATTTAGAATGTTAAAAAAATTTGGTGTAGATAGCACAAATTAAATAAACTACTTACAAATATTAAAACAAAAAAGTGTGATTAGATATGAATGACAAATTTTATTTATAACCATGTGTACACATTTACATATTAAACGTATATCACTAAAAGTGTGACTAGACTTGAATGACAAATTTTTATTTATAACCATGTGTGCAGTTTTAACATATTAAACGTATACAAATTTATAGTTGTTTGGAATAAGGCTGTTCAAAACGCTCGACGCTCGACGCTCACTCGACGTTCGTTCGGAATTTGCTCGAGAAATGCTTGTTCGAATTTTTTGCTCGGTTGTAAACTAGCCGATCGGCTCGGATCGGTTTGTAAATGAGCCAAGCATGAGCAAAGGTCCGCTCAGTTCGGTTCGAATCGAATTAATATGTATATAATGTTTATATGTAGTGCTCTAGTAGATTTGACCCATTATATACAAATATAAAATTATATTTTATGCATATTTGATCAATTAACCTAATAAAGAATTCTACATTTAACATAAAAGTGAAATCCTAAGTCGTTAAAGGAGATTTTTTCGATCATCCCCCGCTCTCACCATCACCGTTAACTGAAATATGCTCTCTGTCTTATCGGCTACAGACTTAGCTTCATCGTCAGCCACAACGTGTTGTCATCCATTAAAGTATTATGTAATTAAATGCAACTGATATTTAAGTTATTAAACCTTGTTCGGTGTCGTATAAATTGTATGACACACAAGATATTGTGTTGTATAAATTGTTCGCCGCTCGTTTACGCTCTCTCAACGTTCTCTCGAAAATTTAACGCTCTGAAAATCGCGAAAAATGCTCGTTCGATTTTCCGTTCAGTTGTAAACGAGCAGATCGGCTCGGTTCGGTTTGAAAACGAGCCAATCTCGAGTAAAGGTCCGCTCGGTTCAGCTCGACTCGTGAAAAGCCCTAGTTTTAAATAGTTTAAAATAATTGTAACCAACAATTAAATAAATAAAAACAACATAAAGTGTATCATTCTTATTTTAATGGATAATAGTGATCGTGTCCCTGTTTTGACTTAGCTATATTTGGTAACGAACCGTTGAACTGAAATAAAGATTACAGTAGATCTGATTAGTTGAAAATCATTTATTATTTATGTAATAAAATACTATAATAGCACCAAGAAGAAAAAAGTATCATCATTCCAAAATAATTTAAAAGTATACAACGATATATTAGATAACTAGATTGGAGCTCATGTATCACATGAGTGAAATAAATAAAATATATTAAAACTATTAATTTTGTAATATTTTAATTTGTAGATGTTATTAGTCATTGGTGAAATAAATATATAATGAGTATTTAAAAGTTATAACAGATAATGAAATTAGAAATTATAACTCTATATTTAAAAATAAAATATGTCTAAAATCATATAATTTGATATGTATTAAAAATTATTAAAATAATATTATTTATATTTTAGATGTTTAATAGTTTAGTTTACTTATTTATAATAATTATCATTTAATATGAGAGAGACAATAAACATAAATATAAACATATTTATTTTAACATATTTTCGTAAATAATGAAAGTCAAATTGATTGTTTTTAAAAATTTCATATTTATTATTATGAGAGAGATGCGGGAAAATAATTTTTTTAATATGTTAGAATGATGACATGTGTCCTTTAATATGCTAGAATGATAACACGTGTCTTAAAAACATTCTTTTATTATATGTAATAGATAAGATATTGTATTATTTTATTATTATTTTTAATGTATTAGCTTAGTTAGTTATTAATTTATTATTACGTTACATATTAGAGATATAGAATAATGTTATTTCACTATTAAATTTTTTTTAAATTCATCATATAGGAAAACATAATAGCATTCGGAAAAACATAATAAGATAAAAAAGACACAATGAAATGCATTAAATATACAATTACGAGATATGAGCTTAAAAACAAAAAAAAATTATTTTTCTATATTACAAAAATGGTTATTCCTAAAATACCCCTGTAATAAACAGTCCCATAATTTGATCTTAATCATTAAAAAGATAAATTATTAAGATTACTTATTATATTTTTTTTGTTTTAAAAGTATTTCTATTTAACCATTCCCTAACAATTAACCATTGATGATTCAATTTTCAATTATATTATCAATAGCAATCGCAATATCATTGTTATATTCAAACTTTATTTATATTTATTTTCCACGTTATTCTGCTTGAATTTTCTTTATTTCGTTTAAAATCGTCATTACTAGCGAGTAGAAATCAAATGTACGAAATCCATTTGAAGTTCATTGCAAGGGAAGTCGAGTTAATAATTAGAGTAGTCATGACATATAAATATTAAAAAATCATGATTTCAAGTTTCACTCTAAATAAAATATCAGAGTTAAGTCAATGAGTTATGGGTCTCTTTCTAAGGGTGTTGGGGTGCGGTCATCACTGAGAAACGATAGGTGACCCGATTAAGATAATATCTATTCTTCGAATCAGGGTTGCACATTTGTCGTTAAAAAATAATCGGGTAACACATTTGTCGTTAAAAAATAAAAAATAAAAAATAAAAAATAATAATTAGAGTAGTCCATCTTTGACAATATTGTTATTATTAATTACTTTATATTTAAAGGTTTAACCTTTAAACGAAAATCCATTTAAAACACACTAGTAAAAGCTCCCGCGCTTCGCGGCGGGAATATATCTTTGTTTTAGATAAAGGTAATTAACACCAAGCAGACGCACCACAAACACTACACCAACATCTCTTACTATTATATTAGATTGTACAGCCCTAAAGCCACAACTTCTATTGCTATATTTCATACATTTTTTATACATAAGCTACATCATCATGCTCCTGCTAGTTGTGATGATGTAGAAAATAAATGGTCATACACACTCATGAATCAATAATTGATTTAAGTCCAGAAAAGATCATCCAGGTTTTGAAATTTCACATCTAAAAAAACAACTAATAAATGCTGCAACGTAGATGAGAAAAAAAAAGGCATGTCTTTCCTCAATTCTTCAATCACGTCGTTTTCTTTCATGCTTATCAAAATTTTGGCTGAGGCAGAAGCATAATATGTAAAGCTGCTATGTTAGCAAATAGTTGTTTCAAGAGATTACTACTCAAATAAATGTCAACAAATATGAGAAAGATAAAGAGTAATATGAAAGTTCATCTGTGCACATGAAAAAGCAAAACAAAAAAAATGTGTATATAAAATAAAACTCGAATAGTACTTGATATAAAAGTCAACAACTACGTAGTCAAAACTACCTACAGAAGTTCAGCAAACAATCATGACTATAGTTAAATAGATACGCAATAGATAAGTTTTTTTGAATTCTTAATTGTAAAGGAATTTAGTAAAAGTTAATATGCTTCAAAAATATAGATTTTTAACGGCTCATAAAAATATAGATACAAAATAGTACTTACATGTGAATAAAATTGATAACCACATTAAAACAATTCCACTTCTTATCAGACTTAAATGCATATAAATAATTCTCTATAAAGTTTATGCCTTAAAATAGTTACCTGGCAGCTGCTGGCATTCCTCCGGAGATGCAATTACATGTTATTTTTGTTGGGCTTGCAAAATTGATTGTTTAGAAATGGAATTTAGTACCTTCTGCAGTGTCTCAAATGTTTTATGAGCCTTTTTACATGAAGTGTTCTTTAGAGTGTGTTGTTCATATCTGTCCATCATCTGTTGTAACAACAAAAACAGTACAAAAAACATACAAAAAATATGACATCAATAGAAAGCTAGTATTATATATAAGTAAATCTTTTAAACATTTTGCAGGACATGATAGTGCATATTACCTGGTGTGCAAGAGCATATGCAATGTAATAAGTCCTCTGGGAATTTGAATTTAATACAACAATTAAGCAAGGAATCCCAATCGCCCTCATCGAATCGATCCCCTTCAAAAAATGCAAAAACCAAAAGCAATCAAATGACTCAAAACAAATTAAGTAATCAAAATCTCTAATAAAATTAGTAGGTGAATAGATAGATAATCAAAATAGGTAACATACACTGATTATATGATACACATGCAAATACTCAAGTTAAAATTCATACCAACCCTGCAAATTTCAAAAGTAAAAGCTAAATAGTCAATTAGCAAAAGTACAGCATAAAATGTATAGCTCATCAGTATCATCAAATCCTAAAAGATCTAAAGTGCATATCAAAACAACTGATCTATGGTACAAATAACTCAAAATCAAAGTTATAGAAACACATTAAAAATGGACAAATAAAGTATATCCTGCATAAAATGAACACCAATTACCTCAGGTTGTCGCCTTTCACCTTGTGCTTTGCTGTCTTCCTAGTCAGACATGTTTATCTAACACCTATATTGCAAACAATGAATCAGTGTTGTCACCATCTCCATCATCACCACTACCAGCTTCTGCTTCTTTTGCCTCTTCCTCATCTTCATCACCAGACATGTTGTTTATGACATCAGTGATTATAGCCTTCACTTCGGCTTTTCTGTGCAACAGATCCACACCAAAATGGACACCTAAAATAATATAAATAAATAAACTATTAGCTCCAACTGGAAAATGATTACACAATGTATGGATGTTAGGATGATAAAGAAAGTTATAATCACTCACCGAGATGTTTGGTGATATCAGACAATGTGGCCTGCATTTAAAAAAAATTATGTCAGTCGTGTTGATTATTTTTTATCAAACAGTAAGAAGACAGGGTGTGGTATTCACGTACGGTGTTAAAGTCAACTTCCTTTAAGATATTAACTACAACTGCATGCATTTCTTCATTAGTTGGTTCGGGTTTTGCCTTCTTGTTGGTTTTCCCTTTTCCTGTAAAAAATACATTTATGTGCTGAATCAAACACAGTAAAGACTGCAAGAAACATTGCATGGGAACATATACTAAATAATTGTATGACATTAATAAGGATGTGTCAATTCAACTCATGTAAATTACAAAAAAGTGAATTTAAGCAGTGCTATATCTAATGAGTCAAGTCATTAAAGATAAAAAAAGGTTGAAATGAACCAGATGAGTAAATTCAACAAAAAATTGGCATAAAGAAAACAGATCAAGTACGCCTAAAGTGTATTTCAACACATAAAACTCCCTAAATCATTTTATTTAAACAATTACATTATTACTTATAGCTTTTGTAATCATGCCTAATCAGTTAATCATTTATATTTCTATATTGTCAAAAACATATTCAGGTCAACCCAACCAACCCAAATCATTTGACAGATACTAACAAACTTGTGTTGACCAAAACAAATTATAATCATTTACCCAACATGTCCAGTTTTCCACTTCTACCCATCAAATACAGCCCATAACAATAACAATTTTTTTATCAAACAAAGAAACAAAGTAACAAACATAAAGGACATGAAATTATGTCAGGATTCTGGGCAACCTCTTCACTTTCATTCTTTTAGTTGTCAAACAAAGGTCTTCAAGCGGCTTTCAACTCGGTCTTAAACAGATGGGTAGGATGTTTTTGAACCGGTTTTAACCAAAAAGTGACCCCACGTACAAAGCAGTTCGGGAGTGCCCTTGCTGCAATATGCGGTTGTATGTGACACGAACGACATGTTTAACCAAAAAAGAGGCCTATGTGGCTAGGTGCAGTGCAATAAACATAAGATAAGTTTGTGTAGCCTTAAATATTCATAAAGTATGTGCATGCTAAGAAAATAACATAATTCTTACTGACCCATCTTAGTCTACATAAGTAAAAAAGAACAAAAAGGCACCAATCTATTACATGAATACTTGTGAGAACAAAGGTACATGCATTTTTTTATAAACATAAATTATGTTGCCTGAACAAAAGTTGCAATGGTCCTCAAGAGGCAGTAGCATATTTTTAATGTCAAGAACCAAAAGATGTCAAATATTTTTAAAAAGATTTGAAGAAACAGATTACAAAATGAGAAAGACATACTGTTGTTGTGAGGCTAACAACCCTTAAATAACAATTACCTGGTATAAACATTAAACAGCAGCAACCAACATGAGTTATCATTCATCAGCTAAAACAGCCCCCTAACAACAGATATTAGTTGCTCTCGTGAGGCCGGTTGCAGGCTAAAGAGGTCACTATTTCCCCACCCATAATCTTGAAGATCAATATATTTACAAAACTCCTAAATATATCAAGCCGTTATCGCTGGAGGTCATGGAGGTCATGGAGGGCTTGCTGGGGTCGAAGTGGGGGTTCTCTAGCCCTAATAACAAACACAAAAATCCATCATCAAACCCATAAATCATTGATGAACATAACACAATCACATCAAGAAAACAACAAATTCAATACAGTTTCTGAACAAAACTGTCGTAAATACTGGTTAATAACCCCAGATCCAAATATAACATGAAAAGCATCCAAATAATTTCCTTGATTATACCTACTTTACATTGATGAATTAGTACTAACTTGATGTTTCTAACCTCTAATCATTAACCTGCTGTTCAAAAGAAAACGTTAATAATTAAATTAAATTAATGTGCAAATTTCCCAATCATCCTAACATGAAGCATAGTGTAGTTAACTGTTCATCTTTTGAACATACAATTAGTGATCTATTCGATAAATGTCCACCATTGTTATCTAAATTGATTAACAATATCAGATCACTAACATTAAGCTACCACAATTAGATATGAAGCAAAAACTAACCAACTAAACAGATCACCTAAAAACCTGCTGTAATTTGCATCTGATAACTCAATTTCGTGTAAAAACATGTAAGATTAAGCAAAATTAGAACATTCAAATATCAAATCCTAAAAATTATCAAGCTACCATGGTTAGATCTGTAGCAAAAACTAACCATATAAACAGATGGACCCCTCAAAATCTGCTATAATCTCTATCTGATGAATCAAATTCATGAAAAAACATGTAAGATTAAGCAAATCTAGAACATTTAAATCCCAATATCAACAAATTATCATGATACTGTATTAGATCTGAAGCAAAACCTAACCAGTTAGGCAGATCTATGCCTCAAAACATTTGATCAAACACCTGGCGGACAGTCTTTTATCATTGATTCCAATCTCAAATTTAAAATCAACCTGGATACCTAGATTAAATCACCAAATTGGCAGCACACATGAAGAATTTGTATAGAATTCGAAGAAGACAAAGTCAACCTAAACAACAAAGGGAAAATCGATACAGTCAGATGCAGCAAAGCACTCACCTAGTATCACATTGAAGAAGACATCTTAAGGAAGAAAGAACACAAAGACTTGAGGATTTGTTGACTGTATATTGCCTTTACAATAGTTGTATGTCTTCGTTATCATTTGTTTTCATTATGTGATAAAAGCTAAGAGATATTGCTGATGTTAACCCACACCCAATTGGGGGCCACTTCCATAATTTAGGGCATTATGCAACCTCTTGTCCAATTCACATGCAACTCAAGAAATTTGACTTTAGCAACAGCAAACCACCATCATTACCAAAAAAAAAACAGATCAAAAGTTGAAACTACAATCCGAGTTCAAATCAAACCAGAACCAATACCTGAATCGTATCCGTTTTAGATCATTCCCTCCTTGAGGCAACGAATGAAACGTGATGAGAACCCCTGGTTCAACCTGAGCAACCCACTCTTTAACCTCATCTTCCTCAATAAACTTGATCGATTCAATTCGGTCACTATACGATGCTGGAGTGCTCCCACCACTCGAAAGCCCCTTCAATCTCGCCTCCATTTCTCCATCAGTTGAGTCCCACGGGTAGAATCCGAACGGATCATCGCCGGAAAAGTTGCCGGTGTTGGAGGATTTGGCGGTGAACGAAACGGAACGGTGCAGGTGGCGATCGGAGAATCTGTGGAGGAGTGACGACGGAAATGACGGGGACGGAAGGAAGAAGATGAGGAGGATGAAAGTGATGGCGGTGGGAGAAAAGCTGAAAGGAGTTGTAAAAATATGCTTGAGAGGAGGTACTGCCGGTACAGTAACCTCTCTCACATAACCGACATTGGTTTTTAATATATATATAATTTGTCGTTAAAAAAATAAAAAATAAAAAATAATAATTAGAGTAGTCCATCTTTGACAATAATGTTATTATTAATTACTTTATATTTAAAGGTTTAACCTTTAAACGAAAATCCATTTAAAAATCAATCATCACAAATAATTGCATTTAATTATTAAGTTATATACTTTCATATCAAATATCGATACAGAATTTTATTAATTTTAAATTGAATTAATAATAACTTCTTTAAACTGTTAAAACTTTACCTATAATATAATACCACGTTAGTTTTAAACAATTGTTTTAAATACATCTAAGTTATTTGTCACAATTCTCTTATACTTATCTAATGAAGTAGAGTAAAATGCTATTTTTGTTCCTGACGTTTTGTTGAATTTGTCATTTCAATCCAAATACTTTTTTTTGTCATTTCAGCCACTGAAGTTTATCAAATATTGTCATTTTCATCCACTCCACTAACTCCGTTAAGATTTTCATTAAATATGAGGGTATTTTAGTACTTTTAAAACTTTAATTATCCGACTAAAATAAATTAATCAATTAATATTCAATTAAAATTAAAAAAAAATATATGAAGAGACTAGTGAGACAGGGCAAATCGATTTAAAATATTCGATTAACTCTAACTCATGATGTTCGATTGGGGTATATTTTTTAAATTCAGTTAAACTTCATATTTTGTTCTAACATATACATTTATTCGATTGAGATCTATTGTGGGATTGAGGTCTGCTGTTCTAACGCTTTGTTTGATTGAGATATGATATTGTCATGTTACGTGACAACAGTAGACCTCAATCAAACAAAATATGACAACAATAGATATCAATCGAACAACGGTGCACTCTTAAACAAAACATTAAATATCAATTGAAATGTCACAGCAGATCTCAATTGAACAATATAATTTAGAGTTAATCGAAACTTTTAAATCGAAATGTCTGCTCTCACTAGTCGCTTCATATGTATTTTTGTTTTAATTAAATATTAATTGATTATTTTATTAAAATTGGATAATTACGGCGTTGAAAAATACTAAATAACCATCATATTTAACTAAGAACTTAACGGAGTTAGTTGAGTGGATGCAAATGACAACATTTGGTAAACTATAGTGACTGAAATGGCAAAAAAAGTTTTTGGATTGAAATGACAAATTCAACAAAAAATCAGGGACGAAAATAATATTTTTGGGTGTTACAAATTTTACGTGTGATATTATTACTGTTATTATATGATATATAAAATATTTTGGTGTTACAAAAAGTAGATTGTAATCAAGACATTAATCATTTTCATAACTACTTCAGCTAATTTTGACATAGATCATAACTCATAACTTTGACAGAAGTTATAAATCATGATTATACACAAGCGTCTAAATAAATATTGCAATATGATATGACTCAGAAAACGTATCTTCTCTTGTTAATTAATCAATGATATTATTATATGAGTTTGGGTGGAGTTGTTAGTCAATTAAAGAAATTAACAATTAACAAACACTGCTGGGAGAGGTTGCCAGTCATGCACTCGTGAACCACGTTGTGCTTCATATGGAGCTATTTAGTCGTAGAAAAATATAGCCAATCACTGGAATATTTGTATATCAAATGATGAATTTGCTTTAGTATACTTGCATACCACACTAGTTGTAACTATCTTTCCTCCTAATCAACGACAATAATATCAGCTAGTAATGTTTACTGTCGCTTTGCGGCATGTCATTAAACTCAAAGCATGTCATTAAACTCAAAGCACTTGATGTTGTACGGTTACATTTGCTAGTCTAGATTTTCCAGCCCATACAGTTTGTCTAAAAGTTAGTCCGGCCTATTTGCACAACTAATAGAGACTATAAATCTCATGAGGAGATGTTATTTTTGATACCTGAAAATTTGATCTTTTTTCAATAACTTCCTGTAATACCAGATCACGGAAACAAGCAAGTCCAACTTCGTTTAGTGACAGAAGAGAACGATGAGTGATAAAGTAGCGATAAAGGTAGTAGAAAATCGTGAAAGCCACCAAATCATGACTCTATAATTTGATCATCTTCTCACAAGCTCCCTAAGCATGAACTCATCTTGTTTCTCTCTTAAAGAAGGTAACACCTGCAAATGTATAATCTTAGCATTTGTAGATGAAAGACTTTCAAAAAAGAAAAGGCGACTCTACCAACAAGATTCGAAAGTGAAAGTAAAGGTAAGAAAACACAACCATTATAGTAAATAAAACAAACCTACATTATTCAACCAACCCTAGATATGCCTCATGCACCTACAGATAATTATATATATAAAAAAAAGAAAAAACCAGTTCCATACCACTCTGCAGCTACAGTTCAGCATCAGAAAAGAAAAGTAAACCCTAATAACATGCATACAAGAGCATATGCATAAGAAATAAATGCTTTTATAACTATTGTTTTATCTTAGTTTAAGGCAAGGTTGTTCTTGTGACATCAATTGCATCATTATTTGCATCAATGTGAGGTGAATATCAACAAATATGATCATCCAATAACTGATCATCAACATGTTAGTGCATTTTCAATTTGTAGCTATTGAACCTTAATATATCATTATATTGACTTACTTAAATTATAATGACTAATGCAATTAAAATGCTTTTGTAACAATCAATCATTTGTAAGGTCCATTGCTTTAGCCGTCTTCATGAGAAAGTAGTCATCGCTCTAGCTTGATTCTTAAAAAGTAACTTATTTCTTCTAACATTATTAGCTGTCCAATATAACCACACCCAAAATAACACTAAACAAAAAGTGCTTTAAATAATTATCCAGCAGAACAATGAGGTTATATCAAAACACCACTCCGCAAATTACCATGACAGCTTCACAACTAACAAATCTATATAACTAAGAAGAATATTAACTGTACAAAACACCTACAAAATCAGCATTAACAAAAAAACCTATAAAAACAGAGAATCTATACAAATATGTAATCAAACTCATAAACAGTTAAACACATACAAACAAATGAATATCATTGAAAAAACAATGAAAGAACTCACAGAAACCTCATCAGGACAGAAATCATTCATCAATTTTATTTGATCACTTCATATAATGATTTCAAATCAAAGACCTTATCACTTATATAATGAATAAGCAAGAAAACACCTCATAGCTTATATAAAAAAATTAATAAACACTCCACTCAAAATTAATATTAGTATTATCCCTGTAAAATAAGAAAAAATTAAAGGAGTTAAAGAATAGTAGAATATGTGTGATAGAGCTGCAAAGGTACCAAAGGAATTCCGCCACGAAACTTTAACCTCAACCTTTAAAACGGAAAAACTTGATAGAATTGTTTACGGTTTTTAAAATTTGATTAAACCTTTAAACAATTAAATTTGAACATCATAACTTACATAACCAATGAACTTAATTTAACAGATCAATTCAGCACTCAGATCAAAAAAATCTTATTCAAACACACATATAATCTTCAAATCAAATAATCATAATTTCAACATAAGCAATCCATAGAAGTCATCAATAATAAAAATCCTAAGACCTCAATACCCACTATCGCGATTCAGTTTTCCATTAAAATCAACAACCCCTGCAAGGTTAATACAATTTCAATAGCATATAGGTAATAACAGTAACTGACCTATAAAGATCTCACTGTTTAGAAGATTTTTGGTCATAGGTGAAATCTAAAGGAGAATAGATGCGTGAGGTGATCATGGCTCCAGAAGCACCCTAAATACGAAGACAACAACCAATTTCTTGACCAGCAGGTCACCATTTCGCACCATTTCGCATTAGATTACACTTTTTATTGTTATATAGTAGTAATTTGTGCAAGTTCATTTTTATTCCCAGCAATGAGGATTTTTATTATAAAAAATTTCCAGCTTGCAAGAAGTTTCTACACATCAATATTAAAAAAACTCATAAGCCATGTCAAAATTTTCTTATAAATTTGTAGTACAAATGTCTTTCGGAAGTTAAATTACAAGTTAATACTTTTCATGTAAAGTGTTTTAAAATAAAAGTTTGTGACTTTGTGCAAGTTCATTTTTATATCTAGCAAAGTAATATTTTTACTATAAAAGAGTATACGGTTTACAATAATTTTCTACATATCAACATCAAAAAAGGATCATCAGCCACATGAAAACTTCCTTACAAAAATGATTTATAATAAATTTGAAATGTTGGATTTGAATTGCCAAAACATATACTTTGCCATTTAGTCTTATACCATATAAATTTGTATTACTGCTATTTAGCCAATAAGTGGTGGAAAAAATCATGCACTCTTTTGGGGGCCGACATCATAATAGAATAAAAACAGCCATCTAAAACTTAGTCCATCAGCAACACCAAAACACTTAACACGTGCTAAAAATTTCTTTTTTAATACAACCTTTGTCTAGTTTTCATTAGTTGCTTTTACACTAATAATGATGTAAGTTGTAGTTTGCATCTCTAAATCTGATGTAATCAGATAATTAAAGAAACTTCTGTTGAGTAGACCATACCATCTTAGTTGGTTGTAATTTGGGTTGTAGATGTTCTTTTATCAGCGTTAACCATGAACTATCTCATGAACTCAAAGAATACAAATCATCATGTTGAGCACATACCACGTGGTCAATTAATTTCATTTACCAGCGTACGTATCCTTTCGGCCAAGTTTATCCTTTAGTAATTATAAAGAGAACTTTTATGGGTCTTTTCCTTCTTATTAAAATGAGGTGCTTGGAATTTTGTATAGAGCTGCTAATTTCTTATTTCCTTTTGAAATATCAAACTTCAAATTACTGCTTATTTAGAAAAGTTCAAAATACACATAAATAATCAAATAAGCACCTTTGATAAGCAACTATAGACACCCTCAAAACAGCTTACATCAAGGTAATTAATAAGCCGTTCTAATTACCCATCTCAAACACCACATTAATCCTATAGAAACAATGTATGTAATTTGTTAAAGTTTCAAGTTAAAGTCATACCTAAACTATTATGTTATAATAAAGAAAGAAGAAACAAAATATCAAACTGATTTCAACTCAACATACCATGAGTTTGTCGTAATACGGAAAATCCTACATCTGCTTTTAGGCGCCGATGGCAGGATGAAGCATCCTCAAGAGCAACCCATGATTGACCCTTGTATTTTAGGGTTTTGAACGCAAGTATCTCTAAAACTTTCCAGATTGCAAGAACATAGGTTGCATCTATTTCTTCAACTTTAATTCAAAACAATATAAATTACATATTTATGTATTACACAATCGAAATCCCACACACAAAGGATTCAAAGGAAGAAAAATTAGAGCAAACTATAGTTTACAAATTTCAATATGTACAAATAGAAAGAGGATTACCGTCAAGTTTGATTTTGTCTTTGAAATTGTTGATGTACTTGTGTTATTCGGAGGAGTGCGTCACCGACAGTCATCTCCGCCATTTTCCTGTTATGACTGTGCAAGAATTAGAACAATTGAGATGAGATTTTCACCAATTTTTTTCAAAAAAAAATCCTTTTCTTTAATTGCAATGAATAAATTGAACTACAAACTACAAATGTACAACCTAATTGCATACACATCATACATTCGTAGAACTAAGAATTGAGTATTGCATAAAAGTATATACAACTAACCCTAGAAATTGATTAATTCGGTACCTTTATCGATTTCGATCGTTGACTGATTCACAGGGAAAAATTGGGGATGGAATGGATGAAACCTGCAGAAACATTTAAACATTCATATCACATACACCGAAAAGCAAATTAAAACCATCGAATCGAGCGCATATAATCCAATTCACCGCAAAAACACCCAATGTCATTCGATTTGGTTTGTCTGTCGATCAATCAGCGTATGTACTGATCGTGTTTGTAGGTTATTGTATGAAATTTACATAAGTAGAAGCAAATGGAGACCTTACCTTCAAATGGAGTGAGTACCATCGGGATTTTGGATTGGTGTATATACACGAAACGCCCATCTCTCCTTCAGTTGAAGAAACTGAAGAAACAACAATGAATGGTCTTCAATTTCAGAGTATGGAAGGGCAGGCCGAGGATCCGGTGTAACGCCCATGGAGGGTGAAGAAGCGGAGGTGAGGAGACGCGTCTTACGCCCAAGGTGAAATGACAACACTGCCCATCCAATATGTTTTATATAGTAATAGAGATAGATACAGAATTTTCTCAAACTCACATTATTTATTGATTTCACTCCATTCATAGCTACAACTTCAATCGTTTGACATCTCATAAGCAATACATATTACATAAAGTTAATAAAAATTCAGTTCAATTCCATGGATTCCAGAAGAAAATAATACACAGAGTTGAACCCTTTAGAATTACACGAAGTCATACCTGTTGGTGATTAATCTATAAAATGATGAGTGAGCTAACACTGTAATATTCAGTTTAGTGTGTATATTAAGTAATTAACAGTGAATCTGCATCAGAAGTAGTCTTAGCAACACATACCTTCTTATCGCAAGAACAATACAACCCAACTTCATCGACGCAACACAATACCATCGCAAGACTTAGCTATTAAATTAAACCATTTTCGTCAAACAAAAAACCTATATACTAATATTGAGCCAGACATCACAGATCAAGGAATGACAAACCATTCATCTAGAATGTCCTAGTATTTTGATTTCTAGTGTAGGTCATATAAGAACATTCAACTAACTTTTGATAGAAATTTCTGCTAAAATAAAATACTTTCCCAATTAGGTGATATTCAGCTTATTTATCGATCACTACTTACTTCTTTGTGGTTGGTTAGTTGTGAAATATTGATTTGTGATTTTGGTGACAAAACACTCGAGTTATTTCTTAAAATGATTTAGTTGAAAAACTTATTCATTAAAATGGTGTAATTTTAAAATATTTACCAAAATAGTATTATTTTTAATTTTTTTGTTTCTCACTCCTACTCTCATTGAATACTTTCTAAAGATTTTTAAATCCTTTAACATGTAATTTATTTAAATTTCGAAAAATTATATATGACACTTTTTATTTTACTTTTCTAGAAATACTATTTAATTTTTCTTCATACCGGTTTATAATTTTATTTTTCCAAATCTATAATCATGGTGTTAAAAAGAAACATTTTTAATTTTTACAATTTTTATCCTTTTAAAAGCTTCCAAAAAATTTTTGTGTCACAATTCAGCAATATAATTTATTTTTCAGACCTTTTTTCTTTAAAGTATTGGAATTGTTTTTTAAATATAACTTTCTTTCATTTTTGAGGAATATTAGTTAATTTCTTTCAAGATATTTTATAAGGGGCCTACTAAAAAGACCCTGTGGGATATATGGACGCCCTTCTTACGGGCCGTAAGGCCCTTCACGGGCCGTATTGACTGTCGGGTAGTCAAATCAGTCATTCAAAAACTTAACGGACTGTGAAGGTGTTCACGGTCAAGTTTTTTCACGGCCCGTTAAGGGTTTCACGACCCGTTTGGCCTTCCACTTACGGGCCGTGAACTTCATTACGGGTCCTACTTTCACATTTAATAATTTGACGAGATATTGGGGCGAGAAAATGGGTTTGTTATTGTCACCAAACTTCCCATAACGCGGGATATAGACAGTAACTCCCGTCGCCATATTCGTTACCATTAACGGACCCCGAGTATATTAAGTTAAACCACTCAAATGGGAGAATCGTCCAACGATCACTACCCGGCAACTCTTCTGTTCTACGTATTTCTTCGTATCTCCATATTGTAAGTCTATTTGTCCACGCCCGAATATGCTATAAAATAACAACTTTTTTAATTGTTAGAATTTTAAAATAAAATAAAATATACGAAAAAAACTTTAAAGCATACCTCTGTACCTAAAGACACGTTTCCGAGTAATTCACGCCAAAATTGTAACTGAATATCGGAATTACCCATGTAATACACTCTACATGTTTGGGAATCACCGTTACGTATAAAGTGAATAACATTTTGAGACCAGTTCCTCCCGTTCTGCCAATTATGGTTATCTATTGGATCAGGAATACTTTCCACAATATCTCGTGAGTTTGAAGATGACTCATTTTGACGTCTTCTATTACCTCTACGAGAAGATATTTTAACTGTTTCGTTTCTCACTAACCGTATATAACAAGTAATATATATAACGTTTTATATAGAATCTTAAATCGAATCAAGGAATAATACGTCACGTCACATAATTATAAAATTTAAAAGTGCACGCAAAACGAGGAAAGTAAATTCTCAGAAGGACAACTACGGCCCGTGAAGGATCTCACGGGCCGTTATTGAGGTAGTTAACGGGCCGTGTGCGCGGACGTTTACGGGCCGTGATTAAATGCAGTTGTGAGAATTAAATTTCGAACCCCTCACGGCCCGTAAGGCCCTTCACGGGCCGTGAAAAAAATCAAAGGGCGTTTCTTTAACACCTGACAGGTGTCTGATTAGTTGGTGCCATATTTTTTATACTACAACATTTTAGTAATTAATTAAAATTTTCAACTACACCATTTTAGAAAAAAACTCTAAAACACTCTCTAAATTTTTTACCATTAAGTTATATAACTTCATAATAAGATTGAGTATCATGTACTTTCATTTTAAATTCATTTTAATCAAAACGTATATTTGCAAAGCTTGGTTTGGTACTTTCAGCTATAAAAAGCCATAGCGTATATTTAGCGACATTTAAGAAATAATTAGAGTAAAAAAGACCTAAAGGCTAGAAACGTAAATAAAATCATGTTTTAAACACCCTCAATAAACTAATAGCAAATAGACACGCAAACAACTTGGTTACATAGAAAGTGACATACGCAAGACAAACAAAAACAAGAAACAACTATAAGCTTATTGGTGAAAGTCAATTATAGCTCACTAACATCATGAAGCTTGAAAAATAGATCAGTAGGCATATTCCTTATGGTTTCACCAGGATTCTTCCAATGAAAAAACTTACATTGACATACAAAGAAAACTTGTTTTAAACTAAGATTATGTGTAGTGATTTTAGCTAATTTTCTAGTTAAAATGATTGCAGGTAGACATCACGACGACAAAAGGAGTCTAACTAAATCCTTATTCAATTTAGATGCAGTGATTTTATTACTATAAAAATTAATATTTTAGAGTTGTCCAAATTTAAGTTTCATGGGAAATTTGTGGAAAATGTTTCAAGCTGCAATAGAAGTTTGTGGAGGAATTGAATGGTATGTTTAATTTTTAAAATCTTCCTACCACTATGGTGCTCTTCACAACTATTTCTCATTACTTTGATTTAAAATGTTTCAATTTCAAGCACTCGTTTGTGTTGTTTGGATCAATGTTTGAATTGTTTCTGAAAAAAAATTGTATGCGGACCGATTTCATCAGAAAATTCGGTTGAATCTCTAAACCTGTTCTAAATCATGTCATGTACAATTGTACATCTTTCACTCATGCCCGTTAATTAAGGGCTTAACGATGATTCTCTTTGGCGCCGCCTTTCACCACCGAGTAGTGGCTTTGGCGCCACAATCCTTTCCAACTCATCAAAGATGGCGCCCCCAATTGAATCCACTACGGCCAGTCTAACATATCCAAAGTCAGAAGTAATAACATTTTATCACAATTTAGATGAGAAACATTCTCTATGACAGTAGATATCACAACATGTAACAAAAGTTGTCATTACTTTCTCTCGTAAAAATTCAATACTGTTTTTCATTTCGTAAGCTGAAATGCACCTTTGCATTCATAATGTAGTTAGACTATGTGAGTGTACTAATTAAAACACCTAGTTAGGCTTAGGTGGTAGGTATTTATGTAAATAAGACAATGTAGGTAAAAGATGATGAAAACCAAGTAACACAGTCTCTGAAATTGACGTGATTTAAACACTCTCAACCAATAAGTAATTTAACAAACTAACATCACTTGAACTCCAAGGCTCTAACTACATGCACACAAAAGTAATTAACACACAAAATAACATCGCATAGGACTGCGATAACTCAATTCGAACTAAAACGAAAGCAAAGCAAAATGTACTCGCCCCATGTGTTGACAAATACATGAAATCACATAATAAATCATCATATTAAAGTCTAGCATTCAGACTAAAGTAACAATCCAACAAAACCTTCACATAACAGATCAGTTTAGAAAGCGTACGACAAAGTGGAGTAGTCAAACTGCGCAAAAAAAAGACAAAGACAAAAAAAAATACTGCGTACATCCACTAATCCGAACTGAAATACAAAGAACCCTCTGTCGAGAATTGGATATAGGAAACAACACCTATTTAGCTAGAAAAGCACAACGAACACCACATCACCGCATAGGGTTTGCAAGACAAAGACCCTAGGTGGTGAAGTTGTAACCATGTCTATCTTTGCATCCACATCCGCGGAGTATACGATGATGGTTGTGGTTGGTCGGCTAGTCATTGGTGGTGGCGAAGACATGGGTAATGGAGAGAAATCTTGCCTAAAATCAGGCAACGCTGCTTCCACCGTACGTAAGAAAACCAACGGTTCACTTTGTGGTGCGGGCCCGAGTGTAGAGTAGCAAACTATCTCGTTTTTAGAGGTCCAAGATCTGTTGTTCATAGTGATTTCACTAAAATGATCATAACTTAGGCTAGAAATTTTTGTTTTGAGCCTGCAATCCCTCGAAACGACGTTTGGATCGAGGAGCACGTTTTCACAAACTATTGTATCGTTTCGGTCTAAAAATGGCTTATTTTAAGAGTTATTTTACTTTTTGCCTTATTTCTAATTTTTGTTGGATTTGCATTTGGCTCAGTTGTTGACCCGTTTATATTTATGGCTCATTCGACTTTTGGTTCGCTTTTTATATTCATGTAAACAGTTGGAGGAGATTAGTTTTTGAAGTTTATAAAAAAATTCTCTATTACTCTGTGTGTTAGTGTGTGAAAACCCTCATTATCGGCATTTTTCAAAAATCAACAATAGTTAGATGAGTTGTTTCTGATATTGTTGATGAATCAACAGATGAATCAACAAGTTCAATTGATCATCTTTTGCTTCCGCTTACATCACTTGTCTTTTAATAAAGAGTATAATCATGTCTACCTGCAACTAAATTATGTATTTGTTAGTAAAAAAATCATGATGGTGATATTAGTCATATTCTGTATGTGTAAATTATAAGAAGATTAAGTGAAGCATTTTGACGAGAACAAAGAAGCCGAATTAAAGAAGGGTGACACTAAGGGGTGTTTGTTTTTTCTGAGAAGTATTTTCTGAACTCTTTTGTCTGCGCCACGTAGACCACGCGCGGACGTTAAGCTCTGCAGATTGTTTGTTTTTTGAAAGACCTTTTGTTAAAAAAGATGGTTTGCCTGGTGAAAACATTGCATGTTCATTTCTAATCTCTTCTAACCTTTTATTCATACAAAACAAAACCCTTTCTCCCTCCTTCACCAAAACCATCGATCTCCCCATCTGCTTACCTCCCAAAACCAGCGACCTCCCCCATCTGCTTACCTCCTAAAACCATCGACCTCCCCCATCTCCTTCCCCTCACCGCCACTGGCCCACCCTCCACCGGCCGCGGCCCAAGCAGCCACCACCGACCTCCAGCCCCCCCCCCCCCCCGTCGCCGACCTCCAACGACCACACCAGCCCGTCGTCGCCCCCTACAGCCACCGCCGACCTTACATTCTATCGCCGCCCCCTACAGCCCGTCGCCGCCCCCTTACAACCCGTCGCCGCCCCCTTACCGCCCATCTTATGAATATAGATGTATGGGTATCATTTGTAACTGGTTTAGTGGTTTGATGTTGTTGAATTTGATTTTATTGATGTTAGCCTTATCAATTGTTGCGGAAGTTTTGAATTTGGTTGTTGATTTCTCTAGTTGTTGTGTCGTTTGATGGTTTTTACAATGTCGGAACCTCAACTTTTCTTTGAATTTTGATGGTTTGATGAGTTTGGTTGAAACCCTTTCCGTTGATGAGTCTGCAGATGTTAAAAACAAATAGGTTTTTTCTTACAGACCGTAGACGTTTGATTCATCTCTTTTTCAGTAGATGTTTATAAATGTGATGCGCACGCTGGAGACATTTTGCTGAAAAAAAACAAAACAAATGCCTAAGAGTTAAAAGAAAGTTTTTGG
The DNA here is from genome assembly GCA_024085815.1 of Flaveria linearis. Lineage (NCBI taxonomy): Eukaryota > Viridiplantae > Streptophyta > Magnoliopsida > Asterales > Asteraceae > Flaveria > Flaveria linearis. The sequence continues at coordinate 16,238,235 of CM044002.1, forward strand.
TCAAATTAAGAGTGTGCATCCTAATCAAAACCACAAGTGCCACAATGCAAAGTTACTATGAATTGGAAACCGAATCTAACATCAACTTTAGCATGTCTCATTTAATAACTTCTGAATTCATCATCATTTCTTAAAGAAAATTGTTTTCTGTATGATTACCATCAAACCTGGGCGACATACCATCATAAGCAACCTTTCTCCACTGATCTCTCCATTGTCTAATTTTCCCTATTTACCCATTACCGATCATCAGATCATAATATCATATTAGAACAACCATAAATAGATGTTATATCATCAACATTTGGTTAATTGAGATTCAATATGAAGAATGTCATTGGTGGGTTAAAAAAGATTTGAAAATTTTAATACAGATATCAGAATTGAGTATGAACATATACTTGTAATATGATATATATTATATTATGGCTGGGGCATTATGGTCTTCTTCATATGTTGTTACATTTTGCTAATGGCTTCATTACTTCTATACAGAGCTGTAAACGAACCAAACGTCCAGCAAACAGTTCGGCAGGAAATTCGTTTATGTTTGTTCGTTGAATAAATGGACGAACACGAATAAAAAAATTGTGCTCTTAATTTAAGTTAAATGAACGAACATGAATAGAGACAGTGTTCATTCATTTATTTTCGTAAACATTCGATTATGTGTTTATTTATATTCGTTTTGATTTGTTATTTAAAGATTTTATATTTTATACTTTTATTTTACTGGTTTTAATTTCTAAAAATATAAAATACCAATTTATACTATATGTCTCCATCAACATCCTCCATTTGATCTTTTATAACTTCATTTTATGATAAAGCTTGACAAACTTTTTAATTTTTATGTTAATTAATTATATGTATAATAATTATGTAATATGTTCAGATAATTAAAGTTTGTATTAAAACTTGACAAGGTTCTGTTTATGTTTATAAATATTTGTTTTTTTTTCATTTATTTTGTTGTATTTATTTATGTCTGGTAAGCATTCGTGAACAGTTTATTTTCTTAGTGAACACGCACGAACAAAAAATTTCACTCATACGGTAAGTTTTCATGAACAGTTTATAAACAACTTTATTGCTTAATAAACGAATATAAACAAAAAACTTATTCGAATGTTCGTTTGATTCATTTACAATCATAATTTTATATATTGAAGGCTACTTTGTTTTGTTTGTATCTAACCAATTCAATACATGTTCAATCTACAATAATGTACTTTTTGAAAAAATTAAAAGATGTCAGCAGCTCAGCTGAGCAGCACAAATGAATTGTAAGTTACACCATCTTCTTTTCTTAAGACTATGTGCCATACAATAATTAAGTTTAGTTATAAAGTTAAGTTTGATTTTACTCCTCAAGATTTGTTAAAAATAACTATTTTTTTTCAAAAGATTAAAAACATCAATTTAACTCCAAAAGTTTCATATGTTGTTTCACTTTAAATCCAAAAGTTTTATTAGTTGTTTCAACTTTATCCAAGATGATGAAACTTTTGGAGTGAAATGAAAACAACATATGAAACTTTTGGAGATAAATTGATGTTTTTAATCTTAGAAAGCAAAATTGAAATTAACTCTTAGTTATATATCCAAGTTCTTGTGAAATTAATTGCATTTTATGGTTAGAACTTTGGAAGAGTTTTCTGATTGGACTATATACATAGTATTTAAACATCACAATTTACAAGTGTTAAAAACGTATTTAAAGAAAGGAATTTTTTAACACTTAATTAAAGAACGAAATGTGCCCAAGTTCTAGAACGCTTCATCCCACTTGGCAAATTTGACAAAAATAACTCCACTTGGTGTATCTTTATCTAGATAATTAAACAATTTGATGCATCAATCATTCTTTATTAATTACTAAAACGTTGAGATACAGACAGAAAAATAAAATCACACTACATAACAATCTTAAACATCAGCTTAATTGATGGATCTTTATTAGTCAACAAGGACACGCGACCCATCTTACACCAAAGAACTTGACGACTTATTTGTTTGTTGTCGTAATCAACCATCTTAAAGACAATAGGAGATCTTTCAAATACATGGAACATATTATGATACCTCGCTAAGGACAGGAACTCATATAACAATGGCGTCCATGACAAGCGATTTGATGTGATTTATGAGTTCTTCATCAACATGTGTGAAATGATCCTTATTCTTATAGAGGACATCCATAGCTCGGGCCAAATTGATCACCCGCATAATTACTGGCATTTTAACATCTTTACACCTCAGGGACTCTAGGTTCATTTCTTTCCAGGCTTCTTCGACTTTTTCATTGAACAAATCATAGACATGTTGTTCGGTAACATCATATTCCTTCATGTAGCATTGAATGCCAGATGCAACATGCATTCTTTCTTGCTCCTCCTAATATTTTTTTTACAAATTTTGTTTAACTAGCTTAACACAAATTAAGCATATGTACATAAATAAGTAACACACAAAGTTTTTGATTGAGGTTAATTAATCAGGTTGCATTTCAATAGAAAATCAATCACATTTTCACATGGTTAAAAATGAGTCAGCTTACGTACCTTGTGGGTGACAATATCATCCATGATCCTACAAAGCACACAACAAGATCTCGCAAGGGGAGGCATAGTGAGAGCCCATTTGAATGTTTCGTCTGTGATTACATCACCCATGGCAGCAAAGCTTGCTATTAGAGTGTACTTATATCCGCTACTAACAATTGTAACATCTTTATGCTCCTCCATTGTCGGTATATACCCATTATTTGCCCATAGAGCTTCTTTCAAGTAGCATCCTATGTATTCTATCATCTATAAATCACAAACAACCAAATCAATTTTCCCAAGAAATAATCTAAAATAATATATACATTCTAACATTTAAGTATAACAATATACGGATATGAACACTTTATCAAACAACCCCCCCCCCCACCCCCTCCTCCCAAAAAAAATTAAATTAGAGAGGTCTAATTAAGTAAGTTTGAATAAAAATGCATAGAAGTTGAAAACTTACTGCTTCTCTAATATAGTTGAGATGATGTACTTTTCCCATTTTTGTTAAGATTTTTTCCATATCTCCATACATATCTAGGAGCATTTGGTATATAAGTTGCATATTCTTCGGTAGGCCATCCAAGCTTGTAATTGACCACCTAATAAACATTTATGTGTAATTACTTGATGAATTTGAGTAGCATATATGTTTTGCTAATGGATGACAAGGTGCATTTGGTTCATATACCTTTTAATTGCTTCGGTAAAGATTTCTAGTTCTTTCAAAGTACCATATGCATCATAAGTGTCATCAAGAAGTGTTGCCGTAGAAAGAACCTTAGCTAAGAACATTCTGGATTGAGAATATTTAGGCGTAGAGTACACACTTAAGGACCAAAAGTAGCATTCAACCAATCTATTTCTGGCATAGAATAGATTAGTTGGGACATCGAAGCTTTTCCACCACCTACAAAATTATAAGTAAAAATGTCTAGATCTATGTGATATTTCCATATATATAACACTGTCTACAAAAAGTGAAGGAACATAACATGCATACTTGTAAATTTGATTGAGCTCTTTCTTATGGAGTGATTGGAGTAGGTTGAACCCTAACTTAGCAAGTTTTAGTAAAGACTTGTTATGAGATTTTTGTTGTTGGTAAAAAGGTATGTAGCGCAAAGCCTCGATCCTCGGCACCCTTTTATGCAAAGGTTGCTTTAGTGCTTCCTCTATTCGTTTAATGACCGTAGAGTTAACCAAAGAAGGGTCTTTTGAGATGTCATCAAGACCACCTCTTGCAAAGGTAAGAGCATCATCTAATATGACTTCACCAGGAACCCTTAGATATGTTGCCTCATACAACTCAAGTAAACCCTCAATATCATCCGCTAATTGCTCCTTAAAAGCTCCATCTTTGCCCTTGTATCTTTCAAAAACACCTGTTTCATTCATAAGAGACGCCATTATTTATATTTCGCATCATAATATATAACTATTTTATAATTGAAAATCATGAAAACCATGTTTTACGTATATGTAACGATGTGTTACCATGTGTACATCTATGGTTTACATATATATAATTCATACAAGTTACGTATATGTAATTCGTTTCACCATCCTCTTTGTCCATTGGGGTTTAAATGAAAAAGTTTGTAATGACAGAAAATAATGATGTTAAAGTTTACTCAAACACACTTTAAACAATTAAAAAATAAATAATTTATAAATTATATGATTGGCTAGAGGTGGCTTTTACGGTTTTAATTATAAACATAGTTTTCATTTAATCTCCCTCCTATATATAGTTTTCATTTAATCTCCCTCCTATATATATGTATGTATGTATGTATGTATGTATGTATGTATGTATGTATGTATGTATGTATGTATGTATGTATGTATGTATGTAGTATGTATGTATATATATATATATATAAACTTAATATATGCACACTAACCACTTGAAACAAAAAAGCCATGTTGTCGCATGATTCGAAACCAAACAGAAGTAGCACCACCATTCCAGTTGTCACCATATGCATCGTAGAAGTGTTGCAGGGCTTGATTAATCTCCTCCTCAAAATAATAATCAATGCCTAAGCGTTCGACTGTGTCAATCAGTTTTAACAAATTTGTATGCTCTGTAGGAGTAGCCAAAACTCGAAATATTTCTTCCCGTACTTCTTCTTTGAGGTCTTCAACTACTTTTTCGACCCCAGCTTCATCTTCTAGCTTCATTTGCGAACAAAGAATTGTTACAATTACATACATAGCATATAAACACATCCGCTAAATATATAAACCTTCATGGAAGCTTGTATACGCATATCATTTGATGATATTAATTTCATTTTAAATTTTCACGCATTTACTGAGTTATGTTCTAATTAATCAAGTACATATATATATACCTGGTCATAGAGAAGAAATCGATCTCCCCAAACGCTAGGAGGAAAAGTAGCAAGGGGGCGTTTGACATCCTCTTGTTTGACGGACATGTTTTGTGATAGATATAGCTATATGCCTACTAAATTGCATGAATTTGAAGTAGAGTTAAACGGTATTTATAAGGGGTGGTGATGACATAATATATCACATATTTTGTGCAATAATTCATTAAATCCTTAAAAAAGACATTACTATATAATAGTTGTTTACATGCACGATATTAAGTGATAAAACTTGAAGATCATTTTTAATAGTAATTTTTATTTTATACATGTAAAGTATAATTAAGCCGGCACATACAACCAAAGATCTATACAATTTAAAAGTCATTTAAAAGATTATCATTAAAATCAATTTTTTATTCAACAAATAACTTCATCATTATCTAAATCGAATTAATAAAACCCGTAACACTACATAATATCTAGTAGTTTGCTTTTTAGTTAATAAATTGAAAGTATTTGAATAAATCATTGTAGTATAAAAAAATATAAAAGCATCGGTTACCCTTTAAATCATTAGAAGAAACCAACTTTTATATAGAAAAACAAATCATTTTTGTAAAACAAGAAAAAGAAAAAAAAAAACTTGAGTGTAAACTGACAATTCACTACAGTGTACAAACTTCATTGCATGAAATACAAAGTCACCATAGCATCGAGCTAGCCTATAACCCATCCAAAATAACATATCATGCATCTTTGTTATTTTAAAGATAAGAACTCATTTCATATTAGTTCATAAATAAGCATATGGGATTTGTAATAAAATGCCCATGCCGAGTAAACAAAGTAAATTTTTAGGTGTTATCAAGCTTCCACACACTCTTTAGTTGAATGAAAAGGGTAAGTAATTTACATGTTTTTTATTAAGTCAAAAGACCAAAATTTACATGTTTTCTATTGATTCAGAAAACCAAAATATACCAACTCTACGTATAAGTAACATGATATACTTGTAATCATAGATACGAGAAATATTCTGAATCAACGAAGGAATGATAGACTTACACATGGTGAAACTGACGGTGCATCTTTGACTTTCACGTTTTCATTTCAAGGTATCGTTGTTTAACCGATCTTAAAATACTACATAATTTTATATGATTCTCTTTGTCAAGAGAAATAATAGTGAAAATTTTACAGATACTAATGTATTAGAATATTTTAGCTGTAGTTGTTGTTTATTCATGGAGCTAAAATATAAACTCCATTAAAATCCTAGGATAAGCTAGATATATATACCATATTTCATATGACTTGCTTTAAGCATAATAAAAGAAAATCAGTCAAGATATAGCAAGGCGAATGGTTAATTTAGGTTGTATTTATCTTCAACGGGTCGAAACGGGAAAAAATATTCTTGCCGCACTAAGAAAATGAAAAGAAGAAAGAAGCTAGGATCATGACATGCCTCTGCCATTAACTAAAGAAGCATAATCTTTAGTATTTGTTCAAAGGCTCGGGTGTCACTTGATTCAGTGGTATGAACTGGAATTGCCTAGAAAGAAAATGGAGTTTTAATGTTTAACTGAAAAAAAACTTCAAACAATGAATGTACGTACAATTAATATAGAAATACATTAACTTTTGAATTGATGAACTAACTTAAGATATAAAGCATAATGGATCACCTTGATAACAGTATTTGACGTGAGTAATTATTGCATGGATGAATTGATTTGCTTCCGGTCACATGCATGATATTCTATAATTCACCATATACGTACACATGCCCATACCAAACCAATGTTAGTGGAGTCCTACAGCATTATGTAAGATAACTTGGAATAAAGGAGCATCAACATCGTCATATACAATGATCTTAGAGTATTAACTGTTTTTTTAACTTTTTGTTAGGATTAATTGTACGTTTGCCATCTTAGTAAGTGATCATCTTCCACAACCCAAACTGGATAGGTCAAAGTCAAACCCATTACCTGTTGCGACACCCAAGCTCAGCAATCTTGCCACCTCTATTTTTCATTTTTTAACTGCAGCCTACGTGTGTTGGTGAGTACTATAAAAAAATTTGGTTGTGTAAGAAAAGGGTAGTTGTTCAAGAATTTATACGTTGTGGGTGCCCCCACCAAATTTTTTATCTATACACCACATCACATCACATCAAATTGGTGTGGACATTCGCACCTTACCGCACCATAAATTCTTTTCTAAAAACAAATAAATTAAATACCATCACCACCACCTGCCAGACACCATCACCATCCTGACCACCACCTGCTAGACACATCACCATCCCGACCACCATCAGCCACCACCATCAACCACAAAACCATCTCTTGAAACTGGAACCCATATCTCACTTGGGTACAACCCTAATAACTACCATAAACTGTCGGACGGCGGGGGGCGGCGAAGCCGGCAATGGAGGAGAAAGGAGAAGGTGGTGACCGTTGGTGGGGTAACAGTCACAATTATTGTCGTTGCGGTGGTGTGGGAGGTGGTGTGGCTCGACAAGTGGGCGTGGCACCGTGTGATGATTTAGCGGCGTAGGGGACCAGTGGCAGTGTTAGCCACGCGACGTCGGCCCCACCGCATGAATACGACGTTTATGTCCCCACCACCCTAATATGTAAAGCTTTGTCTTTATAACGCATGCTTAGTTGATTATGGATTTATGGCAGACGATCCCACGTGAGCTTCTAAAAATTGCATTGCAATCTTTTATTTGGGTGAGTGGTAGCCTCATGACTTACTTTAAGGGAGGTTGTGAATTCGAGTCCTACCAGCGGTAAAAATGTTGTTGGTGGGCTGGGTTTATCGTAGTGGGCATTTGGGTGATGGGTTTTCCCCGGAATTGATGTTTAGTGGGTTTGAGCTACCCAGTGCTATCGGTGTTCGCATGTATATGAGATGTCTTTTCGCCACTAGAGTACCCTGGGTAACCGGGCTTTATTAGTTGGCTATTAAAAAAAATTGTCATATACGTTCAAACAATTAAACAATTATCCATACTTTTCAAACATAATTCATAACATTCAATTCATAAGTTAGATAATGTTGGTTTATACTTATTACATATAAATATACTTTTGTATTTCAGCTTTATGTATTTCAAGCATATATTTCAAATAATTAACCTTAAAATAAGTTTAAAGTACCGGAATAACCCTTGGTCTCCTAAAATATTCTAACTTTAAATATGACCAATTAACATTAAGTTAGGGTTTAAAATATATACTTAAATTCAATTAAAACCTACAAATCACCCATCTATGATCATGTTCCAATGAGTTTATAGCTAGTTACACAAACTTTTGTGGTAACAAGTCACTAAGTGTTAATATAATTTGTTTGACAATGTATCCACTATTCACTAATTAACTATTAGGCCTTATCATATCTTAATGAATTTTCTAGGCTACACCAAGGTCACGTTAGATGATACCAAATGATTTAGGTGTTAATGACCCAAGCTTGATAATAAGTAATGAACATGTCTCATCTCATCTCATAATACAATAAATAAAAACAAACTACACATGGAAACCTTTTTGAGCACACCGTATGTTTCTGGCTCACATGTTTCGAGTACACAAGTGATTAGGATTATGGGGAACGCGCATGTTAGTAGTTAAAGTCATTATTAGATGTAATCTTCATTCCTTATGAAGTTCAGGGTAGATTGTGTAATAAACTCTTAGCTTAAGGGTGTGTTGTGTAACATGTTTGTTAGAAAGTTAGTTAGTAATCTTCGATGTATATTAGGGCAAATATACTACTGATCGTAATAACACAATTGAATTTCTTCTTCTATTGATTTTCACTCTTAAACCATTGTTCTTGTCAATCTTCTAATCTTCAATCGATTGTTCAAAGATCATTGTATTACAACAATTGGTATCAGAGCTTGGCTCTCGATAATCTTCGTCGAAGGTGATTACAGTGATCAACGAAATTGGAAGGATGGTGTCCACCAAATTCGAAATTGAAAAGTTTGATGGAAAGAACGACTTTGGGTTGTGGAGAGTGAAGATGAGAGCTCTGTTAGTACATCAGGGAGTAGTAGATGCGCTAAAGGGGGAAACCAATTTACCGGCGACTCTCACGGAGAAGGAGAAGAAGGATATTCTTGAAAAGGCACACAGTGCGATTATTCTCAGCCTGGGTGATAGGGTTTTGAGGGAAGTTTCAAAAGAGGAGTCGGCATCTGGTGTGTGGGCAAAGCTTGAGAGTCTGTACATGACTAAGTCGCTTGCGAATCGGCTGTATCTGAAGAAACGGTTGTATACTTTCCATATGAGTGCTGGGACGTCTCTAGAAGATCACACAGATGAGTTTAACAAGCTCATTTTGAATCTAGAGAACATTGATGTCAAATTAGAGGATGAAGATCAGGCTATAATCTTCTTGACCTCTCTGCCACAAGCATATGAACATTTTATGGATACATTGATGTATGGAAGGGATTCGTTGTCTATGGATGAAGTTCTTGCAGCCATGAACTCAAAGGAGTTGAAGAAGCGAACCGATGTACAGAAGGAAGCTGGTGATAGTCTATACGTTCGAGGAAGAACTGATCATAGAAACTCAAAGTCGAAGGGGGTTTCGAGATCAAAGTCAAGACCAAAGAGGAAGTGCTATGTGTGCGGCTCTGAACGACATTTGAAGAAAGATTGCCCAGAAAGGAAGAAAGATGTAGATAATTCAGTGTCTAAAGGCTTCAATAGTCATGTATCTGAATGCTCTTCCGAAGGATATGAAAGCTCGGATGTTCTGAGTGTCACTGATAAGGAAGTGCAAGGTGGTTGGATTCTTGACTCTGGGTGTTCATTTCATATGACACCGGTCAAAGAATATCTAAAAGATCTCAAGATGCAAGATCTCGGTGAGGTTAAGCTGGGTGATGATCGACCTTGCAAGGTGTGTGGCATTGGGACAGTGACATTCAAGTTGAGCAATGGTACAGAGATTGATGTCCCGAATGTGAGGTACATTCCTAATCTTTCTAGGAGCTTGATGTCCCTAGGAACCTTTGAAAAGGAAGGTTATGTAGTTAGTCTAAGAAATGGTAAGACTAAGATCATAAAGGGGTCTTTGGTGATGCTGACTGGTACAAGGGGAGAAAATAACACTTATCTGCTAGATGGTGATGTTGTTACTGGGAGAGTGTCAATAGCAAGCTCTAGCAGTGATAAGGCTCTGTTATGGCATAAGAGGCTAGGTCACTTGAGTGAACAAGGGCTAGTAGAACTCTCAAAACAGAAGATTATTGACCCTGTCAAAGTGAATGACTTGAAGTTTTGTGAAACTTGTGTATTTGGTAAAGGCAAAAGAGTAAAATTTACCAAGGGAAAGCACTCAACAAAGGGGATTCTTGATTATGTACACTCTGATCTTTGGGGGCCTGCTAGAGTGAATTCACTAGGTGGAGCTAGGTATTTCCTCTCCATCATAGATGATTACTCTAGGCGGGTGTGGGTGTATGTAATCAAGAACAAAAGTGAGGTGTTTCAAAAGTTTGTTGAGTGGAAGACACTAGTTGAGACTCAAACAGGGAAGAAGTTAAAGAGGCTTCGAACTGATAATGGGCTTGAGTTCTGCAATGCTGAATTTAATCAGTTCTGTAAGGAGAATGGAGTGGGGAGGCATTTGACTGTCCCTGGTACTCCCCAACAGAATGGTCTTGCAGAGCGGATGAATAGAACTTTGCTTGAAAGAGTAAGGTGTATGCGATTGAATGCTGGACTTCCGAAGGGATTTTGGGGTGAGTTAGTTTCTACTGCGGCATACTTGATCAATAGGTCCCCATCTAGAGCTTTAAACATGAAGACACCTATGGAGTTATGGAGTGGTGAGCAACCTGATTGTAGTCATCTGCGTGTTGTTGGTTCAATTGCTTATGCACATGTAAGTCAAGATAAGTTGGAACCTAGAGCACAGAAATGTGTATTCCTGGGGTATCAATTGGGTGTAAAAGGATACCGGCTTTGGAGGCTTGATGAGGGTGCTCCAAGGGTCATAGTGAGCAGGAATGTAGAGTTCCAGGAGGATACTTTGTACAAGCATGTGGTGGGGTTGTCATCAGTAGATGAAAGTGGAAACCAGGTTCATATTGAGGTGGAGCAAGATGGTGACACACATGATGAGTTACATAGTGAAGAAGAAGATGTGAGTTCTCATCATGACCATCATGCTGAGCATAGTATAGCAATGGGTAGATCTAGAAGGAACATAGTTCCACCTCTTAGATATAGAGATGTAGCTAATGTTACTGCAGTTGCTTTTGTTGCAGCTGAGCAAGATGCTATCTATGAACCTTTATCTTATGAAGAAGTGCTCATGTCAGATAAGAAAGAGAAGTGGCTTGCAGCCATGGATAGTGAAATGGGGTCTCTTATGAAAAATGATACTTGGGTGTTAGTTGATAAACCAGCAGGTGTCAAACCAATTGCATGCAAGTGGTTGTTCAAAGTTAAAGAGGGGATAAAAGGAGAAGATGGGCCTAGGTTTAAGGCCAGGTTGGTTGCTAAGGGTTTCACACAAAAGGCAGGTGTGGACTATACAGAGATATTCTCACCAGTTGTCAAGCACACCTCTATTCGAATGCTTTTGTCAATAGTAGTTTCTAAAGACTTAGAGCTTGAACAGCTTGATGTTACTACTGCATTCTTACATGGGTTCTTAGATGAGAACATATATATGCAACAGCCTCCAGGGTATATTGAAGAAGGTGGAGAACATAAGGTTTGTTTGCTTAAAAGGTCTTTATATGGTCTTAAGCAATCACCTCGACAGTGGTACAAAAGGTTTGATGAATGCATGCTGAAGAATGGTTTCTTGAGAAGTCAATATGATAGTTGTGTGTATTATAAACAGTTGGAAGTTGAAAATGTCATTTACTTGTTACTATATGTTGATGACATGCTGGTTGCATGTAGAGACAAGGCAGACATGGTGGCTACTAAAGATATGCTGAAGCATGAGTTTGAAATGAAGGATTTGGGGGAGGCTAAGAAAATGTTGGGTATGCATATTGAAAGAGATAGGTCTCTTCGGAAGCTGAAGTTGCATCAGGCTTCTTATGCTGTTAAAGTGTTGAGAAACTTTAATATGAGTGAATGCAAACCTGTGAAAACACCTTTAGCTGTTCATTTCAAGTTGTCTGCTAAAAACAGTCCAAAAGATATTGATGAGGAGAGGTACATGGATTCAGTTCCATATGCTAATGTTGTTGGAAGTTTAATGTATCTTATGGTGAGTACTAGACCGGATCTAGCTTATGCTGTGAGTGTGATTAGTAGATTTGTGTCAAAGCCTGGTAAAGCACATTGGTCAGCTGCAAAGTGGGTTTTAAGATATTTGCAGGGTACTAAACATTGGGGTTTAAATTTTAGTGCAAGCAACTTAAATGGAATGTGTGAAGTTGAAGGTTTTGTGGATGCTGATTATGCAAAGGATCTTGATAAGTCAAGGTCTACAACCGGTTATGTGTTCAAGGTGTTTGGGAATGTTGTTAGTTGGAAATCTCAACTACAACATGTTGTTGCTCTGTCCACCACTGAGGCAGAATACATGGCGCTTACAGAGGCAGTGAAAGAGGCTTTGTGGCTTCAAGGCATAGTAAAAGAGTTGGGTATAACACTGTCTCAATGTGTTGTTCATTGTGATAATCAGGGGGCAGTTCAACTTTCAAAGAATAGTGTTTTTCATGAACGGACAAAGCATATTAATGTGAGATTGCATTTTGTTCGTGATGTTATTAGCTCTGGTCAGTTAGTTGTGCAGCAAGTCAGTACCGATCACAATTTGGCTGATATGCTGACAAAGAGTTTACCAGGTGTTAAGTTTGACTATTGTATTTTGAATTTGGGAATTGGATAGAGATTTAATGACTTTAAAGGTGGAGATTGTTAGTAGTTAAAGTCATTATTAGATGTAATCTTCATTCCTTATGAAGTTCAGGGTAGATTGTGTAATAAACTCTTAGCTTAAGGGTGTGTTGTGTAACATGTTTGTTAGAAAGTTAGTTAGTAATCTTCGATGTATATTAGGGCAAATATACTACTGATCGTAATAACACAATTGAATTTCTTCTTCTATTGATTTTCACTCTTAAACCATTGTTCTTGTCAATCTTCTAATCTTCAATCGATTGTTCAAAGATCATTGTATTACAACAGCGCATAAGCCCAAATATTCTAACATGAATCGACCACATGTTCGTGAACCCGCTTAGAAAACTAATCGATGTAATTGCGGTATTCCTTTGGCACCACATGTATGGCAAACTATATCCTGGACTACAAATTTTGAAAAAAAAAACTATCTTTATGTTCATCCGTTTGAATTTTATTTAAAAGAGGGTATGATTTAGAGAAGTTCGTCACAAGAGGGGCTAGATTTTTTTAATTTTCAATTAGAGGGTTATTGCCACGATCAATTTGATCATTACAGATGAGAAGAAATAGACGAGGGAATATGTTTGGTGAGTAACAATTGAAATTGAAGCCATGCACGTTAATGCATGAAGACACTAATCAATATTCTTCTTTTTCACCTATATGAACCACTATAAACCACATATTTAACATCACATGCAAATCACATCCTATATTCATCTTTTACTTAAAATGTTCATAACTTTTTTCAATACATTATTTTTCAAAAAAATTCAGCATTAATTTCAGTATTTTTTTGTCTTTTCATCACATACCATATTGATATTTTTTATAAAAAAAATCATTCACCCGTTATTTACACATACGTAAATTAGTTATTACACATGTGTTAAACGAATTTTGTAAATTTTTTTTTATAAAAGAGGGAACCAAGAGTAGAATCATTCACCCGTTATTGCCACGCGACGTCGGCCGCCACCGCGTGAATACGACGTTTACGTCCCCACCACCCTAATATGTAAAGCTTTATCTTTATAACGCATTCTATTCACTCATTATTAACAAAGTAGATAAATGAATATGTTATAGTAATTAGTAATAGTTGTTAAAAAACATACCAAATTTCTTCACCATTAATGAAATCAAATAGTAGAATCCATAAGTTTTTTCCTCCAGCAATAAACTTATCAGTCAATTTCGGTTTCAATAATTTCAATTTTATATTGCTAGGTAATTTTTCGTTACATCAGCGCCAACTCATCGTCATTTTTTAACTAAAAATATGAGTAATGGTTAGTACTCTATAATATCCATTCAATCATTATTCAATTAATTAGTTTTTATTTTATTGTTTTTAAATAAAATAAAAAATAAAAAAGCCTTGATGTCATATTATATTAATACTTAAAAGAAGTGCATAACATTAATCAACAATAAAATATATAAAGTAAAAGATAAATAATTTGATGCCATACAATATTGACGTCCTATTTGGTCTCCTCGTGTGTGCTAAACTCGCCAAACGGTTGGACTATTAGACCACGACCAATGCATGCAATTAATTTATGCTACAAATAATGCCGAGTAAATCGTATACCTCTTCATGTACATTATATATGCGTTGTAGATAATTTCGTGTTGGCTTTCTTAAATAACGTTTTACCGTATTGCTCAATTATACCTTTCAATGACATGTAAAACAAATAAATAAATTACACAAGTAATAAATATATTAAAACTAAATAATTAAATTATACCTTGACAATAATATTCTAAAGCGTATCTCGATATTTTATCAGCTATTAGTAACCACTCGTTCCACATGTCGATTGAGCTATCGTATGTCATTACAAGTACTACAGATGTACACTTTTGTGATTCGTGAATCCTAGCAGTCCTCTTGCGTCGGGTCATTGTCGAAAATGCTCATACTCTTGTTACAAATCATGAGATATACGTAAAAATAAGCATTTATTCATCCGAAAATGACGTCTAAAAATCTTAGGACTGTATAGAGCTAAGGTTTATCACAAAAATAATCATTCAAAACCACTCGTTGGTTGCATGACGATCCTGTTCAACTCTTTTTCTTTTCATGATCAGATGTGGAGGATGATATTTAGACGAATCTAAACGAATCTGATCATACGAATAGTCATTATAAACTCCGTCGTCAGATCGACTGCACTTTTGATTGTCTCGTGAATCTCATACGAATCCAAAACGTACTATCTTCACTAGTTTATGGTGATAAATAACTTTTCATTTTTTAAAACATTTTGAAAGAAACTTTTGGAATAGATTGTTGTTATAAATTTGACAATTATAAATTTCACTAGCAACGGCTAGCTTTTAGAAATTCTGAATCATGTGACGTTTTACATTAACGCCGGAGTGATTTAATGCCGGCATAAACTACTTACAAATATTAAAAACTAAAAAATGTGATTAATTTTGAGACATATGTTTGTTATTTATAACATGTATCCGGTTTTTACATATTAAACAGGTATAACTCCGAAGCTTTTGCAATAGTTTAAACTATTGTAACCAACAATCAAACAAAGTAAAAGACAATATATACTTATTCTAATATTGAAGAATATAGACAGTGTCCCTGTTTTGACTTACTGTACGTACTTGATAATGAACCGAACTAGAGCTAACAATAATTCTGGTTAGTTGAAAACCGTTTGCTATTTTTGTGATAATACTATAAGTCTATAACAGCACCAAGAAGAAGAAAGCTTCGTCAATCTAGAAAAAATAGTATGCTTTTTAAACATGACGAGAATGAAAGAAATATTTGGTTAAAATTAAGAATAGAACGAACATGAAGGGGGATATATTATATGTACAATTAGGCTTTTATATATTTACTAGCTTTAGTAAACCCGTGTATTACACGGGTTGAATAAATAAAATATTAATATAATAAAATTTAATAATTATAAAATGATACTCTAATAATAAAATAGTAAAAATCGTATAAAAATGTCATTTCTAAAAATTTTCCTATTATAACTCTCAATTTGGATTATATTTTGTTTTCAAAAATGAATTTTTAAAAATACAAATTTTAAAATATTTTATATTTTTAAAAAAGTTTTATGCTTTAGAAAAATTTATTGTTTTATAAAAAATATTTATTTAGAAATAAAATTAATAAATAGATTTCTTTTTTAATTTATTAAATCTAAAAAGGTGTTAAAGAAATATTATTACTAATTAAAGTAATTATTTAATAGGAGAGAGAGGCGGGAAAATTTTGGTGAGAATGATTGTGGAGTTACCACGTGTCATCCCGAAATACCTTTTTATTAGAGTAGGTAGATTAGTCGAATTTTCATGTGATATGACGAGAATTTTATACATGCATAAAACAGAAAATATTGTTCGTTTAAAAGCGAATTTTAGACAGATTTTGAATATGTATCTGGTGAATCTGATGAACAGTAAGACACTTGGTGAAAATAGATAAAAATTAATATGTCATGATGATATATTTAGTATTCCGGAAAACATGATATATCAAAAAAATACAGAAAGCCAAATTATATTTACAATAAAGAATATAAATATATTATGCTATATTTGATCAATTTTGGTTTTAAATAAAATTTATATTTTAAAATTTACCGGAATAAATTAAACAAATTGTTTAGAATTAATAATATTATTTAAAAAATAAAAAAAAATCACCAAATGAACCTAGCGGGATTGTAGCAAAATCATAATTTTGACAGAAATTATAACTCAATTACAAAAAGACTGTAAATAAATATATATTGTAATATGATTCATGAAACGTATCTTCTCTTGTTAAATCAATGATCTTATAATATGAGAAATGTTTAAGAAACTAGAGAAGTAGGGATCATTAGATTGCAAGTTGGGTGGAGTTCAGGAGTTGTTCTGGGTCAATAAAAAATGAATTAACATCGAAAAAGTTAAGGTTAGTTGTGATATACGATTAAACTATGTTGTGCGTTAACATGTTTAAAACGTTTTTATAATGTATATTGATTTTTTCCCATCTAAAACTAAACGTATCCACTACGAGACATTTATATTTTATCACACATATCACTGGCATTTAATAATAAGTGTGTAGCCTCCAAACCGATCATTAAAAAATATAATGGTCTACAAGGATACCTACTTAGGGGTTGTTTGACAATATCTGAATGATTAAGTGCTGAATCAATAAGAGGTCTGAATCATTAAGTGCTTAACCATTAAGAGGTCTGAACCATTAAGAGCTAGTATATCGTTTAACTATTCAAAGTCAAATGTCTGGCCAATTCAAATAAGAGGTCTAAATCATTCAGCATTAGACCTCTTAACCATTCAGCATTAGTATAATGCTTAACCATTCAGAGGCAAATGTCTTAACCATTCAAACATTTGCTTGCGAAACAAACAGTCTGAACCATTAAGTGCTGAACCATTCAGCATCTGAACCATTAAGTGGCTGATTAAGAGGCTACCAAACAGCCCCTTAGACTACATGTTGTAGATAGAACTTCTAATTAAGTTATCCTGTAATATTACGTCATGTGGTGCTTACTGAACAATAAATATAGCCCTGATCAAGTAGTCTGGCCATGTTGTGTATCAAATAATAAGGATTTCTAATGAATTGTTTAATTTATTTAGTTTTTGATGTAAAATAACAATAATATAAAACTAAACATTATAATTAAATAAAATTCATTAAATATATTATAAAATAAATAAATAAATAAACACATAATAATTTTTTTTAAAAAAAGTAATCTAACTAATCTTCCTTTTCCAATTCCCACCGAATAAGATCCTTCTCTTTTTCCATTAAAACTTTGTCCGAATATGAAAGAGAACTAAAGTCATGAGTAAGAAAAGCCAATTTCTTCAACCGCGCTTTAGAGGCTTTCGCCTCTGTCGTCCTCTCGATGTTTGCTTTTATTTTGTTTATGTTTACGGCAAATTCAGAATCGCCACTTTGAGTCGACTTTTTCCCATATCCCTTCTCATTGGCTGACTTGGTCATTGTGTTTGAGCGTCTGAATCGACTAAGTTTAGGTCGATACCAATTCGGCCATCGGAACAAGTTGAAGTCCAGTAGGCAACGAACGAACTAGTGTCCGTTTGTGGTTTCGCTTCCTCCACATCCGGCCCAACTAATCAAAGCCATTTCAAGCACCCTTTAAAATATTCTTCACAAATAATCTTCCTCAAATGATTTATTTTATTGATGTCATACTTTCTAGAGTAAATTACAGAAAACATCCTCTATGTATATGTCAACTTGCAGGTTTGGTCCTTAATTTTTATTTCTTACGTTGGACGTCCTTTATGTTATGGATTTGTAACACGTTAGGTCCTTTACACTAACTGAGGGTTAGATTTTTAATTAAATGACATGCTAAATTACTAATACACCCTTATTTTAATGCTTAAAAAAACTAAACTCCTACTCTTCTTTAGCCTCTGTTTCCACACCCCTTTAAGAACTTGTTTCTTGTCTTTTGCACATACTACAACCTTGAATTCAATGGTTCTGGTAATTGACATTTGATATAAGAGTTTTTGTGAAGAAGATGGATGGACCGAAAAGATGTGTAACGAAGATGAATAGGGTTAGGAAGAAGATGAGTTGTGTGTTCTATTCAATCATTTGATATGAAATGTACGGGGCGAACATGACTAATTAACAGTTAATCACCCCAAAATTTTCAATCAAAAAACTAAGTTTCACTAGAGTGATGGTCGGCGAGCACTGGAATCCGCTGAAGAAGATGACAGAAGATTGGGTCTTCTTCCAAGGTCCACCTTGTTCACATAAGTCATTATTCATTAAGTTTTGCAATTTCGCCCGAAAACACTAAAGACGACTAAAATTGAAGTACGATATTCATTTGCTTTTATGCAAGAAAAAGATTTCTGAAATAGATGGAAGAGTAGGTCAATGACTAAATGTATTTTTTTTATGTATAAGGGTAATTTGGTCATTTTCAGAAAAGTTAACAGGAAATTTAACGCCCGTTAAGTTAAAGGACCTAATGTCTTACAAATATATAAAGGATGTCCAGTGTAATTAATAAAGATTAAGGATTCAATCCGCAAGTTCACATATACATAAAGGATGCTTTCTCTAATTTTCTCTACTTTCTAAATAACTCTTGTTTCGACTCTTCACGAGTGAATATATAAACTTGTTGGTTGTCGCACCCGCTTGGCCGTATTCTGCGACTATTCCAATTATGTAAATTTGTAAATAAGCCGACATATTTACAAACTTCGGCCCAACGACTAGAAATCATGTTCGTGGTGCGTTCTCTACTACCAACTTGCTCGTAGAAAGCTTCTCTAATTTTCACCCGAAACACATTCAACTTTGGATAGTCAGCTACAAAAAAATATTGAATCAAAATGTTAAAAGTAAATAGAGTGAAACTAAATTTTTAGTAAACAAAAAATTAATTAACAAAATACGGCCCGGCGATCTTTAGATATATTAATCCTAGCACGACACAAAGTTATTTTCTGCTCTTTTGAACAAGGAGTTTTTTTTTCTTTTCTCAGGCCCCGACTCTTTCGGTTGGCTTGAACCTCCCTTACTCTTGTGATGAGAGCGCCTCTTTACTTGAACAGATCAAATCATCTGATACCGGTTCGTTTTGACTCGGTTGTGATTCCGAAACGACCTTGTTGGGATAATCAAATGCACTAAACATAAAGTTTGTAAAAGACTCGTCGTCCATGAGACCAAAACTTGATTGAAATGAATCATCTGTAACATTCCGTAATTTTTTTTATAAACAATAAAGTTTAATACGTTATTAATTCCAATAATTAAAAAAAAAAAAAAAACTTTATAATAATAATAATAATAATAATAATAATAATAATAACAATGATTTAAAAAAAAAATATATAAAATTGGATTTATAAGTCCAGGGGCTGAAATTGTAAATTATGAAACTTGTTTTAAAAACTTCCATATGAAATAATCATAACTAAAAACCACAGGGACCAAAGTTGTATTTTTTTAAAACCCAACCCTTTCCCCCCCGTCGCCCCTGATCTTTCTCCGGCCACCGTCGCCGGCAAGCCTCCGGCGAGTCCACAACACCCCAACAAACGCGGTTTCTACCTAATTAAAGTTTCCAACACATTCTAGTGGGTGAATTGATCGTGGGGAAACTTTCAATTTAAGAATTTCAAGTGCGAATGCCACCAAACCCGACCCCTTTCACTTTCGGCCGAACAAACCCACTATTCGAGCACTAAACACTAGAATAATCGAAAGAAATATCATATTAACGATCATTTTGTCATTTCTGATCTTCCACTAAACTCAAATTAGTATAAAACGCGCACGAACTGCACATTCGATCACCATCTTCATCTTCGACCTGCAACGTAGTCGAGTATTATCTTCTGAGTGTTATTACTCAAAATTAATAGAGGGCTTTTGCTTATCCTCGACTTTACAATCTATCTACAAAGTTAATTCGATTATGATCACCATTTGTACCCCGAACCCATCCACTCCCCTGTCGCGACTGTTCTTCAATGGTCCAGCATCAATTCGTCATCAATTTAGGTAATTTAACACACACACACACTCGGTTTCAATCAGGGATCAAAAGCCCTATCATTAATTTCATTATCATACGCGAATCATTGTTCAATTGGAACAAGATTCGAACTAGGGTTCTTGTGGATTTGGGGGTTTCTGGAAAACAAATAGTAAAAGAAAAATGGAACCGGCTTTAGACGCGGGTGAGCCCTTGGCTCAGTGGTTTAGTGCGTGGGTGTGTGAACCGGGGGTCGCGGGTTCGAACCCGGCCCCCCTACATTTTTTAAAAATAAGTTTTTTAAGTCTTTTAAAATACAGAAAAATTTCTAAAAAAATTATAAAAATAAATTATTAAATTTCCCTTATTTTAAATCTTACAAAACAATTTTCTGTAAATTTATTCTATTTAAAAACTTTAATAGATTTTTATAAAATATTATTTAAAAATATTAAAAATACTTATTTTTATAAAATAAATTCTAAATCAAGTTAATTATGAAATAATCACAAAAATCATATAAATATTATTTATAAATATTATAAATAATTTTTTTTTTTATAAAAATGGACACTTTATTATCTTTAAATACAAATTAATATATTTTATAAATCCACAAATTATTTATGAAATTGTGGGTTATTTCTTATAAAATATATTTGAACCAAAGGTATAAATTAATACCTTATTATTAATCAAAATACTATAAGTGTGAATATTCTTATTTATAAATATTATTGGATAATTATAAATTATATAATTAAACCACATTAACATATATGTTAATAAAGATTGGAAATGAATAGTAATTTAAGTGCTTTTGTGGGTTGGCCACACAACTTTCTTCATTTTGACATTTTGAACCCTCCATATGTGTGAAAAGAGAAAAAAAGGGGAAAAACTCCCTGTTATCCCATCTGTTTCAATTGTAGTGAGATAAATTACTCTCTCGTATCTTCTTGGTGGTGGCCGGCGGTTTCTTGGTGGTGGCCGGCGGTTGTTTTAGAGAGAGAGAGGTGTGTCGCAGTCGTCGTCTCCGGCTTACCGGCCAACAACCTCAGACAGAAGAGAGAGGGAGTGTGTGACAGCGGTGGTTTGGGCACGTTTGTGTCTCCGTCGTCGTCCACGGCTTGCCCCTACAATTGTCTCTGTCTAACTTTCTCTCTTACTCGCTTGAGGTTGGCTGATCCGTTGATGGCGGTGATGCTGGTGGTTTTCCCCTTCTCTTCTTTTCTATTTTATACCCTTTTAGGGTTTTCGGTGGGATCTGCGACCGGTCGGCCTTTCCTCTCCGGTTGAGGTGGAGGAGGCGACGGTTTCCTCACCATGTTCGGTTCTGTCGGTGGTGGTAGGATCCGTTGTCGCTCTGCCTCCCCTCTGTGGTCGAGGTGGAGGAGGTGGTGTTTCCCCACCATGGCCGATAGTGTGGGTGGTCGGTCGCCATTTGGTCTGTCGTCGGTTTGACCTGGAGTCGATGATGGTCTCTCTACTGGAGGGAGTTGTCCCCCTTTTCTTCGCCTACTTCCAAAACCGATTTAGGGTTTTCAAATCTACAGCGGCTCCTGTCAACGGCTGTGGTGTGTACACCATTGTAGTCCACTGTCTTATTGGACTCTGATGTTATGTTTTTATTTGACCATAGTTGCTCTCTCTAGCACAAGCTGGACATGAACTAAATGCAGATTTACTTAAAACTACAGGTATGCTAATGAGGTTATAATTATACCAATTAGTTCTACTCATTTGATAACAATTGTTGAGGTTAATATCTTTGTTAGAATATATTAATCTGTACTGGTAAATAGATGGGGAAATGCCATATTGATGTTGCTATAAATGTTTAATATCATCCTTTCTTTGTTTATTGGTAGCTAATGTGGATCTTTTAGAACCTCCGGTGATGGATGGTTTGGATTTGCTTTTGTTGGTAAGCATCCCTTTTTCTATAAATACTTACTACTATATATCATGTTATAGAACTCTTTCTTGTATTGATGTATTTTGTCTTCTGCCACCTCTAGAAGCATAATGGTTCTAGAAACAATGGTGTCCCTGAAACAAATGGTTAGTTTCCACTTTCCACTTTCATTTATATTGTAAACTTCAAAAATCAGTTTTATTATCTTATTTAGTTCAATGTTATGAAGGTATTTTGGCAGTTCATAAGGCCCCACCAAAGAATTTATTTACTTCAAGACTTAGTAAGAAGGTAGATTATGCTATTTTCTCTTATAATTACTTTTGCTATATGTGTGTTTTTTTATTATTAATAGTTGAGGATGCCTCCCTTTTCTTTTCTCCGTTTTGGACATCTTGTTACACATCTCTTGGTAAAGTCACATCTATAGTTGATGGGTTGAAGAAATTGTACAACGAAAAGCTAAAGCCATTGGAAGTTGCTTACCGTTACAGTGATTTTGCATCTCCTCTATTGGTAAGTGATTTCAAAAATATTTTGCCCTTCGGTTTATTTTAAGTTCATGTCAAGTCTTTTTTTGTTCTCCTCTTCTTCTTTTCATGTTTTTGTTTGCATCAACTTGATATATTCAATTCTCTATCACTCCTTGAACACATTTGTTTAAGTGTTTTGGTCATCATATGCAGACTAATATTGACTTCGATGCAAAACCTATGGTAATGCTTCTGGGTCAGTACTCAACTGGGAAGACAACATTTATTAAGCATCTTCTTAAAAGCAACTACCCAGGTGAGTAACTTTTTATAGTTATCAATGTCGAATTTCTGTGTATAACCTTTTCACAGACAGAACACCACAAACACCATAATCTTTGTTATATGGACAGGAGCTCACATTGGACCCGAACGCATAACAGACAGATTTAAAAGTAGGTGTGACTTTGTTGTTTTGGCGTGGCAAATGAAAATTTGCAGCCATAACGAGCACACATTCCGAGCCTTATGATCAGCTTATGCATGTGGTTGGGTATGTGTAATTCATCGATGGAATGTGTCGATGACGATGAGGAACACCTCATTTGAGACTTGGCTTTGGTTTAATGTTTATCACTGCTTTTTTTGTTCTCTTTTTGGTTTGTTACTAATATGTTGTGAGGGCTGGCGATGATGATAAAAAGTAAGTGTCGCTTTGTTGTTTTGGCGCGGCAAATGACAATTTGCAGCCACAACGAGCACACATTCTGAGTCTTATGTGGGTGTGACTTTGTTTTTTTGGCGTGGCAGATGAAAATTTGCAGCCACAACGAGCACACATTCCGAGCCTTATGATCAGCTTATGCATGTGGTTGGGTATGTGTAATTCATCGATGGAATGTGTCGATGATGATGAGGAACACCTCATTTGAGACTTGGCTTTGGTTTAATGTTTATCACTGTTTTCTTTGTTCTCTTTTTGGTTTGTTACTGATATGTTGTGAGGGCTGGCGATGATGATAAAAAGTAAGTGTCGCTTTGTTGTTTTGGCGCGGCAAATGACAATTTGCAGCCACAACGAGCACACATTCTGAGCCTTATGTGTCGGTCATTTGGTTCTGGTTCTTCACCGAGGGTTTCCGTTTTTTGATTCTTACAGACCTTTAATGTTTGATGTTGATTTGGGTTTTCCATGTGTTCATGAATCTGCCTGATGTTGGTGGCTTCGATTCACTGGATCACACATTGTTGCTTTATTTTAGGCTGTTTGTTGGCTGTGATGATCTAACCAAAAATAGGTTGTTGTTCTGGCGTGGCAACCATTGGTAGATGGTCTGCAGCTAGAAGCAATGACCAGGTCTGAACCAAAGCTATGGTTGTCGTTGTGCTGCATCGTGTTGGCTTTAATTTGTTGGCAATGATGGTCAAACCAAAAACATGTTGTCCTGGCGTGACAGCCATATGTAGATGGTTTGCAGCCTGACACCGTGAGTTGATCTGAGCCAAAGCAGTATTACATAGGATGGCTGTGATGATTTCAAAAAAAAAATCCGTTATTTTGGCGTGGCAACCACGTTTGGTTTGCAGCCATAATGAGAAGCCGGATCTGAGCCAAGGGTTGAAACTAGGGTTGTACCGGTGATTATCGGTTTTAAAATACTCGCGCAGCGCGCGAGGCAGAATTCAACTAGTTATTTTTATATTTAATCCTAAAAATATATAAATACACCTATGAAATCTTTCTAATGAAATCAAAATATAAATAATTATTTGGTAAAACTTAATTACTTATTAAAACATATACGAATATATAAAAAGATTGTAACATATATATATTGCGTGTGTGACACGTGTTAAATCAAATCAACCCGAACCTTACCAAATATATTCATTCGTATTAGAGACTAAATTACAAATCAATAATAGGTGTTGAACGTATTTGATCGTGCTTGCTTAATTCTTTGAAGTTCTTATTCATATACATTACATCAATCCAAGGTGAGTTTCCGTGGCCCCTTTTTATGCTTTTATAATTGTTTCAATGTTTTACAAACTTGGGGGAAAAGTATGCTCACCCGTTTTCGATGCTGTAAAATCTTACATACAATTTTCATACTTGGAATCAATGTGATACTATTCTTATACTCTAATACATACATGGTGTTATTCTATGATTCTTACAACCATTAATTCCCGGGTTTGGGAACCAACGGATAGGTATTGGTAGTACTACTGGGTTGACACCCCCACCCTCGACAGATCGGTTTAACTTGTGAGTTACCGACTACAGCTGCCAGCAATCAGGCCATGGGTGAATATATTCCGACAAACTTATATGCATAACGTCATTAGGTTTGGTTGTCTCTAAACACATGTTATGTGGTTTTTGCTTACAGTATGATTCCATATCAAATTCTATACAGCATCAACAACATGTTTTCAATTTAAACCTGCGGAACTCACCAACAATTATGTTGACCATTTTTGAGCATATCTTTTCAGGTAATCATAAACAAAGAGGATAGCTAGAGCTGATGCCTTAGCAGAGACCCTCCAGGATTTCAATAGATTGCATTTGTATTGTATATCATTTACTGTTATATCTGAACACTGTGTATATGGATTTTTAGAATTATTAAGACTATGATAGTCGTGGAACTGACTAACCACGACACAAGTCACCATTGTGTCGGGGAACGTCATGACACGAGAAGATTGCATGTATTATATCTCTGTAATTATACCAAGTGTTATGACGATCCCGTCCGTCGCATCCTCGTGTTTCCGCTACAAGCGAGGGTGTGACATCATCCCAATTACCTGACGTGAGAGGATTTTTTTAAATACATTAGAGATGAAGAAGCGAAAGTAGATATGAATTTTTTGATTTATTTATAAGAAATGGAGTAGTATTTTATGGGGTGAAATGCAATTTTTTTAAAAAAATTTTAAAATGTTTAGATGAGCCTAACGGTCTCTTTCCCAAGTCCCTAGATACCAACGGCTATTTCTCAACCGCGAACTTCCTTAGGCCCTCACGATCGCACCCATTGGTTGCAGTGTGCACGACCAGGATGGTCAGCCAGGTGGCTCACGCTCTTGTTCATGGGTTCTGTAACACTTGGTCTTATATCATATCACGAGTCATTTATACAATGCATGCTAGCCTTTAGTTTATAGACTTGTAGCCTAACGGGGTTATAGACCTGTAGCCAAATGGGTAACCTCTTACTTTGATTACTAGCTACTTACTCTTTTGAGGCAACAACTAGACGTACGGCTAAAGACTAGCTCTTTACCTCTAATGAAACTTTGACCAGTAAGAGCCTGCCACGTATTCTCTTAAGGCAAGAAGCAAGCTTGTAGCCTAAATGCTAGCACATATCCATTAAGTGACAAGTGGGTTATTTTTATGGATCTATTGTACTTTTTAACTATGTTTGAAGGTTATACACTTGCTACCTTAGCCGTTAAAAAGTGTACATGACAAATATGATTAACTCTTTATGGATGTGTTTAGTTTTACGGGGTCAAAATTTTTTGTGGTCAACACATACATTTTGTATAATACCAATAATAATAATAATAATAATAATAATAATAATAATAATAATAATAATAATAATAATAATATTATTATTATGAACAACTTAGTAATATAGTGGTTATAATAATAATAATAATAATAATATGAACAACTTAGTAATATAGTGGTTGAACAACTTTCGTTATATATGAATTGGATAATAATAATAAATGAAAGCACAGTTCCATACTCCGATCATAACAAATTCGACATGATATTTTTCTCTTATCATCTGCAACAAACTCACGTAGTATCTGGATTTCAACTTCTCAAATCATGTTACAATTGATCCATATATACTCTTCGATCATTCATTTACCCCATGAAAACCTTGATCACCGGTTTCATTCTTTACTCCCCTTCGAGCTAGTCGTTCGTTGCACCACGATCACACAACAAAAACTAACAGCCCCGCTGCTGATCAGACCTTGTCGACACATCACCGATTGCCACTGACGAGGACCGTGAAACCACGGTTGGGAATTATACGCGTTCGAATCTTTTGATTCTACTCTGATTCGCGCTGCCAGGTAATGTGTCGTGTCTCCTTTTTGAATCATGATCTGTAGTGTTTTGTTTTGAAGTTGGTCGTTTTCTTTTCCAACAACATATGCAGCCACCGTCATTCGTTATTGTCATCGTTGCTGCCTCACCTTTGCTCGTTATAAATCACTAATTTCGGGACCGTATCGCTTGGCGAGTGAGGTAACAAGTCTGATTACTTAATGTTGTTCATGAGTTTCCCAAATAAAATTATGTGGCCTTGATATTGTTCCGGCAACTTGCGAAATTGGAATCCTTGAAGCATACTAATAATTCGATACAAGCATGAATTTCTTGTCTATTGTCTATCGGTTCCGGTTCCGGTTCCGGTTGTTGACATAAAATACAAGTAGTATGGAAATTTAAAAGATTAGAACTTTGATAATTAAAATACAAATAAGTTGATGAAACGTGTTAAGATTATCTTGCCTCCGATGGTTCGTTTGACATCCGCACACTGTATCTGCTTATGCCTTGGCACCATGCACATGTTAATTGATTCTTCCCGTAGTTACCTGTTAGCGTAACTCATATGTGTACATGTATATTTATTTAATCATTAAAATAAAATAAACACAATGAATGGTCAAATGAACAGGTGGAAGAAATAAATAAATAAATATGTATACAAATAAGAAGAAATCAAACAGGCGACATTAACATACATTAATATGTTTATACAACTCAAGATATAATTAAGTTTATGGTTAGACTTTTCTTTTCTTGTTTTCATAAAAGTTTATGTTTACCGGTGTTTATATTAAATAACGCAAGATAAGAACTAATACTTTCAAAGATCTTTGTTGCCGGATCAATTTTCAATTAACTAATAAGACGATGTAATTGTAAGTTTCGTAATTACATTCAAGACGATTAAAATGCAGATTTTCAAACGAGTTAAGTACATCACGAATTGGATTTATTTGTTTTGCTAGATAAGGTACGGATTCCTGGTCCTTCTTATTTTAGTATAAATTATATTCTTCCGTTATTTTTTTAGTACGGATATTTGATACTTTTAGTATTCCATGTTCGTTTCCGTTGATATGACTCATTTGGCCTTTGACATTTACTAGTCGTCTATTATTATTTATTTAGTTATGCTCTGACTCGTTCGACTCATTAGTGTTACTTATTGATACCTGTAGCATGCAATATATATTTTATAAATTTGTGCTCATTATTG
The DNA here is from genome assembly GCA_024085815.1 of Flaveria linearis. Taxonomy (NCBI): domain Eukaryota; kingdom Viridiplantae; phylum Streptophyta; class Magnoliopsida; order Asterales; family Asteraceae; genus Flaveria; species Flaveria linearis. Next base: position 16,266,319 of record CM044002.1, read on the forward strand.
CATGTTCCCATAAATATTTTATTGATACGTTATATGCTGGTAGATATACTACTATTTGATTTAGCACTCTGTTACCCGAGTTTGTCCGACATGTCATTGTGGCGTTAATGACATGACACTTTTCGTGACGGTGTTTATAAATAGTTCACGGCGTCTCCGTTAACACGTTAGTACTCAAGTAGTACTTTGGCCACATTTATTTGGGAGGCGGATGGATCGATCCTAGTTCAGTTCAGATCAGTTCAGTTCCGGGGGATGGAATCATGTGTGTACGCCCACACACCATCTCATTGGTGCATAGTCTAGCTAGCTATGTTCTTATCAGTTCAGTTTTGGCTCTGGGTACTTCTTATATTACCCGACTTATTTTATTTATGTGTGCTCGTCGTGTAGATCAGTTCAGTTTCAGTATTACATGTTCAATTCAGTAACAGACATAAGTATTATATTTTTAGAATCAGATTTCAGTTTCCAGTATTATATGATCAGTTCTGTATCAGTTTCGTGTGTAGAAATTTGATAATACATTTTATCGTTATATCGTCACTACTATTGTTCTTTCCGTCACTGAGCAACTTTTGGCTCAGCCGTATTTTTTTTTGTGGTGTTTTTTTATTTAATTGTAGGTAATCAGGGCCATCCGGGAAATCAGTGAAGAGTGATTGAAGATCTAGATTATCTTTTAGTTTAATTGATGTAATGAACACCTTAATTAGGTTCATTCGGATTATTTGGTTGGTTTGAATTTATTTCTTTTGACCGTCTCTTTAATATCGTGGATTTGGTTTTTGATTTGATATCTGTAATAGTGACACGTCAGCCTCACCGGGTTAAGGTATAACATTTTGTTATTTTTTTTTTAGAAAAATATGTTTTCATATCTTGACAAAAAAAAAACATTTAAACTCATTTTCTCCTTTAACCACCTTGATAATTCGGCACAGCCACATGTAACTCATTTTCTATTTTAACCAAATTAATTAAGCATCAAAGAGCTCTTACCATTGTTTGTTAGAATATAAATGAAAGAGTGACAGTTAAATAAAACAGACATATCATATATGTGTTTGCAAATTGAGGTATTTATCAACTTACAAATATATCGAAAGCAAAGCCCTTGGAGGGTTGCATTGTACGATCAATGTAAAAGAAATCATTGTTGTCTTTGATATGCTTCATTGGAAATACCTTAGATCGACATTGACAGTGTTGCAAAAATCGGCGCTAGGCATCGATTAATCGGCGACTAATCGCCAATCGGGACTCCACCTTGGCGATTTCACCTAATCGGAGACACTAATCGGTAATCGGTCAAAATCGGACCTAGGCGGTCTTAATCGGCCAAAAATCGGTCTTAATCGGCCAAAAATCGATGATTCCGGCAAATTTCCGGTAGGGTTCCGGCGAATTCCGGCGGGTTTCCGGCGACTTTTCCGGCGACTTTCAAAATTCTGGCCAAAACTTGGAAAATCCGGCAAAAAACTTAGAAATTCCGGCCAAATATGTATATTTATATATAAAACTGAACTTTTTTATTAAAATTACATACTAAAATGTGTGTATTTATATATAAAACTAAAAATTATATATGAAAATTCCAATCCGATTAATCCCGATTAATCCCGATTAATCCCTAATCCCTACCTCACCGCCCGACTAGCTGCCTAGAGATTTTTGTAACACTGGACATTGATATTGCTTGAAATTTAATTATCATGATGCATTGTTAGCATGATTTTTTTTTCATAATTATAAGTAAAAACAAAAGCAAAGTCCTTCGGGTTATTTAGTTAGTGTGAAAATTTTATTTGTATTATAGATGTTTTATTAAAAATGCATCACATCTGTGTGAATAATGAAAAGTTTATTGAATTACAATGTTGATAAATCAATACTAAGTTGCTACTGGTAATCGATAAAAACCATGGTCATGATAGAAAACGAATCATACAAATCAATCACTAGAAAGAAAACACAACTTGGTTATATGCATTTAATTTTTTTATTTTTTTTATCTTGTTTTTCATTTTTCCTTCAATGACAAACTTTGAAAATCAAATTCCATTCAAGTGGAAGTACACCATAGAGTATACATTTCAGATGCTAATGGCCAGGCCAATATGGTATGGTTTTAGAAATCTCTAATTATAAAACTCTGTCTCATTCTCGTTCTTATGTTCGTCTCTATCAAATACCCATTATTTATTACCAATTGTTCGCAGGGGCGGAACTAGAGTATCGAGTACGAGGTCAAGTGGCCCCATTGATTTTTGAACCCGTAGTGTAACGTATAATGTAGATTTTTTTAGTAAACCCCTAGTTTTGCAGAAAGTGAACCCATTAGTATATTAAGGTTGATATTATACAGAAAAAAGGTTGCTGGTTCACTGGTAAGACGTGCGCCAAAGATAAGGTAGTGAGTTCGAATCTCCCGTAGCAGCTCTTTTTTTCACTTTTTATCTATGTAAAATTACTAAAATACCCTTATTCTTATAACACAAATTAAAACCCTAGCCCCAATTAGTTTTCCCCCATACCCACCATCAACCTGCTGCTCCAAAACTCCAGTCTCCACTGCTCGACTGCCCCCTTCCCCTGCCTCGTCGCCTGCAGGTTGCAGCCGCTCGACCGACCTTAAGGTTATTACCAAATGTAAGTTCTATTTCATTTCAAATAGATATTATATTTTTGTTATCATGGTAGGTGTGACATACAAGACCACCCCACCCACAAAAGCAAAAACAATTGAACGGTCTTTGTAGTTTAAGTGTTCAAAAGATGCTTTTTCTTTAGGGTGTTGGGTTTCACACACCACTTGATTTGACATTTGTAGTAAACGGTCGTTTACTTTAATGTAAACGGTCGTTTACATGGCTGCAAACGGTCGTATCCGCCTCTGCAAACGGTCGTATACAGCTTTTGCAAACGGTCGTATTGGATGCTGTAAACGGTCGTTTTTATTGCTGCAAACGGTCGTTTACTTTTTTGTATACGGTCGTTTACATTGTATAAAACGGTCGTTTACCTTTAGGTCGATTTAACAAGTCGATCTTCCCATCCACTCATCCCAAACGACCGTTCAATTATATTTTTTTCTTCACCTTTGTACACCTCCATACCTCTCTATCCATTCCTTCATCATCTTCTTCATCTTCATCATCTTCCTCATCTTTCTCATTATTTTATTATAAAGGTTTGTTTATTAGTATTATTCTAATAAACTAGTTTAATATATATTTTATTGTGTTACTAATTTTAATTATTGTAGGTAATGGCTTCAAGTTCACGTCAAAGACACAGCGTCGGTTCGTGTTTCTAATCATCCTTGGCTTCAGTTTCGACGAGGGTCAGATGAATATAAAAGACTTCAGAAACTTTTAGATAAAGAATTTGAGGCTTCACGTTTGATATCTTGGAGTTTGTTACGGGAGGTGGGGGAATTCACTCGTGCTCGTGACATGATGAACGAGCCGTGGAGAAGATTTTTTACAATTAGCGGTCCACAATATAAGGAGCTTTGTTTGGAGTTTTTCTCCACTTTTAATTTCGACTCGAACAATCATAACTACAGGTATACCAATTTAATTGGATTATATATAATTTCATGTTTATATTTAATTGAACTTATATTTTTTTAACAGTGATACCGATGCTATCAGTTTTGTTCTCGGGGGGTGCCACGTAATTATTCAGTGGCCGAGTTTGGTGTTTTGATGGGTTTATATACAGTTCAAGAGACCCATCAATCTGATTTTTTGGATGGTCTTACACAATTTTCAGAAGAATATAATGATGAAATATTTTGGGAAGAAATTGGTGATGGCCAATATATACTTAACAATAAAACAAAAGCTACAAGAATGAACGATCCGTTGCATAGATATCTTCATCGCGTTATTGGTCATACTATAGCTGGACGTAGGGTGACTAGTGGTGGGGTGACTAAAAAGGATTTGTTCTTTTTATTTTGTTTGATTAAAAGGAGGCCTTGTAATCTGGCATATATGCTTGCTGATTATTTTACTTCTTGCATGGGTACAAAGAAAACCGGACATATTTGTGGTGGTACATATGTTACTCGACTTGCCGAGTCTTTACATATTCTCACCCCTAACAACGTGGCAAGTTTAAACGGGCCGGTACTTATGTCCGGATTTGTTGATCGTGAACATCTTATACGGATGGACATGATCGCAGCTTATCCACAAGTTAGGTGGAGGTTTAAACATAATAATCAAATGTGGATACCTCCATATCAAGATCCTCCTGATGATCTGTAATTTTATTTATGTTTTAGTTATTGTAATAAAGAATTTATTTATGTTTTATTAATTGTAATAATGAATTTATTTATGTTTTAGTTATTGTAATAAAAAATTTATTTATTGTATAATAATTATTGGGAAATGTGCCAGATAAAATCACAATTCACAATTGTATACATGTTGTTCAATAATCGTTTACAGAATTATTCAAATGGAAGATGCCTATAAATTTCCTTTACACATTTCACAATTCACAATTCACAATTCACAAATATTCAAATTCATTTATTCACACATCATCGTAATTCAAGTCAATAATGTCTCAATTTTATAATGATTGGGTGTACCAAACAAGAGAAGAGTTAATGGATTGGGTGCAAAACACTGCACACGCCCTTAGATATGTTAATTCAAGTCAATAATGTCTCAATTTATGTTTTAGTTATTGTTTTTATTTTAATCAAATTGAAACTAACATATTTGATTTCTCTTTGCAGCCGTGTTTAATTATTTGGTTGTTAACTGGTTGCAAAATTATAAAGAGATGTTCGTGTCTGCGTGGATTTATCAACATCTAAATTTTGGAGAACGAACAACAAACATAGTAAAAAGCCAACATGCTCTGTTAAAAAAACATTTGAATTCTGATAAGTCAAATTTAGATAAATTTATAACAATTTTAAATAACATAGTACGCTTACAGGAGACACAAATAAAGGCAAGTTTCGAGGAAAGTCGGATAAAAATAAAACATCAACATAAACATAATTTATTTGTTTCTTTGTTATCTAACGTATCTCATGAAGCTCTGGATATATTACTTGGAGAGCTGACACGAGTTAATGAAATTCAAAACCAATCACAAACATGTGGCTGCCATATTCGTACTAGTTGCGGTTTACCATGTGCTTGTGAAATCGCACAATATTTAAAAGCAGGCAAACCTATTCCACTACATTCGATAGATATATTTTGGAGGAGGCTTGACTTTTCACCGGTATCGTTAAACGAAGATGAAGAAGATATTCAATGACGAAGTTGAGAGGTTCAAAGAAGCTTACCAGAAACAAAAAAATCCCACGGTGAAAAGGAATTGGTTAGAAAGAATAAAAAGCATAACGAATCCTATCAGCATAAATCTTAACGAGCCTACGGTGCAAAAAAATACTCGTGGAAGGCCAACACTCAAATCTCAAAAACAAAACAAACCAGACCCTTCACCTGCTGAACCTACTCGAGGTCATACCTACACGACAGATGATTTTGTTAGTTATGATTTTATGGGGTTGAGCCCCCAAAACATACTTCAAACGTAGATAACACAACTCAATCTTCTCTATATCATCATCCTTTACTAATACAGATTCCAACACTTTTCTATCCGTATAACACATATAGAGAACGTAAGCAGTGATGGTAACTATGGGTTTTGTGCAGTTTCCTTCTCCTTAGAATACGGTGAAGAATATTGGCTGAACATGAGGTATGAGCTTTTAAACGAGTTACATAACAATTCTAATTTGTACAGAAATCTTTTCTCCAGCTCATATGATGAGACAGAACGTAGTTTATCATGGCTACAACCGGGTCCAGCTCCTCATCAACACTGGATGATAATGCCATACACAGGATTATTGATCGCGAACAGATTTAATGTGATTCTTCAATGCTTATCTCCCACTGAAAGTGCAACTTATTTTACGCTATGGACAGGTCCGGATGAACTCATGTACCACCAATTCATTACTATTGCACATGTGTATGGTTGCCACTACGTCTCTGTGCGTTTGGAGGGTGAATATCCATTGCCTTTCATAACGCCGTTATGAAATTTTCACAAAAGTAATAATGCGGTTGCGTGGGAAAGAAAGTACGAGGAGAGACTTCAAAGATATAGTCAATATATACTTCGAAATAAAACTGTTACTCGTTTCAATATAGATTAGATTAGTATCACTTGTAACTATTCATCTTATAAGGTTCAAATATTTTAAACTTATATATAAATTGTTCGTTTTGTAAATTATAAATTTATTTGTAAAATTATCTATAACTTAACTATATAAGGTTCAAATATTTTAAACTTATATATAATTTTTATTTTATATTTATAAACTATATCTAAAAACTTAATAATATATAAATTATTAGTATAATATAATTATAAATATAAACTATATAATTATATTAAACTATATAATTATTAGTATAATATAAAATATTAATAATATAAATATTTTATATTTATTTTAAATACATGTATTAACTTTTCTATTTACAATTATATTAAACTATATAATTACTATAATATAAATATAAATAGAAAAAATTCATATAATTAAAAATTTAATATAATTAATAAAAATTTAACATAATTAATAGAAAAACTTAATACTTATATTTAATCTTAAATTTAAAATAAAAATATTAAAAAATTACAAACGACCGTTTAGTTTATTGTAAACGGTCGTTTATTATTTAACAAACGACCGTTTTCTTCTCTGTAAACTCCCGTTTATACCCATGCAAACGACCGTTTACTAAATCTCAAACGATCGTTTACACCTTGACAAACGGTCGTTTGTCAAGGTGGTGTAAACTACAGAACAGATGGTGTATGGATCAATGGCTCCTTTCTTTATTCCCCCACACATTTTGATGTCTTTGTGTTCAGATATCACAGGCTATTTGCTGTTGACATTCTATATCATCAACTCAACTAATAATTCTGTCTAATAAGATTCACATGGTTTAGAGTTTAAGCTTTAAAGAAGTTATTATATAACTCTTCATTTTGGTTTATAAATATAACTCTCGACCCTACAATAAACTTATTACAAATTCGGTTCTTGTGATATATGCATACTTTATATGTATGTTTTTTACCTTGAACTTGTTGCTTTTTTATAGAAAAAAATTAATCACGTGTCTATCATACGAGATCATTTATGTATTTTAAGTTATTCACTCTATTTTTAACAAAAGTTGTTTTTCATTCTTTAACTTTGTTTCTCTATTCTATCTTTTGTAGTTCGCACAAAACTGGTGATATATTAATGTGGTTTACATGTTTTAGTTTAATTTTATGATAGACATCTAGAAATTCAGATAGTGAATTTTGGGCTAGTGATATTTAAGTAAATTAATAATTTGTTAACATTTTCAATGCAATTTAATTATATTTTGAACCGACCCGACCCTACCGGACAACCCGAAAAATTTTATATTATTTTTTTACAAAATGAATCACCGTACAATAGTGACCCCATTGAGAAAAAATCCTGGTTCCACCACTGATTGTTCGTGTGTACTCGTTTACTATCTTATGGTTAGAAATTACACATTGAAATGTTCATTACCCAAAATACAATCTTAAACTCACCTTAAAAGCCAACTTACATTTTTTAGTTTCCAACCTATTACTATCCTAAGAATACACCTTGTGCTTGACTTATTACCGGATCTTCATGCTGTAGCATTCGAAAATCTTGATGACTACAACCAATATCTCTTGTCAATGAACTCTTAGCATAGTGATTCAAGCAAGAGGTAGGAGGTTTTACCACTATTAAAAATTCAATGTTCAAACATGGTATTTATGAATATTACTATTAGATTTTTTTAGTATTAGATGTTAGTAACTTCTAACAACTAATCGGTTGTTAAAAAAACAAAAAAAAAAAAAACAATATCTCCGGCTTCCATCGTTAATCCCATCACCATTGAGCTCTTTACAATCATCTTCAACCCCATTTCATCCTAATAACCCTAAATCCCAATTTCCGCCATGGAAGCTTCAATCAGTAGATCACTCATGAAATCCACCAATCGTCACTTCCTCACTACAATCCTTCACTCCAAAAACCACCCCCTCAATCTCACCCCACATCAATTGCACCTACATGTTCGTCACCACACCCCACTCACCACCCTCTCATTTTCAAACCCTAATTCCCCCCCTCGCACCAATTTCCCCAATTCAAACCCCACTATCTTCACTCCATCATCGTCATCAACACATTCCACTGTCAACACTCCGATATCAATCAATCGTTTTGCTCGAATTCTATCGGGACACAACGATAAGTCGTTTGAATGGAAGTTTGCTCTCGACTGGGTGAATAATAGAGACTTAGGGTTTGTTGTTGAAGATAAGCGACCGGTGGTGACGGTGGTGGTGTTAGGGTGGTTAGGGTCCAAACAGAAGCACTTGAGGAGGTATGCTGAGATGTATAACATGTTTGGTATGAATGCAGTTACGTTTGCTGCTTCTGTTAACGATGTTCTAGGGTTTGATTTGGGGAGGAGATTGGAGGCGAGAATTGCAGATTTGACTAATGAACTTGTGTTGTGGTTGGAGAAGAAGGAGAATGATGGGAGAGAACGGTTTTTGATCTTTCATACTTTCAGTAATACTGGTTGGCTTGCGTAGGTTGATTCATTGGATTTTGTAACAGTTTTGATTCAGTTTTGTGGTTGGTTACTGATAACTTGTGGTTGCAGCTATGGTTCTATTTTGAACTTATTGCAGGGGAAAGAGGAGCTGCTTGAGAGGATTAAAGGGTGTGTTTGTGATTCAGGAGGGGATCCTGAGCTTGATCCCAAGGTTTATCTTGTTTTTTTGTTTGATTTTGATTGTTGAAATTGGTTTAATTTGCAAAATGCTATGCATGCTATACTAAGGTTGAAGTGATTATGAATTGTTTACTTGTTAAAGAAGGTTGATGTGTAAAAAGAGATGTAGCTTTTGATTGTACATAAAGCTTATATGATTGTATATTATAGAGTAATGCCTTACGTGCGTGAAGCTTGTGCCTCGGCTTTTGGGACCTAAACGCTTTCGAGTGTCTCATGCATTTTTAAAACTAAGATTCATATAAATCAACAGACAAGCTTACACTTGGCATAGATTTGAGACTGATAAATTTATGTAATGCATGCTAATGGGGTATTATGATATCGGTGATACATTTGCAGGTAATGAAGCTTACCACATAATCATTGTTTATTAGTCGTTATGGTTGGATGATGAGGATTAAGAGAGTTCACTTATAAATCACTTATGCGTTGCTGGTTCATATATGTTTTAGGATTATTAATATTCATAATTATTGTAGATACTTTGTAGCTAAACCTTATTTTCTTCATTGGGTTTATCAAGGAAAATACAGGGTTGGTTAATTCTTTATGGTTTGTTATCTTTTTGCAGGTATGGGCAGCTGGATTCACTACAGCATTGCTTAAAAAGCAAAGCTCTGCTGTTAATTCTTCATCTGAGGCTGGGGAAGTACAAAATGGAGGAACAAATGTGAATATAGACGTGAAGGAACCTTTGTTCATTGAGGTTTTGCTTTTGACATTATTTGAGAAGCTCTTCTCATATCTACTTGAACTCCCAGATATAAAGAAGTAAGTACATGTTTATGTAGTTTCTAAACATAGAGCTTTGAAAAGAGGTGTTTTGTGTTAGTTGAAACATTGTTTTATATATATTTAGTGTGTCTGGGTAATTACCAGAATTAATTAGGTGCTAAGTTTCATTTTGATTATATTTTAACATAGTTGTAAAATTGGCAAGGCACACTTAAAGGTGTAAGCTGCAAAGGACTCGCTTGTCACTATGCACAAGGCGTAAAGTAACGCACACCCAAGACAGTAAAAAGCACAATAATAGGAAAAACATAAATATATATGATGTTTATAGAAAAATAAAATTAGTTCCATTCCGCAAATATAATAAGAAAACCTACTAGAATTAGCAAAATAAAAATAAATCAATTTCGCTGTATCACAAAGTCATGGAATCTTCATATTTTCACATGGAAAGATTAAGTTAAAGAGAAAAGATTAAATGTGGGTAAGAGTGTTAGATTAGTCCACTCAATTCATTCCTTTCATCGAATAACTATGAATTACATGTTAGCAAGAGGAAGTGAGAGACCTAATGATGACTGGTAGAGGGGTAATAAATCGAGAAGGTTAAGGATCAGAACAGAGGGGGAGAACTGAGCAAGAGAGGTAGGTTGCTGGCGTTGCTTATGGTCTTCAGGGTTAAATAGTTGAAGTCCAATGGTTATTGCTTAATGCTTACAACGAAAAAAACTCCTGTCTCCCCCTTGATTAAAGGCACACGCATCGATCGTACCTTTAGAAAAAACATGCCTTGCGTCTACATGAGGTGCAGTGGCCTCACCTCGCTTGACCTACTAGGTGCTAACAAGGGGGGAATTATTAGTTTACTTCTGGGAGTTGATATCCTTATATTAGTTTTCTAGCTAAACAAGCTGGGAAATAGCTATAAATAGATACTAGGGGACAAATAAATATCAAGTCTTTGGAGTTTTGGGAGAGCCTGCATATCAAATAGTCGAACTGTTCCGCATTTCATTTGTTTTCGTGTTTTGTTGATAAAATTCCAATTTGGTTCTTATCAAATTTGTATAAGAGTGGTTGGTTCTGGGTCGATTGAAAGAAGGAAGTTATTGTTCACGCATACCGTTCCCATGACCTTTTCGCACGTACTGTTTACACTTACAACAATCTACTCATTCCATAAAACTTGCAACAGTTATTGCAACTTTATAGAATCAAATGTAGTTATAACTTCTTACCAATACTATCTCAATGTTTTATGTTGCAGGAGGTTGACAAAAGTAACAACTACACTCTCAGAAAACCAACCTTCTTGTCCCCAGATCTACCTCTACAGTACAGCTGATAAGGTTATTCCATTTCAAAAAATAGAATCATTTGCAGAACAGCAGAAGAAACTTGGAAGACAAGTAACAACATTTAACTTTAAGTCGACCCCGCATGTAGATCATTATAGAACATTCCCAGATACATACCAATCTCTGATTCAAAGTTTCTTGAAAGATTGTTTTACTGCCAAAGTCATGCAATTGTAAAACATGCATTGAAAGCCAGAAAATGGCTTCTTGATTTTTTACATTCAGTCAAGATATGTTCTATACATGGTATTCTGTGTAACAAAACTGCAACTAACCATGCATAAAGTACAATCTTCACAGCAGGACTGTTGTTTATGGTTGCATCTTATAGTTCGTTGCCCCATGGATGGTCTTGTTCTGTATCTTAGTTGATACCAAATCGTTCCTCAAATCCTTCCCATTGTTGGCTTGCAATGGAAGCAAACAACAGACACGCACGTTGAATATCTCGCAGAATATAAAATAAAAGAACATTTTCTGATTTTAAAATGGTTAAGTCGATGTGACCCACGTCCATTGTCTTACAAAATCACTTCTTTTGTAAGAACTACGTGATATAATTTATATAGAGATGATTGTTATTTAACATATTGCATTAACTACTTTATAAGCTACCAGATATGTATCTGTTGAATCTAGCATAAAAATATGTAGGGTAATATATAATCTTAAATTTTTAAGAACTAAAAATACATGTGATGCACTTCTTTTTTCTGCAACAAAAAGTGTACTGTCAAAAACATTGGAGATTTTGGTAATGTAGCATGTTTTTGTTTTATTTATATAAAACATAAAGATGGTGAGTGCTAGGTGTAGTAGTAAATGGTTCTCTTATCTCAACTAAACTATTAAAGTTATGGGTTCAAGTTTTGAGGATTACAATTTAGCTTGAATTGTCCTGGTGTTGTTTATTTGTTTAGTTTAATAATGAAGTAGATGAGTGAGAATTACCGTTCTAAAAAATTAAAACAAAGCAAGTCCTAGTTTTACATACATGACATCTAGGAGTTTATACCATTTAACCAAAATAGTAAACGGGCGTTTACATCAAGTAGGTACACTAAATAAAGCATTTAATTCAAACCTACAAATGATTATCATGCGTTCAATTCAAAGGAAATGATCATTTATTGTAAAGTAAACGACCGTTTGTTTAACCTTTTACCGCTATATCGAGTGCTGTAAGAGTAGTGAATGCTCTTATCTTGCATAGAAAAACTAATCTCGAACAGATTTAGTGTAAGTTTCCGTTGCTTATATCAAAAAGTTTGTTCCCACTTCCTGTGAAAAGATCCACATAAACTCATGTGGTATTCAGTCGTTACAATTGTTCACATGAACTCCTACTTTATTATTCTACGATACATCATACTCAAAAAATAAGGTTTTCTCATAATTATTTATATATTTACGATATTAAATCAAAAAGTATCCAACGAGAAAATCAATGTGAAAAGTACATAAATCAACATATATGAAATAAGACCAAAACACACAAATTCTACCCCACCAAAATCGCTATTTTCATGATGAAACAATTCTAGCGTCTTTGTGTCACTGTTTTGGATTCTTCTATCTTTTAATCGGTGAGCGTTCTTCACCATCTAACCGTTTGTTCGGTATTTCCTTCTAAACCCTACCTACCGTCATCATCGCCTAATTTACACCGAAGATTCTGGAAAAACTTCGATTCACCAAAGCCGTTGCGGACTTTTCGACTTACGCTATTGAAATCGCTTAGGGTTCTTCTTCATCAGAATCCGTCAACAGAAAGATATAGGTGATTGTTGCCAGTCTTATGGTTTGTGAATCGTTCAATTTGATTTTGCTTTATTTCAGTTTGTTTCGTTCACGAAAAATGCAAAATAGATATGGATTTTGCTTTCGATGTATGACAAACGACGAATGTAAACTATAGTTTAGATGATAATCTTAAAGGCTGGAAATTAACGGAACATATATTCTAGAGGCGAATATGCTTGTTGGAATACATGGATGATCTGTTTGATCATATAGTAATGTACCTCATGCTGATATCTCTGTTTTTTGAGTTAATATGTGTGTGTGAATTTTGAACTGTTGTATGTCTTTACATTTGTGGTCTTTGCTAGTTAAAAGCTTATTATCTAAGAATTCACATGCTATCGAAAAGCCACCTAGAAAAATATGGAATACATCGAGATGAATAACTTTTGAACAGATAACCAGAATGATAATTGATAAGAGGTTAAGTTATGGTTCAGTAAGTCATTATGATTCATTATTTCATTGTCAGATTATGAAAGGTTCATAATCTAAGACGGTTAATGCATTAAGTGAATACATTTAGGAGTCATTTGTACAGACTAACAAATTATAAGAAATTGAGGAAAAAACTCCCCAAAAGAAGTATTTTATTTACTTATATAGGTTTGTTCAGTATGCATTGTTTTTATCGTTTTAGGTTGTGACTAGTTTAAGCAAATTTGGCCGAACAATCGAACATATTATCATTGTTTGACAGGATCCGACTCTGCTTGGTTGGGGTCCATATGAACCATATCTGTTTATATATGTCAACTAATTAATAATGATCTTATTATAATTCTTCAAGTAGAAACCATCACTTTTAAATTAAACATATTAGCATTCCCCCTGGTATGCATGAACACACACAAATCCACTTGAGTTCACTTTCACTTGACCTCCAGGTTAGAATAATGAATGTTTTTAAACTGCCTTGTTGTGTAGTTTTTCTCTTGTTATCTGAGCTGAGTGATCGAAATGTTGAGGTCTTCTACTATTGGATACTAAATTTTCAAGCTTATATGATGAATTTGACTGGACAGTTGCAAGAGACAATAGTACAATAAATTGCAAATATTCAATTTGAAAGAGCAGAAACCAGATATCTAACAGCTGGGATAGAATGACAATTGTGGAGGACCCAAATCCAGAGCTTGCATCTAATTTATCAACTATTTCTCCACCGAATTCCTACGGAGCTGTTGTTCTAGGTGGCACCTTTGATCGCTTACATGATGGTCATCGTCTCTTTCTAAAGGTTTTTGTCATCAATCTGTTTTTGTCTATTTCATGTCACATGCTTAACCGACGCGGATGAGTTTTTGGTTATCTTTTTGAGTTGTGGAGGATTTGATTGCTGATTACAGGCAGCTGCAGAGTTGGCCAGGGATCGAATTGTAATTGGTGTTTGTGATGGACCTATGCTTTCGAAGAAACAGGTTTGGACCTCGCTCCTTCCCTTTTTTGCTACATGCACACACTTATATATTTCACTTGTTACCATTGTATGCTGGCAGTTGCATATATACCATGCTTTGTTGTGTGAAACTTGAGTCCAGTATAGAGCACTTCAGGACAATCCACCCCCCACAAAAGAAAAGCAAATAAAAAAATGAAGGAAAAAAGGGATAACTATCAAACAAAGCTCTGGCTCCCACCTCCTCTTTGAGTGTATCTTGGGAATATTATCAAATATGACAAATAAATGTGTATTTTTGGGTTGAGTCTTAGGCAAATAGAAAAGGCATTTTGATGGTAATTTAAAAGTCCAGTATAGAGCACTTCAGGACAAACCACCACAAAATGGGCTATATTTAAAAGCAACATTACCATTGATTGGGCGTGAATACCCTCCCATTCTTCAAACTCATACCAACCCTTTTGTGATGACAAAATTCTGGTCAGTGGTGCAATGTTTCGCTACTTATGATAGTAGTGACTAATAAACACATTGTCGCCAACAGGGTGTTGCTAACTGCTATGCTCACAGAACTATGGTCGACAATCCTATGAAATACTCTGTTCCTGTCTAATTTTAGACACATTATCTAAACTAAACAAAATACCTGGGGCTAGAGAACAAGGGGAATATCTATGTGACGTCCGCATTGGCTCAACTGTTGCTGATTTATGTAATATGGATGATAATTGGGTAGAGAACTTGTCATTGATGTGGTTGTCAAGATCTATATACTTGACATCTGATTTATGCGACTGAAAAAACAATGAAAGTTTAATGATAATTTTATCTTTTTAGCCTATATTTTTGAAGTGCACCTTTAAGAATTATAAATGGCGTAGGCACACTCGTGTAGTTGCATAGAATTTGCAAAAATAAATTTCCATTCCACAAGTGTTATCTGTCTTTTCTTGAAGGTACTATTCTGTTTGATTTCCAGTTAACCACTTATTTCATATTTCTGTTATGGCCAAGCTCATTATGACATGCTTCTGGATCTGGAGTCAATTTCCGTGACTTATGTAATGTGATGTTGATGTGGCAACTTTTGCAGTTTGCAGATCTTATTATGCCTGTTGAAGAGAGAATGAAAGTTGTTGAAGATTACATTAAGGTACAAAAGGTTCTATTTGTTGCATTTCTTTTCTTTTTTATTTACTCTATTTTTTTCTGCACTAATACGCTGTCGAACATGTTTACTAATTCCTCTTGTTCCAGTCCATCAAGCCTGGGCTAGTAGTACAAGTTGAACCCATTACAGATCCTTATGGTCCTTCAATTGTCGACCAAAATCTTGAGGCTATTGTTGTCAGGTTTGCTCCTCTGGACATCTATCATGATTTTAGGCTAACCAGTGATTAGATCTTTAAGGAGTGAACACTTTGCTGGTAAAAAACGTTGTTTTATTTTGAGGTGAATATTGTTCTATAAATTCCACAATAAACGTGACCACATAGCCACACCTCTTGTTTTCTTTTGTTGGTTTAAGGGCACCCATTTGGGTTGACTTGGTTGTGTTTTGTCTCAAATGGGTCAAACCTCTTGCAAGTGTTCCCAAGTCTACTTCTAATGCATACAATCTCCTTGATCCTTTTATCGAAGATGATTATTAGAATTGTAATAATGAACTTTTTGTCATTTCAAACATATTAACTATTTAAAAATAATCAACATAGGGACAGAAAAGTGTTTGTGGTGACCCAGTCCAACCCAAGCCGTTTAAACTTTGAACTGTTTTGACATGTTACCTGACCCTTGTTTGGCAGCAAGGAGACGTTACCTGGTGGACTATCAGTCAACAAGAAGAGAGCAGAGAGAGGCCTCTCACAACTAAAGGCATGTGTCTTCCATTAAACGCTATTTATTTTCTTAACATGCAATCATATCTCTTAAATACAATAATTTGCAGATTGAAGTTGTGAATTTGGTATCTGAAGAATCAAGTGGGGAAAAATTGAGTTCATCAACACTTAGGAAGCTTGAGGCTGAGAAAGCCGGAAAAGCTTAGCCTGCATGAACTTGATGTGTTGCCGATATAAAGCGACGACATCTTTTCTTGCTTCACAAGTTTGTCCTGTATTTCCCATGCACGAAGACATTTTTGTTGAATGAAAGTGTGCATATACGAATACATTTTTTGTTGAATGGAAGTGCGCCTATAAAGTGTAAGATGGATATTGTATACTTCGTCATCTTGTATACATGATGCTAACCACATGATGCTAACCTAAAATCCATTAATTTACGTACTTCAGATAGATTTAAAAGATTTGCTTTATAGGTCATGTGGTCCTGGTTCTACTTTTGGTTCTTTGCCACTTATTGATGTTATTAACAATTTGTTTAGAACATCAACTTGTGACTTGGGCTGAAAACCATGAACAGTTTCTTGAATTTATCACTGATTCTTGCACACATTTCACCATAATAGTCTGGCCAAATGTGCAATCAAGTTGAAACTGGTAAAATAGGTTGTGAACGAAATGGGTTTTCATCAATACGGGTCCCTTAGAAAAAAAGATTAATTTAGTAGTGGCGGTGATAGGCAAGGGGTGACAGGTATTGGGAGCAACACTGCTCGTCCAAAATCAGCCTACTGTGTGATTTAAGTTGACCCTAAATCTATCCGCAAGTAAAAAAAGGTATTTAAATCAGCTC
Organism: Flaveria linearis; assembly: GCA_024085815.1. Lineage (NCBI taxonomy): Eukaryota > Viridiplantae > Streptophyta > Magnoliopsida > Asterales > Asteraceae > Flaveria > Flaveria linearis. Next base: position 16,283,217 of record CM044002.1, read on the forward strand.
GTTTCATGATGAATGAGCCCTACGCTAGAACAAGGTTAAATAGTAATAAACATGTAAAATGGTTCGAACTTTGTTGGTTTGGATAATTAGGACCTCATCGGACCCGATGCATAATGTGATCAAAAGCACATTGAATACCATTTTTTTTCCAATAACAATAAGATAAATGAGACCCAATAGACCATAAACACCACACTTAGTTGGGCAGGCAGGCAAAAAACTGTATCCAACACTCTTAGGTCCCTCATCTTAGAGTCGAGTAAGTAATGAATTCGGTTGAAGTAAATTGAAATTGTTGGTGTGGGATAGGGTTCCTGCAACACCCAATAAAACAAGATTATTGCATTAGATATCAATCACTTCTATCTAGAAACTTCTAAAGGTCGCAAAATAATGTCAGGAGGATTGGGTCACGAATCAACATAATGAGCTCTAGTCAAATCGATTAGCTTTTTTTTTATTTTTTTGAACGGCCCAAACCTCCTCGTACCCTACTCCAAATTAAATCTACCTCAAATTCCTCAAGGAGGCTTGAACCCACCACCTTAAGAATGAGGACTATACCTTTTCCACTAGGCTATGCTAGTGGTTAAATCGACTAGCTATTGGCCTATTGCATAGGTGACAAAAAACATAACTTGAATTGACCCATTCAACCCATTCACTTTCAAGGTTTTATTCATTTTTACTCTTTTGATCCTTTAGACATAAAACATAACTTGAATTGACCCATTCATACAAGTAAATGGTTCGAAATTGCAATCACTAGAAACTTTAAATAAAAGGAGTATGACGTACGGTTGTGGTCCATAGACTTTTATCTGGCGAACATGTGTATCCCTCCCATTGAGATGATTTGACAATATACCAATTTGCAACATGAATGTATTTACAAAAGTTTCCCTGCCACACGAAAAGGATCACATGAAATTTTGAGAATATAATGCAGTAAAGCATACACAGTTTGTAAGTTTTCTGTAAGATCCTTGTTCCTTAATACCATTCTAGAAAATTCTAGGCATATCAAAAGATATTACAATCGGTGAGAATGCAGTTTGATGATATGAAGATGAACTTTCAATTCTAAAACTCAAGGGGAATGAATCAAACACAATAAAAAAATGAGATTATAGTTTGATAACATACAGATGATCTTCCAATTCAAACATTCAACAGATGAATCAAACATATTAAAAGAGAAGACTGTATCAAGAAGAAAACACAAAAGATAACATAAACTTAACCAGCATCGCCTTACCGGGGATCATTGCCAGATAAAGATATATACACCCAACCAGTTGGCTTGACAAGTTCTACTACTTTTATCTCCTACAATCATTATATAAGTAACCGCATTAAGCTGTATCCGAATCAATATATTGCATACTCCAGTAATTAATAATCATTAATAATAACAAAAGCCAAAAATCAGAAATTCAAGAAGAACACCTTTAGGTTATGAAAACCATCTCCAGCACGAATTGAGATCTTACTAGGAGTATAACTCTCATCAAGATTAAAATCGACATAAAGCGCCACCAACTGAAATAGCAACAAAACCCCATTACAGACCTAAAAACCCCACTAACTACAACTGAAATTTAAATCAATTAACTTCTGAAATCGATATAGATGGTAATATAAAATCAAACATCTAGGCCTTACTTGAAGCTTAACTTTCTTCTGAAATTGAATGTTAACAAGGTGCGGTTGTGCACCATCTGATCTGATTCCAAAAATCAATCAAACATCAGACACATATTCAAACACACACACACACATCAAAAACACGAGAAATTGGGGGAAGTTACGTACTGCCAGTAGGTTTCATAATTGTCATCTCGAAGAGATGAAACGCCATTGCCAGGCTTACAGGAGCTTACACTCCAAGCGGCGTTCTTCGCCATCTCACGGAGGTCACCATCCACCACCAGCTGAGGGTTTCCCCCCATCAGCTTCGTTTCTTCTTCTCCCTCCGATGATTCCGTCGCCATTTGCTAGTTTAATCCCCCTTAGATCCAATCTCTAACAGATTTGATGTGTTCTTGTGCGTAATAGCTGTGAAGTGGAAGAATAAAGGTTATACGTAAGTTAATGGCGAAAGTAAAACCCTAAACCCTTCGATTACAGCAAAAATTTCAGATGTTGTAACAGATCTGACACTTCTTCGCATAATAAGTTTGGTAAATTGAAGGTACGAGTTGTGTGAAGACGTGATAGATCATACCTGGTGCTTGAAGCTTCTTCAATTCGTAGTTTCGGTGGTTTCGAACTTTCGATACAGAAGAGAATGTAGATACAGGGTATTTTGAAAGGCAGCGGGCATGTTCAAAATGTTAAAAAAAGGTGTTAAAAAATATACGAATCCAAAACCAAATCTGAAATATCCGAAAATCCGAAGTTCGGATATCCGAAGTTTGAATATCCGAAGTTCCGGATTCGGATAGTGATTTTCAGAATTTTCGGATATTTCGGATATCCGAAATATCCGAAATATCCAAAATATTTTTATAAAAATTTAAAAATACTAAATATTAATTATATATTTCGGATATTTTTAGATATTTAGGACATTTTAATAAAAAAACTTCAAATATCCGATAAAAACTTTAATAAAAATTATTACATTTTTATAAAATTTATTAAATAATACAAAATTTGTTTGAATTCGGATATCCGAACGGATATCCGAATCCGAATCCGAAATTTCGAATATCCGAAATTTCGGATTCGGATTCGGATATTCACTATTCGAAATTTTCGGATATCCGAAAATGAACACCCCTATTAAATAGGGTGTACAAAGATTTCCTCTCGAAATTCGCTCAAATTTCGCTCGAGAAAAGCTCGAAAAAAACTCGGCTCGAAAAAAGCTCGTATCTAATCGAGTCGGCTCGTCTCGGCTCAAATTCCAAACGAGCCAAACTCGAGCCAGGGTTCGAGCTCGGCTCGTGGCTCAGCTCGTTGACTCGGCTCGTGGCTCGGCTCGTTGACTCGGCTCGTGACTCGATGCATATAATATATATATATATATAAATATATATATATATATATATATATAAATATATATATATAAATATATATAAGTGTATATATATAAATATATATATAATTATATAATTACTACTACTACCATTGTTATGATTGTTATTTTTATATTAGGTTTTTAAAAGGTTTTCTTAAACTAAAAATGTATTCATTTTAAAAACATTAACTATTTTGTTTAAAAAAATATATATTTTTTAAGTACGGTTTTACCAACAAAACTAAAAAGCCCTAATATATATTTTTTGTGATTTCATATAAATAAATAAATGTGAAAAAATAAAAAAAAAATCGAGCCGGCTCGAACAAGCCAAGAGCTGGCTCGAGCTTTTCACGAGCCGAACTCGAGCCGGAGTTTCCAGCTCATTAAATTTTCGAGCCGAGCTGGCTCGATAAGCTTCAAGCTCGAGCCGAGCCAGGATCGAACTCATCCTAGCTCGGCTCGGCTTGGCTCGGCTTGGCTCGGCTCGGCTCGTTTACAGCTCTAATGTTAAACGTTGGTATCTTATGAGTTTTAATTTCTTATTGCGCGTTTACTCGCGTAGGGACACGTCAAGAGTGTTGTATGCGTATGTTTTTAGTTGTATGTGTATGTTTTAGTCTGAACTTTTGAAAGGAAAAAGATTAGTGAATAATTGTTGAAGATGCATTGATTATTTTCAATGGCTTGTTAAGGAGGGAAAGTGTTGTAAACACCAGCTGCTTGGTTTCGAAAACCGCACGAACAGGCTGGTTGGTTAAGTTAAACCGAGCAGGTTATTTTCATTGTTTTGGTGTGCATCAATTAGAATGTTTAGGTTGAACTGGGTATTGTCGGACGGTTTGTAATAGCGTCGAAACTCAAATGCAGAATGATGGTCGTTATCGGAAGCTAAGATGCACAAATCCACGACATCCTATCAATCCCTGTGGCGTCAGTTTGCTCAAATCCACTATACGATGTCCACAATCCGTTGATATTTGTATTGGAGCCTAAAACTCCAGTGGATGTACATTTGATAGAGAAACAAATCAACAATCGACGAAGGTGAGTGGTTTTTGTCCTTCAATCTAATATTTGACTTTGACTAAAGTACTTAGACTTGAAATAGTCAACTGAAAGAGGTTAGGCTTGGACTTACCAACATATTGGTGGTGGAACATTCACTTGATGTTCTCCAAAAGAGTTGGTAAGTCTTCACATGGTCATAAGGTCATCATGTTCTCCACTGGTTATATGTTATCTATCAATTAGTATTACAAATAGTATTTATTGTTTTGTACTTGTTTGTATTTTCTCATTTCTTGTATACTTATATTGTAACTTTTCTTTGTATAAATACATGTATCCTCTCTCTTGTCACTCAAGAGTGAGACTTCTCACATGGTATAGAGCCATTAAGTTGAGTTATTCCCTCCCTTCATCTTCATCTTCTCCCTCCCTTCATCTTCATCTTCTCCCTCCCTTCCTCTTCTCAAAACCGTCGCCCTCCACATGGCCTCCCCCTCCTTCTCTGCTGCCACCACCGATTCTCCCCTTCCCCTCAATACTCTTGTCCATCTCCTCACTATCAAACTCTCCTCTACCAACTACATCCTATGGAAGAACCAAATCACTCCCATCCTCACTTACCAAAATCTTCTCCCTCATGTTGATGGCACTGGTGTTGCTCCCTCCCCCACTATGCTTGAATCTGAAAAATTGGTTCCCAACCCTGCATTCTCCACGTGGCTTACTGATGATCGACGTACTGTCATCATCCTCCAAGCCTCCCTTACTGAGGAAGCTATCTCCCTCATTGTTGGCCTCACTTCTGCTCGTGAGATATGGCTGGCTCTTGAGAATGCGTACAGCAACACCTCCATTGAACGAGTGCACACTCTCCGTGATCAACTTCGTCAATTAACCAAAGGTGACAAGTCCGTGGCTGAATTTGGCCGCGTCTTCAAGTCAATCTGTGACCAGTTAGCGGCCATTGGCCACCCCGTTGTTGATACTGATCAAGTTCACTGGTTTCTCTATGGCCTTGGACCGTCCTTCGAAACGTTCTCCACCTCTGTCCGAGCCTCTCGACCGACACCTCCCTTCAGCGATCTCCTGGCCCAGGCCGAGAGTCACGAACTCTTCATTCGTGCTCTCCATGGATCCTCCACGCCTGCTGCTGCCTTTTCTGCCATTGCCCGCCCGCTGCCCTCCTCCTCCCGCGGCCGATCCAACCGATTTGCTCGTGGTTCAGGTTCTTCTGGCGGTCGGGGTCGTGGGAGACGTCCACCCCACTGCCAACTTTGTTGATCTTCTGGACATTATGCAAACTACTGCCCTAGTCTTGCCTCTTACACCGCGCAGCAGGCTCCTCTCGATGATCAGTTGGCACAAGCTTTTCATGCTCAGTGCCATGTCTCCTCTTCTGGCCCTGACTGGTTCGTTGACTCCAGGGCCACGGATCACATGGCCTCATCGACTGCCTCGGTCTCCAACCCCACGACCCCTGTAGGTAATCCATCGGTTACTTTTGGCAATGATATGACTCTCCCCATCACCCATCGTGGCACCGTCCATCTCCCTAACTCTATTATGTTACGAGATGTTCTTGTTGTTCCACATATAACTAAAAATCTGCTGTCCGTGAGTAAACTCACCAATGACAGTGCAATTGATGTGATTTTTTCTGATCGTTGCTTCTTTTTTTAGGATCGTCGAACCAAGAAGGTCCTAGCCAAGGGAAGTCGTGAGGATGGCCTCTATGTCTTACAACCGGAAGCCAATAAAGCCTTATTGGCTACCACTGCTCCGAAAGCCTCCTATGAAACTTGGCACTCTCGTTTGGGCCATATTGGTTTTGATACAATTGTTTTACTTCAAAAACATGGATTGTTATCTTTAACTTCAATTTTACCTAAACCTGGTTTATGTTCATCATGTCAAATGGCTAAAGCTCATAAGTTACCGTTTGTTGATAATGTTAAACGTGCCTTGAAACCGCTTGACCTTGTCCATTGTGATCTATGGGGCCCATCTCCCGTTACGTCTCGCGATGGCTACCGTTATTATGCAATATTCATTGATGATCACTCACGGTTTTCATGGCTCTACCCCTTAAAAACTAAAACTGCCTTCTATGAGGCTCTCGTTGTACTCCTTAACTTTGTGCAAACCCAATTTACTTGTAAAATAAAAACATTCCAAAGTGACGGCGGCACCGAATTTACCAACAGTCGTGTACAAAGACTCTTTGCTCAAAATGGCACATTTCACCGTTTCTCATGTCCACACACGCCTCAACAAAATGGGCGTGCGGAACGCAAACATCGGCACATTGTGGAGATGGGTCTCTCCATGCTATTCTCGGCCCATCTCCCATCCACTTTCTGGGTTGATGCTTTCTCCACTGCGGTTCATCTCATCAACCGTTTACCTACCAAAGTCCTAAATGGACAGTCTCCCTTTGCAACCTTGTACCATTCAACACCGGATTATGGTGCTTTTCAACCTTTTGGATGTCATGTATATCCATACCTTCGTGCCTACTCCTCACATAAACTAGCACCCCGCAGTGTGCCGTGCATTTTTCTTGGGTATTGCTCCAAGCACAAAGGCTTTCGGTGCCTGGATCCCACAACCTCCCGAGTTTATGTTACACGACATGCCCACTTTGATGAAGCTGTTTTTCCTTTGTCATCTACTCCATCTCAGGCGGCTGGCCTGCTCTCCCCTCCCATCACCTTTAATGACAAACTGCCTACTACCGCCTCTCCAACCGCGGTTCCCTCCGCTCCTCTGCCCAGCCCTCTAAATAATTCTCCCTGCCACCCTTGCATGGATGCTCCTGCCTCGCCCCCCCCCCTCCACCGCCCCTCAATGCCCCCTCCTACTTCTGTGGAACCCGATCCTACCCCTACACCACAAGCACCCGAATCCCCCACTGCACCCGTTTCCCCGCCTATACCACCTCCACCCCCACCCCCACACCCGATGATTACTCGTGCCAAAGCCGGCATATTTAAGCCTCGTCATCGCGTGGACCTTTCACAAGCTCATTCTACTCCCCTCCATCGGGCTTTGCTAGCCTCCACCATCCCTAAAACCGCTACTGCTGCTGCCAAGGACCCTCAATGGCTTGAGGCCATGCAACAAGAACTTTCTGCCCTTCATAACAACAACACTTGGACATTAGTTTCACGACCCACTGGCCTCAATGTTGTCAGCTCCAAATGGTTGTTTCGTATCAAGTATCGCCCCGATGGTTCTATTGATCGCTACAAGGCTCGTCTTGTCGCTCGTGGTTTCACTCAAATGCCGGGTGTTGACTACTCGCACACTTTCAGTCCGGTTGTGAAGGCCACTACCGTTCGGGTGGTGCTCACTTTAGCCACTCTTAATAGTTGGCCTCTTCACCAGCTAGATGTCAATAATGCCTTTCTTCATGGCCATCTCAATGAGTGCATTTACATGGAACAACCACCTGGTTTCATTAACCCTCAATTTCCCAATCATGTGTGTAAACTCAACAAGGCATTGTATGGACTCAAGCAAGCACCGCGGATGTGGTTCCATAGGTTAAGTGCTTTTTGGTTGACAATGGTTTCACTTGTAGTCGTGCGGATCCATCTTTATTTATATTCAAAAAGGGGACTTGCATTATGTACTTACTCGTCTACGTGGATGATATCATTCTCACCGGCAATCACGATCATATCCTCAAGGATTTCATCAATCGATTGAACGTTACGTTTGCCATCAAATATTTGGGGAATCTCAACTACTTCCTTGGGCTAGAGGTTACTCACACCTCAAATGGGTTATTCTTGAATCAGTCAAAGTATGCCACTGAAATTTTGGAGCGTGCACGTATGTTGGATGCCAAACCGGTCCCCACTCCTCTTGCTACATCAGTGCTCTTAACGAGTACAGGTTACCCATATGAAGATAAAACACACTATCGATCTATTGTAGGAGCCCTTCAATACCTTACCATCACTAGACCAGACCTCTCCTATGCGGTTAATCAAGTCAGTCAATTTCTGAATGCTCCTACCAAATTACATTATCAGGAGGTCAAGCGCATCTTGCGCTATGTCAAAGGCACCATTGATTTTGGTTTATCTTTCTCTCGCCCTTCCAAGGCAGGAATTGTGGGGTTCTCCGATGCCGACTGGGCTCGCTGCATTGAAACTCGTCGCTCCACATATGGCTATTCCATCTTTCTTGGAGGTAATCTTGTCTCCTGGAGCGCCAAAAAGCAACCTACTGTTTCTCGCTCCAGCTGTGAGTCTAAGTACCGTGCCATGGCCAACACCGCTGCCGAGATTGTGTGGATCACTCATCTTCTCAAGGAGCTTAATGCTTTGCCCCCGGGTCCACCAACTCTGTTGTGTGATAACCACAGTGCCTTGTTTCTTACACAAAACCCTGTTTCTCACAAACGGGTCAAACACATTGATTTGGATTATCACTTTGTGCGTGAACTTGTTGCCTCTGGGAAACTACACACCAAGTTTATTCCTACCAAGCTCCAAGTGACTGATATCTTCACTAAAAGTCTACCTCGTCCTCAATTTGAACACCTTCGGACTCTTCTTCGCCTTGGGCCACCACCTTCTCGCTTGAGGGGGGATATCAATTAGTATTACAAATAGTATTTATTGTTTTGTACTTGTTTGTATTTTCTCATTTCTTGTATCCTTGTATTGTAACTTTTCTTTGTATAAATACATGTATCCTCTCTCTTGTCACTCAAGAGTGAGACTTCTCACATTATCCCACCTACAATCATAATATAGCAATTATTGTAAGTAATCTATACAACTTTATCTATAAATACATACAAGAATTTGACTCGGCAATACATAACACAAATAATAGTCGCGTAAGATCCAACACTTTTTAAACATAAAAACCATTGGACGTGATCAGCATGGCTTCCACTAGAGCAAATTTCATGCTCATACAACTTGGATGTGTCACACCAAGACATAAGTCAAGTTGGGTTAGATAGCTAGGATCATTGATAAATGATAATATATTGATATCCTACTTTTCATCAAGGAATGTGATCCAAAATGGAACAATGAAAGATGAAAGAATCAGGTTCTGTAACACAAGTAGAAACAAATTTGAATTCGTACATAAATTGACGTCCTTACAGAAAAGACAAAATAGAACAGTATTTAACAAATTATGAGATGATGACGATGACGATGGATCGCTTATAGTTTTACGCTAGTGTAACTTTATTCGCCCTACTAGACAACAACTACTATCCTATGTCTATAAAGAGCTAAATGCCCCTAACTTTATTCCAAGTGGCTTTGTAACTTGAAATGTAACCTATATGCTTTGGATGAATAAGAAGAAAGGAGAGGGAGTGAAGGATGTTGTTTACCGCTTTGTAATGTGACTCGTGGCGGTGGTTGTTTCTAAATAATTTGTTGTTTAGGTTCTTCCACATTTGATGTTCATATCTCAAAATTGAAATATTAAAACGTCTGATGTGGCTCCATTTTATAATGTTTCAATTTACGTTGCAAGTTTTTAAAAAACTGTATTACAAATTTATTATGTTATTTTTTAATTTTATATTAGATTAGATTAGATATTAGATTCTAAGATAATAATTATTTTATACCTTTCTGTGTATTAATTAACATGTAAATACAATTAATAAGAATATTAATATTACGTGGACCTTATTCTTTGAAATTAATATTTTTTAGTCTTTTCGGAACCTTTTTTTATTTTTTTATTTTTATTTCCTATTTTATAAACTTTTCAACTGTTTTGTTTACGTTGATTTGTGTTTATATTTAATTGTTTACTGATGTTTAAATATTTATTAGAACGGTTTTGCAACAACGCACAAATCAAACTTCCATAAAAACAAACTCAAGTCCCAAAAAAAGACATGCGGCAACGCGCGGTCTTGAATTCTAGTTATATTTAAAGAGTTTGGTCGGTGGTGGAGAATATTAATATAAAAAGAATTCATGTGGTAGTCGGTTTCCAGAACAAACATGACGTCTCCGATTATTAATCCACCTCTGCAAGCAAACTCCAACATATATATTTATATTCCACCACCCAAAATTCAATTCTTTCTTCATCCCAAATTCTTCAAAACTGACATCAATCTAACATCATCATGAACCCACGAATAGAATTTGAAGATCAACCTTTAATCACACCATACGATGACGTAATTATTGAAGAATGATTCAACTCCCGCCAATTTGACTCGGGAACTTGTTACGCATATGCTTGCATGCATGTGCACGTGTTTCTTTTTATTATTTGAATAAGTCTTGTTTTTAGAATAAAGTGACTAACGACTAGTTTGTTAAAGTGGTCCTAGTTATTTGGGTTGTTCCTCATTTCCAGTTATTTCCATCAGTATATAATGCTGATTGGTTTCATGTATTTGCTGCACCTTTCAATCAAGTATCAATAATATTAAAAAGTTCCTGAGCATTCTTGTGCTAATTGTCTTTTCTTGGGTTCAATATACCAACAAATTGGTATCAGAGCTTGAGTAATTGACTGTTGTTCACTCTCATGGCTGATGCAACTACTCTATCTTCGTCCATCTCTCCCCTCATTCCAGTTTTCAAAGGGGAGGGTTACGAGCATTGGAGCCTACGTATGAAAACGATCCTGCGATCAAGAGAACTTTGGGAAGTTGTGTTTCTCGGCATCACTGTGGTGAATGAAGGTGTACCGGATAACCGAGAAGTAAAAAGAAAAGATGCCCTTGCCATGTCGCTCATTCAACAAGGTGTCCATGACAGCCTCTTTTCCCGAATCGCTGCTGCGAACTCGGCTAAGGAAACTTGGGATACATTACGTATAGAGTTTCAAGGTGATTCCCAGGTTCAAGCTGTCAAGCTTCAAGGTTTACGTTGAGCATTTGAAAATCTCAGCATGAACAATGATGAAACTGTGGGAGACTACTTCTCACGTGTGATGAATAACGTCGGTCAACAAAGGTCATTCGGTGAAGAAATCACCGATCAAAAGGTGGTTGAAAAAATTCTGCGGAGTCTTTCTCCCGTGTTCGATTATGTCATACCATCTATCGAGGTGGTCTATGAATCATCCGACATCACACCTGTGAAGCTAATGGGGCTTCTGCAGTCCCAAGAGGAGAGAATGAATAGCAGAAGCTCTCCTAATAGTCCTACCAAACCAACTGAAGTTCAAGAAGAAAAGGCATTACAAGTGTTTCAAGACCAAACATCACCTCGTGGGAGAGGACGAGGTAGAACATCATTCCGCGGACAAGGATTCGGTCGCGGGCGTGGCACACTTGACAGAAGCAAAATTCCACAGTGTCACTGTTGTAAAAAATTTGGTCATCTAAAGAAAGATTGTTGGTACAACAATGAAGATCAAGCCAATGTAGCAGACAATGAAGAAAATCAGGAACAAGAAGCAGCGGATGATGACCAACATTTACTGATGGCAACCACAATTCATGATCCGGGTAACTCAAATCATTTATGGTTTATAGATTCCGGTTGTTCTAACCATATGACAGGATCTAAGGAAAGCTTTGTGACCCTTGATGAGTCTTACAAACTGGGAGTTCGACTCGATGATAAAAAGAAACTCGAAGTTGAAGGAAGAGGGACCGTGAAGATTCGAACCGGTGATGGTTCGTTCAAACAATTGGAGAATGTCTACTATGCTCCTAAACTCGAGTACAACTTGTTGAGTGTGGGTCAACTCATGAAGAAAGGATACGACTTGCGGTTCTCAAATGGCAGGTGTGTGATTCGAAATAAAGAAACCAAGAAGGTCCTACTGGTAGTCTCCATAGCCAGTAACAACATGTTCGTGCTCGATGCTACAAGTCTTGTTACGGTTCAAGAACTATCTGCTCGTGATTCAGCAGCTTACCGTTGGCATTGTCGATACGGTCATCTTCACTTTGAAGGCCTCAAGAAACTGCATGATAAAGAAATGGTAATTGGTCTTCCCAAAATTCATAATTCAGTATTTTGTGAAGCATGTGTCACAGGAAAACAAGCTAGGCACCCATTTCGAGACTCATCATGGCGTGCTAAGAACAAGCTTAAGCTAGTACACACCGATGTGTGTGGTCCCATGCATATTCCAGGTTTAGGTAATAGTTCATATTACCTACTTTTTATTGATGATTTAACTAGAATGTGCTGGGTATATTTCTTGACCAATAAAAGTGAAGTGTTTACCAAATTCAAAGTTTTTAAAGCTTTGGTTGAAAAAGAATGTGGTTGCACGATCAAAACCTTACGATCTGATCGTGGGGGTGAGTACTGCTCAAAGGAATTTGATGCTTACTGTGAGCTGAATGGAATAAGGCGAGAACTTACCATACCTTATACCCCTCAGCACAACGGGGTAGTAGAAAGAAAGAATCGTACGGTGATGAACCTTGCTAGAAGCATGTTACAAGAGAAGGGTCTACCTTGGTACCTGTGGGCTGAGGCTGTGGCAACAGCCATCTATAGCATAAATCGGTCACCTACCAAGTCTTTAGCCAATCATACTCCACTCGAAGCATGGTCTGGTAAGAAACCAAGTGTCTCTCGACTTAAGACATTTGGGTGTGTAGCTTATGGTCTCATACCATCTCAACTATGAAAGAAGCTTGATAATAAGTCAGAAAAGAATATCTTTATTGGATATTCTAATCAGAGTAGTGGGTATAGACTCTTTAATCCTTATTCAAAGAAATTTTCTGTTAAACGAGATGTAGTATTCCTTGAGGATACCAAATGGGTATGGGCAAATGTGTCAAGCTCAAACCATAAAGCTTACAACTTTATTGACCCATTTCCATCTGATGTTGACCACTTGACCCACAATTCTAATGCTTTATCTACACCTACACCTACCTCTATACCTAGCTCTTATGAGTCAAACCCTACTATGTTGTCTCCATCCAATGTTGTACCCAGTTCACCTTCCATACCCACTTCACCTACTCCTACACATGAAAGTCCTCAAACCAACACTCAATCCATTCCCACAAGCAACGTTTATAATACTCAACCCATTTCAGCTCCTGAACCATCACGTAGATCAACTAAACCTCCAGTTTGGCTTAAAGATTATTACTCAGGTGAAGGTTTATCTGATGATGATAATGTTCTCACTTGTCAATTTGCCCTTACCATGACCGATCCCTCCACTTACGCAGAAGCAGCCAAACATAAAGAGTGGCACGAAGCTATGACTACTGAACTACAAGCTATTGAAAAGAATAATACTTGGCAGCTAGTATCATTGCCTCCTGAAAAAAATGTTGTTGGGATTAAATGGCTGTACAAAACCAAGCTGGGACCTGATGGCCAAGTGTTGCGACACAAGGCTCGATTGGTGGCAAAGGGTTATTCTCAAAAACATGGAGTTGATTTTCATGAAACATTTGCACCGGTTGCTAGATTTGAGACCATCCGTATCGTATTAGCTGTTGCAGCTCAACTGGGTTGGTGTATTTATCAGCTGGATGTGAAGACAGCTTTCCTTAATGGAGAACTATCTGAAGATATCTATGTCGAGCAGCCTGAAGGGTTCATTATATCTGAAAAGTCTGATATGGTCTACAAGCTGAATAAGGCTCTTTATGGGTTAAAACAGTCTCCCAGGGCATGGTATGCAAAAATCGACAATTATTTCATGGAGGAAGGTTATATAAGGAGTCATAATGAACCCACATTGTATGTAAAACAAGGAAGTTCAGGTAACTTTATCTATGTTTGTCTATATGTAGATGATATTATCTATATTTCTTCTTGTTCTGATATGATGAAGGAATTTAAAGACAAGATGATGAAAACCTTTGAGATGACTGACATGGGAGCACTCAAATATTTTCTGGGTCTAGAAGTGACACAATCAGATAAGGGAATTTCTTGTGTCAAGAGCGATATGCTAACACCCTTCTCGATCGATTTGGGATGAAGAATTGTAAAGAGGAGTTTACACCTATGAATAGTAATGAGAAGTTGCAATTACAAGATGGGGCTGATAAAGCAAATGAGGAAGTGTTTAGAAGCTTGGTTGGTGGTCTAATATACCTGACTCACTCTAGGCCGGATATTGCCTATGTTGTGAGTCTAGTATCTCGATTCATGCAACAACCATCCAAAATCCATCTTGGTGCTGCTAAGCGAATTTTAAAGTATGTAGCTCACACTACCAAGTTTGGGATATGGTATAAACGAGCTCAAGGTATTGAATTAGTCGGGCACAGTGATAGTGATTGGGCTAGCTGTGTAGATGATAGGACGAGTGTTTCAGCCTATGTTTTCTCTGTGGGGAGTGGTGCAGTTGCTTGGAGGTCTAAAAAACAGCAAACGGTAGCTCTTTCAAGTACAGAAGCAGAATACATTTCAGCTACTGAGGCTGCTCGTGAGGCTATTTGGATAAGAAGAGTCTTGGAGGATCTCGGGTTCAAGCAAGATAATCCTTCGGTTATTTTCTGTGATAACAACTCAACAATCAACCTGTCAAGGAACCCGGTTATGCACAGCAGGTCTAAACATATTGAGCTCAAGTATCATTATATACGAGAGATAGTCACACGACAACAGATTCAATTGAAGCCATGCAGTACTCACAATCAACTTGCTGATGTATTGACAAAGCCACTATCAAGAGACAAGTTTGTTTACTTCAGGCACACACTGGGAGTTATGGAGCTTGACTCATGGGAGGGTATTGAAGAATGATTCAACTCCCGCCAATTTGACTCGGGAACTTGTTACGCATATGCTTGCATGCATGTGCACGTGTTTCTTTTTATTATTTGAATAAGTCTTGTTTTTAGAATAAAGTGACTAACGACTAGTTTGTTAAAGTGGTCCTAGTTATTTGGGTTGTTCCTCATTTCCAGTTATTTCCATCAGTATATAATGCTGATTGGTTTCATGTATTTGCTGCACCTTTCAATCAAGTATCAATAATATTAAAAAGTTCCTGAGCATTCTTGTGCTAATTGTCTTTTCTTGGGTTCGATATACCAACAGAAATCGCTAAATCCACCAGCGATTCAAACCCCATTACGATGGGAACATTCAACTCCGATGAATTGACGGTGCAGAGGCTCGATGAAGGGAGCAATGAGTATTCGATTGTGGGGAAAAGTTTCGTTGGTGAAATGGGGAAGAGGATTAAGGTTGTGGGGATTCATGGGAAGAAGTATGATTGGGGTGTGATGGATGAAGCTCGGATGGCGGTGTTTAGGGTGTTCGCGGCGGCTGTTGCGAGTAGGAACGGCGGAGATGCGAATATTAGATACGGGTGGTACGGTGGTTCGCGTGAGGAGATTACGGAGATTATGATGTATGGGTTCCGGCAGTTTGGAAACAGAGGTCCGCCGTGTGCTGGTGGCGGTGGTGGTGGTGTTTGTCTTTCTCCGGTGAACAGACCGATGGAGAGCCTCTTTTACCGTTGTTTGGTTTCTCTGAGTTTTTTTTTTGTATCTGTTACTTCATCTCTTTGTCTTTCCCCCATTTCGTATTTCTGATCTTTCAGATTTGGGGTTTAGATCTGGAGGTTTATACTCCAATGAGTGGTGTTCTTTATTACATTAAAAAGGATTTTTATGGTTTGCGTATGATGGGTGGGCTGATGATGATAATTGTTGTTAAAAGATTTAGACCCCAGGATATTGATGATGATAATACAAGGCTGTTACAGAATTTTTTGTTGATCCCTCATGGTTTGCGTATGATGGGTGGGTCGGTGATGATAATGTAAGGCTGTTAAAACCTTTTGTTTTTGGGTTGTTGTTTGGCTCGATGATGAGGCCTGACTCATCTGAGAGAAATAAACCTCTGGATGTTGATGATGATAATGTAAGGCTATTACTTGGGTTGGTGGTGATTCGACTTACTTCTGAGAGATGTTTGGGTTGATGATGATGGTTTTTAATACATCTGAAAGTAGCGTTCTTTTTGTTTGGGTTTCATTTCTTATTGAGAAGATTATAGGCTATGATGACGAAAAAATATTGATGTTCGTTGTTTTGGCGTGGCAGTTATGATTTGCAGTCACAACGATTGCATGTTGAAAGTAAGAAAAAAATATATGAATATCGTTGATAACATTCAAAACTTAAAATAATAAGCAAAACCATCACAAATCCATGGTTGTGGCGAAACCGTTTATAATATTTGAAACTTTATATAAAATAAAAGAATTGTAAAAAAATTCATTGAAAAATGTAATGTTGATAAAAAATAACTACGTCACAATAGAAAAAAATCAAACAGTTATGTTTTAATGGTGATAAAAATAAGCATTTACAAATTCAGATTTTATAACGTACAACTTTATTTTTGATTGAAAAACGTGAATATCAATAATTACGACACAATGTTATATTTGGAAATCTACAAAATATTATTTTAAATTTATAAGAGAAAAAAAGAAAGAAAAAGTACGAGTGTGTAAAAAACATATATGTAAGTGTGTTGTATAACATATATATATAACAAAACTTAAACTTGCGAAGGTCATATGTAACTTTTCAGGGGTGTTAATGTAAATTAATAAAAAATAAGCAAAATAAAAGGTCTGCATAACAAATTGTACACTAAGGTGCTGTTTGTTTCTAAAGAGGTAAAACGTCTGCAGTCTGCAGACCACATCTGCAGACATCTGCAGCAGAAGAGGTGGACCAAATGTCTGCGGTCTGCAAGAAAAAGACGTTTGTTTGTTTAACATCTGCAGAATGCTGAAATATTCTGTAATTAAACTAAATTTATTTTTTAAACTTTAAAAACAACTAATACATTAATATATAAATAAAAGTCATAGAAATACATTAAATATAAATAAAAGTCATACAACACTACAATAATATTCATAAAATCATACGATTACATTTATAAATCGTTTATTCGACATTCTGCATTACATGTACAAGAACCTAATCAGAATTCTAGTTTGTATACCTTGAACCCAATTAGATTGGCCTATTTATATAACCACTACCCACATGCCCAAAACATACATTCATTCATCTACACCCTATAAAGCCTTCTTCTTCCATCAATCCTTCAACAAGACACCACATAACTAACAAAACTCAAGAAATTTCAAAGATAAATGGCTTACTGGTCAGCTGCAAATGCCACTGAAGCATACCTCAAAACCATGAAAATGGTAAGTTTTTTCAAGATTCAAAACTTTTTAGCAAGATGGTATCTTTCTTCTTTCAAATGCAAACTAACGTTTATATAAAAAGTGCGTACCCAATAGCTACCACATCGCGATATAAGCGGTCTTAACTACACTGAGCAAATTAACCAATAGATGTAATATCCACACATGTAATCTGTTCACCAAAATCATGAAATCTCCACACAGATCTACATCATATGTTCGGAATTAACCAATAGTAAACAAACTAAAAGCATGTGAACCATATAAGCAATTTAAACGGTGGATGAAACATTACACAGAGGGCGTTCGAGTTGACGAATAGAGATTGATTCAGTCCGACGAGCAACGAATCGAGCTTTTGGTGGAGAAGACGATCGAGCTGAAACGACAACAGAGGGCTTCGGCGAATCATCTGAATTCGATGATGATGATGATGATATCACAAACAACGCGTTACGGTGGTTGAGTAAAAGAGATTTTGTAGGGTTTTTGCTGAATTTGTTTGAAATTGAACAAGAAGATGAATAGTAAGAGGTGGAACTCAATGCCATTGTAGAGATAATCGAAGATATTGTTTAGAGCATATTGGGGGAAGAGTGTGAAGAGGTGAGAAGATTTCTGAAGACTTTAGTCCACCTCTTCTTGGAGAAGAGGTCACGCAGACCTTTTTTAATGAAATGTCTTCAGAAAAACAAACACTCTGCAGACCATAAACGTCTGCCCGCCTCTTTTTGGCGCAGACAAAAGAGCTTCAGAAGCTCTTTTTCAGAAAAACAAACACCACCTAATACACTATGCATGAACACTTTGCAATATACAATTTTATGTGCATATAATTACTCATTTATAAATAATTAAATTACAAAACAATTTCTATTTTTTCTTAAGTATTATCATTGCCAAAAAAAAGAACATTCATCGAATAAGTTGTTATCGTAATTTAAAACATATCAAATAAGTTTTGTTAGTGAACAGTTATTTATAAAGAATACCGTATATTTTTTGATCTTTTTTATTTATCTTTTTTATTTATCGTATAGCTCATCTGAGACTAAGCTTGAGCTCATTTCAGTTGATGGTTCGTTATAAGTTTTTCTTTGATTTGTGGTTTTGGATGCTGTTTGAGAAGACGTGTGTCGATAATGAAGAGCCTAGCTCATCTGAGACCAATCTTCAGCTAATTTTACCTGAGGTCTGTTTTGGTATTTTCTTTGATTAATGGTTTGCTGGTTTGATATGTGCTTGGGGTTTTTCCTATAAAGGTTTATGTTGACCTCATTTAACTTGATTTGTTCTGGGTTTTTCTTTTGTTAATGGTTTTGGATGAATCTGTCTCATCCTAGATTGAGACTTCGTTTTTTTAAACTTGATGGTTTGTTTGGGTTTTTTATTAACGGTTTACGTTGCTTTTGGGAAAGACGCACTATAAGTTCGAGTTATTTTACGTCTCGACATAAATTTAGTTCAAAAACGATTTGGATTGATTGTATTTTATACTACATCGCATCACATACGATGCCGCCGCAACGCGCGGCGGGGTTAAAACCTAGTTAATATTAAATATAATAAACTTTTTTTTTCAACTAAACACAATTGGTTCAATAATGTAATTTAGGAGAAGATGAGGGACCAAAAATTAACGCAACCTTCATTACTATTTAAAATCCTTATAACCGTAAGAAACCCCCGAAACCCTACCACATTCGAAAGTTACTTCCTGCCGTCAACTCCCCTCCGCGTTGTGCAACCATCCACGACGGTCTTTCCTCCTTGCAACCGTGAATCGTTCGGCGATCATCATCGGTGTTATACGATAACCCGGTCGATCCAAGCAGCATACATCACCGGTGACCCTTGGCATCTCGTCCGGCAACTTCTTTCGGTGATCGCGATAACCAATCCAAGCAGCCCCGTGTGGTATGATTTCATCAGTACTCTATTCATGTTCGTTACATTAAGATTTCGGGTTGCGGTTTATGCGTTCGATCGAGTGTGCGGGTTCCAGGGTCGCGGCATTCGGACCATGTAGGCATGCGTTCGAACGTGTGTTTATGTGTTTAAAGTGTGTGTAATGTTTCTGCGATTTGTGTGTGTGTGTGTTTTGTAAATCTAATCGTAAGTATGGCTGTACATACGTGTGTCCATGTATATGCGAATGTATATATATTTGTGTGTTGTGCGTACGTGTGTGTTCTTTATATATATATATATATATATATATATATATATATATTCTGCGATGTATATCTATATGCATGTTTCTGCAATATATATATACATAATTGTGTGTGTGCTTGGATGCCTGGAATGTATGCAAATGTATGCATGTGGGGCAACAGTTGGGTTATGGTGGTTCTTGTGTTGCTGCGTGTGTGGTGTTAGTGTGTGTGTTTTTTTTTTAATACATATATTTTGTCTTATGTGATAGCATTGATATTTCAATTAAAAGTTACCATATTACATATTTATTATACTTAACTAGCTATAGTAACCCATGTGTTACACAGATTGAATAAATAAAAAATTAATATAACAAAATTTATTAATTATAAAATAATATTTAAGATATGTAATATCATTGAAATTATGTATTATAAATGACTGTAAGTTATAAAATAGTGATATCAACTTTTTAAAACTTTATTTTTTTTCAAAAAAAAATAAACGTTTTGTTCTAAAACAAACCATATAAAAATGTCATTTTTAAAAATTTTCTTATTATAACCCTTAAATTTAATTATTTTTGGTTTTAAAAAAATAACTTTTTAAAAATACCAATTTTAAATATTTTGTATTTTTTAAAAAAGTCTTATGCTTTAAATAAATTTATTATTTTATAAAAAAATTGTTTATTTAGAAATAATATTAATAAATAGATCTCTTTATTAATTTATTAAATCTAAAAAAGTGTTAAATAGTATTATTAGTAATTAAGGTAATTATTTAATAGGAGAGAGAGGCGGGAAAATTTTGGTGAGAATGATTGTGGTGTTAACACGTGTCATCTCAGATACCTTTTTATTAGAGTAGGAAGATATGAACATCTCACTTAAAGTATCTTCCGTTTAAACTCTCTAATCCCTTAATTTGGTCATTTAACAATGGTATTAATTAACATCTCTTTTCAAACAAATATGTGATGTGTAATAAAAACCCACTTTTATAATATGTTTGACTTCTCATGGGTTTGACCAATAATTATAAAACTAATTTTAAAATAACTGCCATTCATATAGTGTATCTATGTGTGTTTTGCATGGGTTTTCTTTTATTAAAAAAAATCGTATAGTTAGTTTGTATAAAGGGTGCATGTGATCATAATAATTGAGTTTTGTTATACTTGTGATGTCAATTGAGTTTTGGTGGTGTTAATGCCCAAATGCGAACCCGAACCGTGAACGCGAAACCTTACGACTCATTGTAAATAATTAATATTAATATTAATTATATATATATTAAATGACGTTCCGGTTAACCGGAACTCTAATCTTTGTGCTTTCGTTTACTGTTGCTGTAACATTTAAGGTGAGTTCTCAGCCCCGTTTTACTTATTTTCTTGGGGTGAAAGAAACATGTGTTCAAACGTATTTTCATTTGATTCAGTATTACTGTAATGATGGCATGCTTACTAGTGTTGTACCGATTTAAGTCCTCACGTTTGGAACCGTTAATATATGTTCTTCAGCGGGGTAATTCTGAATAGATCTACTGGGTTTGACAAACCCCACCCGGGCTAGTCGCGCTAGCACGACCGGTGGTCGAACGGGTGTTTAATTGACCTAATTTTCTGTTGTTGTGGTTTGGTAGCCACAGCCGAGGCACTGTATTCATTGTCAGCGTCGGTTGCGAACTTCATACACTATGTAACTTGTTAAGTAGGTTAGCTACCTACGCATATTACTTTGTTTACTGGATCGGTTATTACTTGTGTTGTTTATCAAAACCTGTGGACTCATCAACCTTGTGTTGACACTTAGCATGTTTCTTTCAGGTTCACAAGATGCGCACGCTTAGGAGCATTTCATTCATGCATTTATCATCTCATGTGACTTATTTAACATTTTTCGATAAATTTCATTTATTCGGTTTGCGCATGTTGCGCCATTTAAACAATTAAGGTTTACTATGCTTCCGCAACTTCTGTTATGTTTATGTCAAAAACTTAGTCTATGGTAATATCAAACTTTAAAATTAAATTATGTTTTATAAATAACGTGTCGTTTGGTGTAACTAGTGGCTGAGATCCTGGAAGTCACACGGCTAACGGTAATACCCCGTTTGTGGAAATTCAGGTGTGACATTAAACATGATAAGACCTGTTTTGTCAATCAACAAAACTTGAAATTTAGGTGCAAATCTCGTCCTGTTGTCTGACCGGATTATTCCATGAGATTTTGAATGTACATACTACTAACATCCATTGATTATTCACCAATCATTCTCCTTTGTTGTTGCAAAATTCAACTTTCTGGTTATAAATATCCATGAGGTTGTATTGGTTTGGTACAAAACTTTCACTTGTAGTGATTAAAATCATGTACCGAACTAAAGGGTTGACATACATCCAATCATGTCGGATTGAAGATAATGTAACGATCATCTAGAAGGCCAACACAAATACAAATTACGATATCATCTTACTCTCATGGATATGCTCTACATGCTAAACTATAGTAATGTCTTACTTAAGTGATGTTTTACAACCTTATGTTAAGCATTAAAAAACTTGACTGAATAAGTGATAGTATTTAAATCAATCGACGTATTCGTAAAACTTATTCATTAATGCACTTCGTTATTCATTAAGAGTTATATATTAAATTAATCAAACTTACTCTTCATCTGAACGATTCAAATATAGCATCTTAAGACTTCCAGCAACGCAACGCCCGTCACCACCGCCCGTCCCCGCCCGTCCCAAGGGCAGCGTGCCATCGTTGTTGCACTCAGTCCGTCGCCGCCCGTCCGTCGGGTATCCTTCCCCACGGGGACCCTACTGATCCCCTTTTTTTCTTTTTTTAATGAAAATGGTTAATAAAAAGAAATATTATGTTTAATAAATATTTAAAAATGTTTTAATATTGCAATTAAAATGTTTAATATCACATTTAAAAATGATTAAAAAACATTTTTTTTGTTTTTTCTAACGCATAGTTTGTTGTCTTTTTTTCTAACGGCTAGTTAACAGCTACTTGTTACTAGTTAGATTTCCATTGTTGGTTCACATGTAAACCTGATTTATAAATTTACTTTCAACCAAACGCAAATATATTGTCTGTTTCTTGCTTGTAGAACTCACAAAACGGCCGGTGGGTAATTTCTATAGATCTTTTATTGGATTTCTAAATAATATTAAAAATAAGATTACTAGATTGTAACAATAATGTTTAGCAGATATGATTTTTTTAGAATAATGTTTATTAAAGGATTATCAAATACCTTAAATTAATATTTAGAAACTATTTAACTATTATAATCATCGATAAATTGTTAAATGCAACAATAATTAAAAAAAAACTAAATCACACGTGAAAGAGATACAATTTGTATGGGCCACACAATACTCAAATACGTCTATATCCTTAAAAATGACTAGCAACAAGAAAAGAATATACATGTTCATAAATTACAGTCAATTCTCCCCCTCAAACATCTCAAAATTGGGGCTCTAAATGCTAGCTATCTTTCACTCAAAGATGTCCTATATCACCTTGGATATCTTGCACTCAAGGATGAGTCATATCAGATACATAAGCAACACATTTTCATCTTTTAACATCAAAACCGGTACAACATTCTGTTGGTGATACAATTGTCTGCTTACTTTGGCACTTTTAGCAAATGTATACTCTTCACAAAACCTTTTCCAACTTTACCAACATCTTTCAGAGTATATGTCATGTTTTTCTTTACATCGCCATCTTCTCCTTCTCGTTTCCTCTTCTGTAAAAACATCCGCTTTATTCCAAATGATTATTCGTTTATCCTTTTTTTTTTTTTTGAAAAACAATACCTTATCTCAAGGCCCCTAAACTACTCCTAAACAGGTTTGGATATGGGTGGTCTCTGAAGAGTATTTTAACTCTTACCACTGGGTTGTCAACCCAAGTGACATAACAAACGTTTATCTGATTTTGTTTATTCAATAACATATACTCATTTTTTTTAAATGATCATACAAACTACCCCTGTGACACCTAAAGAATTTTAAGTAGAAAACAGCGAGACCTACATAAATGTGTACTTACTACTTAGTGCCTATGATAATCACATTTTGACCCAGAGAGAGAGAGAGTAAAAACCATTTTATGTATCATATTTAAAGCACTAAGTACAAGTGTCTATTTGGTTCCCGCAGTCCTATACATAAACCCGCTTATGTATTGGCCATCGTGATATTCAACCCTCTCATGTACGCGGACACATGAAAAGGACATGCTTTAAACCAAGACTTAAAAGTTTACATAAAAGGACTTGAAGATCTGCGCTAACACAATGAAAGATTGGTTAAAAGATTAAATACCTTCAAGTTTTCTTTATCCCACGTAAGGCCGATGGCATCACCGCCAAAAGAATCATACCACAACTTAAATGTGTTGGGAAAAGCACTCTGCAATAACAATAGTGAAGAGATCAGTTATAACTTACAAGTACGAATCAAACATTATGCCAGAAATATGTTTACTTGCCTCCAAATCTTTGACATAACACATCAATGGATCAAAGTTGATATACAACTCATCTTGAGGATCCTTTTTGTTACCCTTGGTCAACAAAAAAGGCTGAAAAGTCTTGCTTGCATTTCCTAGTGCCACAAGCTTCCCTGCACGGTGCACACTTCTAATAAGAACAACTTGTGCTGCATATTTCATTGAGTTATTGAGATGAGGTCTGACCTTGGGTTTCAAGTCAAAATGGGCTCTTGGTCAAAAAGGTGCTATTTAAGTTTTCATCGAGTTTTGGATCAGAACTTTTCTACCTAAATTCTTTATCACTTCTCCAAATAACTAACACATAATTTGTTTCAATAAATCAATTTAGAAGACTGACGACATTTTGAATACCATTTTGGGTGACTTTTAACCATGTTGACCCGCTCACCGCTCTCTGTTTCTAGTCAAGTTTTAGATTTGGCCCGTTAGATCTATTAGAGCAAAAACACAACCCAAATAAACCAGGTTATAAGAACATGGGTCAAAACTGCTTCCTCTAATATTTCATAAGATTTAATATACCTTGATTAAGTTCAGATGGAAAGAGAAGATGCTCAGGGTGAGGCAGTTTGTCTCTATGAAGAAGAATGACTGCATCATAATTGTTCAATGGAGTCCGAAAAATGCACTGTGAATCACACAGTATGTTCAGGCAATGTATAACAATGAATCCAACTTTTGCCCAGAAACATAAAAATAAACGGATAAATTATCTGATTAAGGCTCACCTCCCATCCGTAAGAATCTTGCTGATTTTGCATAATGAGTTTAGTCAGCAAGTTTGCGCTGCTTTTAGCATAGACAGCCAACCTTTTGAGCTCCTAGCACATGAAAAGTTGAAAATATGTGTGACCACATCTCATAAGAGACGAGCTTCTACAATGACATATTGGTGATGGATTATCTTAGCATATAGATAGCTAGATATTTATAGACATGGCGAAATGAGCGGTTCAAGCCGATCGGGTAATGGGGTCAGGTTAGAATGGGTAATTTTGTTCTTGTTGGGACAGGTGATGAAACCCTCTGTCCAATTTTTTTAATAAATTATTGGTGTGTCAACTATCATTACAAAGATTAGAAATTTTCAATTGTGAATAAAATGAGTTATATAGTTCTGTGAATTAGAAGTGCAGATTGGGCAACTTTCGGCCCGTTTCTTTTTAAGCTAAACTTTTTAATTATATCTATTTGAACTTTTAGGCATAATACAAAATGAATCGACCCATCCATCAGTAAGTGGGCTGGATAGTGCCACCTCTAGATATTATATAGCAAGTTACACAAACTCATTCAGAAGAATTTCAACACAAAAGAACAACTGGAAAAAAGAAGAGATGTTTAAGAGTATAAATGCACTTAAGTTGTTTTTAAGAGCTATAAACACATTAAATATATTTAACAAAACTAACTTCTTGTATGAACGGCCAATAAAAATGAACCTACCTATTAGGAGAAATGTTTTGATTTTTCATTAAAGATAAGCAAAAGAAATGCTTCATTTATGAAACTAAATCATATGCAACCACATTCATTGTGGAGAAATACTCACCGTCATGCTTGGACATGAGCTGGTCCAGGCTTCAGATCCCTTATCATAAGCTGTCGCTAAGTACATGGCAGTTGCTATACTTCCTGTCCCTTCTTCATAAGCTTTTCTACTTAATGAAAATTTATCCTGTAAAATGGAATTGCTTTTTGACTACTAATTAAAGCCAAACAATAAAAAATTGTTTGGTGCTCAGTAGATCACTTACATTGATCTCCTTTTCATCATCCGGAGACATATCCTCATTTATATCAACAATCATAGGAGTAAACATCCAATCATGTTCAGATAGTAGTCTCAGAAACCTGTTAAATGTATTTTACAAATATACCTTACAAATATGGGAGAAATGGAATTCGCAAAATAGAATATTATATATTAGATCTATACAGTAGAAGTAGACTTTATTCTTTACGCAATTATACCCACTATACAAGAAATTACTTATTCATATGCCATATATGTATTGCCGGGTTCATTGTTGTTTTATGCATACCATATATGTATTGCCGGGTTCATTGTTGTTTTGCGTTAAATAGTTAAGTACTTAAGTGTCATGCTTGTGGACAAATATATATTTCTCTAACAGAAAGAAGAGATGAAACCTTAAGAAGCCGGAAATTTGTGAACAAGGAGCCGAAATCGGCAAGGCCTTCTGAAAGATATACGCAACCACAAGCTCAATCGCTTCCTCCATGATAGAAGCTGAGAAGAGGTGTGCAGCAACCCATCGTTTAGCCAACCTTCACGTTTACAAAGAAAGTTACAAGCCAAACATAGAATTTTTCAGTTTTAGTACCATGTCTCTAAAGGTGAGACAAAAACAGAATTGAAGTTTAATGTTAAAAAATGCTCACCGAACAACTGGTCCGTATAACGGATAGCGACCAGAAAGACCATTAATCATGCTAGAATGCTGACTTCTCAGGAATAGATATTTGTCTGTTGGTGAAACCCTTTTTACTTGGTAACTTTCAGCTGCATTAGAAGGAAACCCATATCATTCAATATTGAAATGTATATACTAAAAGTGAGATTTTAGACTGATTTATTTATGTCTTTTATCTCGTTAATGAAAAGAAACACTTTACCTATAAGGGGAACATGTAAACCAGGCTGAAAGTTGCTTATTAGCTACTTTTGATGCATAATTGCTTACAACCTTCTTGGTTGTTTTTATTCAAAAATCTAAATTGTGTTAGAATCCAAAATCAATAGTAAATTCTTATTGAAGTGATGATGAAACAAACAATACAATCACACATTTATAGTAGTTAGACTGAACTAACTATTTACAAATTCAACCCCTAAACATTATAGACTGAACATTTACAACACCAACTAAACACAAAGAAAGAATTAAACTAACATTCACCCCCTAATTCTTTCATGGAACCAACACCAAGCAAATTCTTCATATCATTGAACTTTAATCTAGGCAAAGCTTTAGTAAGAATGTCTCCACTTATATGCTTAACCACCACTAAGCCCTTCTCAACACAACTTCGGATATAATGATACCGAACATCAATGTGTTTTGACCTACCATGAAAGACTGGGTTTTTCATCAACTGAATAGCTGACTTATTATCAACATAGACCACAATAGGACCTACTTCATGTCCAAATAACACTTCCAACACACTCTTTAACCACATAGCCTGCTGTGCAGTAGCAGTAGCTGCTATGAACTCAGCTTCACATGAAGATAATGCAACTGTCTCTTGCTTTTGACTTATCCAACTGACAGGGCCTGCACCATAATAGAATACCATACCAGTAGTGCTTCTTCCATCAGCCTTAGTAGGAGCATGAGAACTATCACTGAACCCAACCAATTCACCAGCACCTCCACTTTTGTACCAAATCCCATGATCAACTGTACCTTTAAGATATCTCAATATATGCTTCACAGCTTGCCAATGAGAGGACCTTGGTGACTCCATGAACCTACTTGCAATTCCCACTGAATATGACAAGTCAGGTCTGGTTTGTGTCAAATACCTCAAACACCCAATGATCCTCCTATACAGTGTAGAATCCACTGCCTCTAACTCTTCATCCTTTCCTAGCTTTAAACCAGGATCCATAGGTACTTTAGTTGGATTACAACTCCACATATTATGTTCCTCCAATATTTTCTTTGCATAGCCCGACTGACACAAGAAAATACCCCTTTCTTCTTGTTTAACCTCTATTCCAAGGTAGTAATTCAGCTGTCCTAGATCAGTCATCTCAAATCTAGATCTCATCATGGTCTTAAAATCCTCAACCATTCTAGAACAAGATCCAGTCACTATCAAATCATCAACATATACACCCAAAATTACTGTTTCAATCCCAACTTGGCTTTTATAAACAGCATGTTCTTGTGGACATCTTTCAAATCCAAACTCCAACAAGGTAAAGTGCGGCTTCTCATTCCAGGCTCTAGGCGCCTGTTTAAGGCCATACAAAGCCTTAATGAGCTTGTAAACTAATCCTTCCTTGCCTGGCTTGACAAAACCCTCTGGCTGTGTAACATACACATCTTCTTTTAAATCCCCATATAAAAATGTTGTCTTCACATCCAGATGATGTACATTCCACTGATTTACTGCTGCTAATGCTAGTATCAGCCTAACTGTCTCTAGCCTAGCCACAGGAGCGAAAACCTCATCATAATCCACCCCATACCTTTGAACATACCTTTCACTACCAATCTGGCTTTATGCCTAATGATTTCTCCTTCAGCATTTCTTTTCAATTTGAACCATTTAAGCCCAATTGGCTTCACCCCCCTTGGACACTTAACCAAGTTCCAAGTCTTATTTTTTTCAATGCTATCTAATTCTTCCTGCATTGCCTTTTTCCACTTCGGATCAAGCTTGGCTTGCTCATAACATCTAGGCTCCCTTACTAACAATAACTCTGACTCATTGAAGATAGGTGGTTCAAATGGAATTTGTTCCAACACATCAGTCCTACTAAAGACATCATTCAGGCTTGAGAAACCTTTTGGAGGAGTATCATCATAAGTGGTTCTAGGAACTTGATCATCTCCATCAAGATCCCCTCCACTTACACCCCCTGAATCCACATCAATCTCCTCTGTGTCAGTACTGGAACTGGGGAGACCTTGATTACCTTGCCCTGAACAAGTTGAGGCTTCACCACTGCCTGCAACACTCAGCTGTTCTACTGTGTGCACAGAGGATGCACCACCCCCTGAGTAGAAAATGTGGAAAATACCCCAAGCTTAGCATAATTCTGATTAGGAACACCCGAATCACAATCTTCCCAACTCCAAGGCTTGTCTTCCTCAAATTGTACATCTCTGCTCACAATTATTCTCCCTGTCCCTGGGTTGTATAACCTGTAAGCTTTAGATCCAGGTTCTAGACCCAAATGAACCACAGGGATACTCCTGTCATCCAACTTTTTAATTTGGTGGCTAAGGACCTTGACATGTGCCTTACATCCGAAAACTCTGAGATGCTTTATCTTAGGCTTTCTTTTGTAAATACACTCATAAGGTGTAATGTCTTCCAATGCCTTTGTTGGACTTCTGTTCAGAAGGTAGACTGAATGCCTTACAGCTTCAGCCCAAAAGTCCAAAGGCATCAACATAGCCTTCAAGATGGATCTGGTCATCCCCATTACACTTTGATTCCTCCTCTCCACAACCCATTTTGTTGTGGAGAGTAAGGAGCAGTCAAAAACTTCTTGATGCCATCCACACTACATAGCTGCTCAAAGCTTTTTGAAGTGAATTCACCCCCCTATCTGTCCTGGGTGCCTTTATCACAAGGTTGGTTTCTAGCTGCACCTGAGTCTTAAACTCAGCAAAAGTCTCTAGTGCCTGATCTTTTGATTTCAACAGGTAGACCCACATATACCTAGAATAATCATCTACTAACAGCATGAAGTATCTGTTACCTCCTGGTGTAGGTGGATCTATAGGGCCACATAGATCAGCATGAATTAGTTCCAAGGGTGTCTTGGCTCTAAAACTGCTAGAACTAGGATAGGACTGACTTCTATGTTTTCCAACCAGACAGCTTTCACACAATTGAGCCTTATGGTTTATTTTAGGTAAGCCCCTCACCATATTGAGTCTTGACAGCTTGTTGATTGACTCGAAGTTCAAGTGTCCCAGCCTTGCATGCCATATCCAGGCTTGGTCATGCATGGCTGCCAACAGGCACATAGGAGGAGTTACTGTGAGCCTTATCTTGTAGAGCCTATTCTCAGACTTCTTCACCTTCATTAGGACTCTGCCACTTTGTTCATAGACCCATAGAAGACCATCTTGCATTAACACTTTACAGCCCACATCATCTGACTGTCCCAAACTGAGAATGTTGCTTCTCCGGGCAGGGATGTAGTAGACATTTGTCACTACTCTATGTTCACCATTGCTGCATTGAAAGCAAATGGAGCCCCTGCCTCTGATCACCACCACAGACCCATCCCCAAACTTCACCTTGCCTGTTATGGCCTCATCTAATTCAGTGAAGTGAGTTTTGATGCCAGTCATGTGGTTGCTAGCCCCATTGTCTAGATACCAAGTGCAAGAATCTCCCCCATTGGCCAGGTTCTTGGGAAACACACTCTGTTCCTCAAGAAGACCCATATCCAGCTTTGCCATTAGCAATGCTGGTTCATGATCTTCCTGAGTTTGTGACAGGTGTGCCTCCTGGTCACCTTTCCTTGGGGCTCTGCATTCACTCGAGAAATGCCCCAATTTGTCACAGTTGAAGCACCTTAAGGTCCTCTTGTCTTTCTTAGAGGTGTTACCACCTCTATCATTGCCATCAGGGTTGGGTTTCCCCCCTTTTCCTTGTGCAAACTTCCATTTCCCTTTACCTTTACCCTTATTTTCCCACCCATTAGACCCACTGGATCTTGAATTCAAAGGCATGGACTCATTCTTGGTCCTCTCTTGCCATTCACTTTTGGTCAAGAGTAGTTGCCCACTTGAATTCTTTCCCTGGGTGGCAGGCTTCAATCTCTCTTCATAAGCCTTCAATCTCCCTACCAATTCCTCAAAGGACATCGTGTCCAAGTCCGAAAACTGCTTTATGGCAGCTACAATTGGCAAGAATCTATCGGGGGCAGCCTTCAAGAACCTGCTAACTTGTTTGGAGGATGACACAGTCGTCCCCAGGGCTCTATATCTCGACACCAGTTCACCCATTTTTCCCGCAAACACATCTACTGACTCGTTTTCCTCCATGCGCAGCAATTCAAACTCATGATCAAGAGTTTGAATTCTCGCCTGCTTAACTCTATCTTCACCTACATACCGCTTCTTAAGGGCATCCCAGATGTCTTTTGCCGACTTAAATGCGGCTACCTGCATGAGCACATCCTCAGGCAGGGCTTGGAATATGAAGGCTTTTGCCTTCTTTCCCAATTTGACATCCACCGCAGCCTCGGTGGGAGGTTCGATGGCATCCCAGATCCCCTGGGCATCCATGAATGCCTCCATCTTGATCGTCCAAGAAGTGTAGGTTGTCGGAGTGAGAATCGGAATCTTAAATGCAATTGGATCGCTGGAGTCTCTCTGCACCAGTTGTCTATCTTGATTAGCCATTGAATCGAGTGCGGGAGTTGAATTGGTTGCCAAGATCACTTGAATTGATCACTTTCAGTCGGGAGGAGATCTTCTCTCAATCGATTCGAGTACCAGGATTGATCGAATTGGAGTGCGACGGTCGAATTGGGTTCTTTCAAGGATGCGACAGTCGATTTGGGGTTAATCCAAGAATGCGACAGTCGATTTGGGGTTCTGTCGTGAATACGGCCGCCGAATTGGAGTTCTTCCGATGGTCCGATCGATCGAGGGAGTAGCACAGATTTTTGGATCGAGAGCCTATCGCGCTCTGATACCAATTGTTAGAATCCAAAATCAATAGTAAATTCTTATTGAAGTGATGATGAAACAAACAATACAATCACACATTTATAGTAGTTAGACTGAACTAACTATTTACAAATTCAACCCCTAAACATTATAGACTGAACATTTACAACACCAACTAAACACAAAGAAAGAATTAAACTAACAAATTGTTATTGCACCATGAATGTTTCTATATTGCTTACAAAATGAAAAGAAAAAAAGTTGTTTCTGGGTCAACTGAACAACACCCATACCCTAATGACCCATTTCAACCTTACGTATGTTCATTAATTTTCAAATGATAATTATTTTCGCTTACCTTGTCCATTCAACAAGTCAAGGCCTCTTTCATGCAAAATTTTGAGACGGAAGACATATCCGGACAAGAAAACATCCACACCTTCCTCTGAAGGACAATATTTCATTCCATAATCCTTCTGAAGGCTATAAATTATCATTGCAACACAATCAGATATTACATTTACTATAACACTAAGAACACAACATGTACTAACCCACCATTCTCCAATTCTTAGCAAGAAAGCAGCTTTAGTTTTCTCAATTGCTGCATCATCCATTGGCCAGTTCCCAGAACCTTCCAACTACATTAAAAGAACAACTAAGTTAGTAAAATGCTGCAAATATTAATAATTAATAATTTCAAAAAGCCAACAGCTAACATGCCTGAATCATAACTTCCATTGACTGTATGCATGTTGATCTGATTCTATTTCCAGTTTTAGTTCCATTAGCCCATGGATGAGGTTTTGGAGGAAAAACAGACGTGTGTCGGAAAGCTGTAAATATCCAAATATATAGTACATAAGATATAGAAGTGACCTGTAGATGATTGCATATACTAAATCATATCTCATGTGCATATAGGTGGCAGGTTTGCAGGTTATATTTACCTGTATAACAGGTCAAATGTTTGAACTTTAAAAAACTTGTTGAAATGAACAGACCAAATGAGTCTAAAAGGCTCAAAAGTGATGTGAAGTGAAGTGCATATAAATGCTTACAAGTTACAACCTATTAGATCTCTGTGCTCAAGAATATCATATTAAGAATTTAAAAATATAGTTTTCATTATCGTATTAAAGTAAAAAAATAAACTGGCAAATGCTGTTTGTGAGTAAACCCAACCCGAATTAGCCCAGTATTAAAAGCGATCATTCTAATCACCCAGCATGGCCATTTTGCCACCTCTACATGTACAAGCAACAAAAGTAAAACAGAGCCCCAAATACAACATGAATTAACATTCACTTATAAGCTGTAAACAGAACTACAATCCATAATTTTAGCAGCACCATCAAGGTAATTAACTGTGTGCAAGAGGGCATTAATATTTAGTCTCTTTATAAGATGACAAACAAATAAAAACTAGTCAACAAGTAGTACTAAACCTGAGTCCAGAGGCTGCACACTGGAGATTCCCAAAGGAACATCACTGAGAAGACGTAAACGCTTAGAAAGAGTACCAAAACTTTCAAGCAAACCTTCATCAGAAGCCAGATCTGTATCACATGATGAATTTGATGACTTCAAATCCAAGAATAATATTCGTCTCCAAGAGGAACAAGAAATGTACAAGTAACATATGACATAAATCTCTAAATACCTCCACCATCACAAACTAATGCAAAATCGAGTTGATCAACAGCATGATAGACCTTATCTTCAGCCAAGGATAAATGCCGCTTAAGAACGTACTCAGTGACCCGTTTTATAATAAGATATCGCTTTGAAGGTTTGCATTCCCAGACTATCAAAATAAAATAAAAAAGTAAAAAATCACTTATTACAGAAAACAACTAGCTTAAGAAAAGTAACAACTGGAAGCACATTACTTACAAACACATTCCCTGGTACCACTTTTGAATTGATACAGCTCTGCCACATCTCCCCAAAACTTCCTAAACTTCAGAGCCTACAGAAGAAACTTAATACAATTAGTGTGTGTTAACACATATTTGTCAGATAAACATACAAAAACAAGTACCTCTTCTTTATTCCCAAAAAAAGGACCCCTCGTGTATTGATCGATTGCTTCTGGCAAGCTGACAGAAATGCCAACTAATAATGGCTCGTGGTTCAGCATTGACAAACCCTAAAAATACGTGTTAGTCAGTAGTTTGAATGCATATGCTTACATGGCATATATTCACAAGCATGAAATCACATACATCATTGATGCTGCAAGTTGATGTTGCATTCTGCCATGTCACACGTACAAGCTTTACTCTGTCTCCTAAGCCTTCTTTAAGCAAAGAAAGCACCTTGTTCTCATATAGTCTCCAACATTCATTGTCCAAACAGAACCCTTGGGCAGAAACTTCAGGTTTCCCCTTCAAATTCAACCTAAAGAGACATAAATAAAAAACGAACGAGATTTTCCAAATAATCTATGTCAGTAATTATTGTATTACCTCATACAATAGTCAAATTTAGCAGGAAAGTCAATCTTGGTCATAAATAACTCAACAAATCCTCCATCTTTACATTTATCAAGACACC
Source organism: Flaveria linearis (assembly GCA_024085815.1). Classification (NCBI taxonomy): domain Eukaryota; kingdom Viridiplantae; phylum Streptophyta; class Magnoliopsida; order Asterales; family Asteraceae; genus Flaveria; species Flaveria linearis. Next base: position 16,317,062 of record CM044002.1, read on the forward strand.
TAAGAGCCAAGGCAGCCTCTGCTTGAAGCTGAAATTTAAAAGGTAAAAAATAAAATTAAATTAGGGGACATGTCTTTTGTTACGGAACATAAAATGAGGTTTATCGTGATAAACTCACAGCATATAAAATGAGATACCTCATTCAAACCACCCTTTGTCATTCGGTACGCTAAATTGAAATGACCTGATAAATCGCATATAACTGCCGGAAAAAACTGTACATATTTTTTCCTTTCCTGCAAATTCGAAAATAATCAAATCTTCAGTAATATTTATTGCAAACTAAAATAGCAAACATCAGGAAACTGAGAGCAATGCCAAAAACGTACATCCTTTGACAGATCACTTCCTCCCTCAGGCTTGAAGAAAATGCCACTGTCCCACAACTTAGAAGAGGCTGCAAAACCAGATAAACAATATTTTAGCAATATAACTTTTACAATCATTGCAAAAGGTCCCTATAGGTTATACTATTCACAAACTATTAGAAAAATGTTTTTAATAAAATAAACATACCAATAAAATCCAATGTGATACGAAAGATCTGCATGACTGTCATTGTCTTGTTAAGGCGAGATTTACCAGATTCTGAGGCAAGGTATGCCATTACGATTGAGATAAGGTACCCATTTAAGGAATCATAAGTGTATAAAGAATTTCTTTGTCGTGCCCATACCTATATCATTAGATAAACATAAACTTCTTTTAAAACATCATAGACACTGTGTTTTAACAATGAAAAAAGACAATTGAATGCTATCATACTTTAAGCAAAATTAAAGCATCTTGCAAAGCCTTCCATCCCACGAAAGCCTTTTTAACAAATTCTGCACCATGTTCCATAAACATGTCCTCTAATAGACTGTTGTTGTACACAGGGGTAGCTTCAAAAACACCTAAAAAGCACATAAATTCATCAGGTGAGTATAATCGCAAATGGAAAGGAAATAAAAATGGCTAAAAGGTGTTAAACTAAGATGAATTCTAATGATAAAAGTGCTACCTTCACTCAAAACATGAAGATTGTTGCGCTCTATGTTCAACTTTTGGACATTAAAACGGGATTCTGCTGTTAGAATTAACCTTAAGAAAAGCCCAGGAAGTCCAGCAGATTTCACAACTACAATATGTAGATACCATTACACATGTGATTTCCAGTAAAAGAAAACTTATGTTAAAATTACTGTGAAGCTCACAATAAATCAAGTAACTAACCAGGATAAACCATAAGAATAGGTTTTCTGGCCTCGTTTTGAAAGAATGACCATTCTACTTTCTGAGCTATGGAAGAAGATTCCAGATACTTCTTAATAATGCAGAGATACAGGCATCTTTTGCCATGGTATCGATGATTCAAAAAGTCTTTTTCATGGAAGCACTCCTGCAAAATACCATGTGAAAAAAAAGTTATTGCAGGCATACAAGTATACAACTTATACAAAATATTAGTACTTCTATGCTATTGTCTGTGCATTTATCCATTTCAATTACCAGCTTAGTGTAGTTAATTTGTCGTATACTGATTAATCAAATTTTCTAGAACAATCTGAGGATATTGAATAATCATATTTCCTAGCAATAAAAGAAACAGTTTATGGTCTCTGGTTCATAACAGCTGTTAATTATTGTGTTATACGAAACGCTAGAGATGAGCTAAGTTGATTATCTACTTCATGTTATGATTTCCTTGTGCTCAAAGAAATTCTCATTTCTCTGCACTGCTAAACTAACACGCAATAACAATATCAGTCCATCCAGCATTGCTATTAATGGTTTAATTCAATCAACATCTTTACAATGGGCTGACAAAGTAACCAGCGGGTTGAGAAAAATCTATCGCAAAATGTTGCTCTCCGATGACCTTAACATGTTTATGCGTATTAATTTCTGTAGTACTGTATTAGATTAATTCACATAAACTGCTTAATACTAACACAAAATAGCTAAAAATTTACCTTCGGCATTCGAATGTAAAGATCAACATTAACATCAGGTTTCACAACACACTGAAACGAATAACTTCCACCAATTTCAATCGCTTTAGGCCGTTTGAACTTGAACTCAACTTTGTCCGCACCAATATCCCTAACAAACTTCGGCGCCAAATCCGCCGTAACCTACGAAATTCACAGAAACAACATATTAACATCCTGTATCTGCTTCTTTTTTCATATGTTCAGACTTGGGGTTTAGGGTTTAAGGACCAGTATATCTTCAGGGATTTTGTTGATGCATTCTTTGATAGAAACGACGACATCATCAATGATTTTAGTGGTTGTTGATGAATAGTCGAGCTTCACTTCCTTCAGCAACTCTGCTACCTTTAAGTTCACGGTGTCGGTGTACTCATCGGCGGCAGCCATGGTGGTCGTTGTGGCGGAGACGGTGGAGAGAATACGATTGGCGGTTGTACAAGGGTTTTAAGTTTTAACTTCCAACTGAAGTTTATAAATTGGGCCTCGTTGCTTGTGTTTATTTGTTACACGGGCCTCATTGTTTGATACACATGATTAGGTTATTTAAATGTACAAAATTTACAAATGTAGCTGGGCCCAAGCCTGTTTATGTAAATCATCTTGATCATTTAATTTTTTGTTAAACGCCCTTATGTGTTAAGGTGGTGTTTCATGTTTGCTTTTAAAATAGACTAGATATTAAAACCCGCGCGTTACCGCGGGATTATTTTGGGTTTGAGGTGTTTTTTTTAAAAACTGTGATTATCGTTCTGACGCAATTAAAAAAGGTATCAGTTAACACAAACACACCTTAACGCAAAAAAATCTTTAAAAGCAGCGAAAAGTTCGTACCATAAAAAAAATAAAAAAAAATATTTTTTACTAAAAAAGACAGATCTCACTAATTGTGTATCAAATTTTAAACAAATAACTTAATTTTAATGTTATTTTAGTAAGTAATATAACTAATTTGCAATGATATTTTCATTCTTAAAATTATTATTTTATTAACATTTGTACTCCATTAGATTTTATTAGTATTTAAAAAAAATTGAGGTCCATTGACCACAATCACCACCATCAAAAACTCATTTCAATCTCTTCCTCTCCCACATTTCACCACCGTCACCACAACAACCGCAACACCACCACTATCGTAACCATCACCACCGCAACCATCGCAGCACCACCAACACCGCACCACCACCACCATCGCAGCAGCACCACCAACTCAATCATCGCCGCTCCACCACCACAACAACCATCGCCAGCTCCACCACCACCGTGTGAACCGTGTAATAGGCGACCATTTCGCCCGGTTCGGGGGGCACTTGAGTCAGCACCACCACCACCGCGACCATCGTAGCACCACCACCACCGCAACCATCGTAGCACCACCGCGACCATCGTAGCACCACCACCAACGCAATCATCGCACCACCTTCACCGCCGCCACCATCGTAGCATCACCACCAACGCAACCATCGCAACACCACCGCAACCATCGCAGCACCACCACCAACGCAACCACCGCAGCAGCACCACTACCGTAACCACCGCGCGCAGATCCTTCATCCCCCCCCCCCCCCGCAACAACCACCGTAACACCACTATCTCTCCGGCAGCGGCAGGTTCACTGAGCTTTTGAAAGGTGAACGTTGCGGTCCGAAAGATCCACAGTTCCAATCTCAATTGTTGCATAACCGGCTTGTACTTTCAACATTATAACTTGTACATTGTGCTTTTAAGACTTGAGCTTTTGAGTTGTAAATTGTGCTTTGCCTTTGGTACGGTGGCACTGTAGCCACCGACCAAAGGAATTAATATGTATTATAATATGCGCAAGCTCTTCGGTCCAGCCTACGCACGCACATTGCCATCTGTATACTATTTGTATACTGGTTCTTTTTTCGAAAAGATTTCATTAAAAAAAATTGTGTGCGCTCTTCTTGGTACAGATCAAATAAATAACTTCAAACATTTTATCAACAACTATTCTCAAACTCTTCTATTCTCAAACCCTTCACTTCCAGTTGCATCCGCATATTCCATCATCGCCTGCGCCGTCGGCCACCCTCCTCCTCACCGCCGGGCACCCTCCCCCGTCACGAACCCCAACCGTCGTGAACCCAACCCATCACGCACACAACCGTCGCACACCCCATCTGATCGACCCCCTCCTGTCACACAGGTTTCAGTCGATCAGCCTCCCGCCGCTCAGCTTTCAGTTTATTTTAGCAGTTTACAAAAGTTAAAAACCAAAGAGTCTTCTTCTTGCAGACTGCCGATGTTTGAATAACCTCTTTTTTTACAGATGTTTACAGATGTGATCCGCAGACTGAAAACATTTTACTTTTGAAAAAACAAACTTAACTACTTAGCTTTGACGTGCTGTTAGACTGCTCGTTATTTTTCAAACTTCAAAATGGTAAAGCGAAGGTGCAATACTGCTATGTAATATTTCCTACCGATCAAAACGGTTTTGTTGTTTTTTAAAATACGTATGTATATTTTGTAGGATTCTATATACCCAAGACACGTAGAATATTAACGCGGTTAGTACGTTATGATTCAAGTCGGGTTATACCCAATAACAAACTTAGCAAACACCAATTAATATTCAATTGATGATATGATCATGCAATTAAATATGTTACACCAATTTAGAAAATGGGTTTTGTAAATAAGTTGCATATGAGAAGGAACAACTTAATTAGAATATTTTATTAAATTGTATTATTTCAAGTGTTATTTAAGCAAGTTAGATAACATTAAATAATACAAGGAGGGTATAACTTATACAATTAAAAGGTTAATTGTATATCTAGTTAAAACACTAGTTGAAAAAAACAATGTGTATTTTAAAAGGGGGAAACCTTTTATTTAAATATGTTTCGGCCGCCCCCCCCCCCATGTAATGGATTAGTTCTTTTGCATTCTTTAATATACACATCTTTGACTAGATATACCTTCTTCCAAAGCTCTCATTCATTACATGAAAAAAACTCAAAGAATCTCCTCTCTTTCTCTCTCAACTCCTACGGCCAGGCAGCAGATTAGAGGGTTTTTGAAGTGATTTGGTGTAGTTTTCTTCCTAACAAGAAGGTGTCTTGCAAAAGGCTTGGAGTATACAAGCTTGAGGACCTCTAATCTTGAAGTCTTGGTCGATTTTCAGCATCATACATCTCCCTTTCTGTCGATTTTTCAGCTGTAGGAGAAGGTATCTTGGCAGCCCTTTTGTGGTTGTCATATTATGTTGTTTATTGCCTATACATAGCTTGCTTATTCACATATTATGATCCTTTGATTATGGGTTTGTTTTAAACATATATATGTCACCATAAGAACATGTTTTTCAGCTTATAAACAAGTTTATAAAGTTGTTATTCCGCTGCGTTTTCAGAAAGTTTAAATGGTTAAACGAAAATCTGGTGTTCTAACAAACCCTTCAATGGCATCTGGAGCCGGTTATGTGGATAGCATGCTTGTAAGTATCCTTTAAAAAATTTGTTTTATGGGATTTTATAACCCCTTTAAGGGCTGAAATATTCTTGCATGTTGAATCCCCAAGCTTTCAAGGTTATATCACACATGCTTGTGATTAAACCTTGAAAGATATGTATGATGATATGTATATTGTTTGGACAATGTTTGAAACCCGAATTTTCAGTTTATGTTGGCTGAAAATCGTGGGTTTTAATGGGTATTCTTAGTTATGTTTGGATTATATGATAATTGGTTATTAGTGTGCATAACCTAGCCTTTGGCCTTATGTTATTTGGATGATTGGAATTGTTGTTTTAATTCATTCAATTGGGTTGTAATATTTATGTTTATTATTTGGGTTGTAATTATTTATTCATTTGGTTATGTAATAAATAGATTAGGTGCATTTCTTTTATTAGAAAAATGTATTAGGATATAATTTTTGTAAAAGGAAGATGCACAAGATGAAGACCCAAAGATGGACATCAAAGACATGGACCTTGAAGTATTTGGATATGGATTCAAGTGGGAGTCCATGGACACATATAATATGTCATTACAAACCATTAGGAAAGACCTTATGACAACACTTGTGATGGCAAACAAGTGTTGTCAACTTAGTGGCTATGGTTATGCACTCATGTTTATATGTTTATGCTTGTTTGAATGTTTGTTGTTTGATTGTTTGGTTGATATTTAGACATACATTACAAACTCATTAATAAACTTAACAAGCTGAAAATTGATGGTTCTTAATCATTAAAAGTTAATAAAAGGTTATTAAAAGGATTAATGATTTCATAATAAAATGGGTTTTATTAAAAGAACCATAGGGTATCTTGTATTTGAAAGCATGCAAGTACAAGTACATAGAGTTTTCTAAACTAGAATTATGAAATCTCTAAATATTCAAAAACAAGATCAATACCATCCTTTTACACAACACTTAAGTCACTTGGGAACTCTTAGTGGGATAAAGGTCACCTAACCATTTTGAGGGAACTTATGACTTAAGATGAGAATGCCATATTCGTGGGGTAAAGGTCACCTAACCACTCATTTTGGCAAACTCACACGTGTGTGTAAGTAGGATGTCTTGATTTGCAAACCATATTAAATGGATCACCTACAATATGGTTTCCAAATGGTGTTGATGGGATTAACATGCCAACTTTATATATGATGTTTAAAGTCGATCCCATACCTCTAGAAGTTGCAAATGGATGTAACCGTCAATCGTTGACCACCTTATTAATTTAAATCGTGGGATAAAGGTCACCTAATCACAATTTAAATGTAATGTTGGGTTCTAGATTTTAAGATAAAAATGACCTTAAAAGGCATTAATTATTAAAAATAGCAATATCGAAATTACTAAAATAGATCTTTGTTAAATTTTATAGATGGCCACCAATAATGAAAATCATGATAACTCATCCGCGTCCACCCAATCATTACGAGCGATCCTCCAAAAGGAATGTCTAAATCATAACAATTTCATTGATTGGTATCGAAACTTGAGATCGTTCTCAAGCAAGAGAGAAGATCATATATTTTAGACGACCATATCCCCGATCAACCTACTGAGGATGATGAGGAGGCCTACAACGATTGGCTGAAGTACACTGAGGACTCCGTCCAAGTGTCTTGTCTCATGCTAGCGAGCATGACTCCGGATCTCCAAAAGGAGTATGAGCATCACGGAGCTTATGACATGATAACCCAGCTGAAGGAAACGTTCCAACAGCAAGCAAGGGTTGAGCGCTTTGAAACGGTTCGAGCAGTCCATGCATGTCGTATGGACGACAACCAATCGGTTTCATCTTATGTACTTAAGATGAAAAGTCATATTGACCGCCTCGAGAGGCTTAATTGTCCCGTCTCGAAGGAATTGGCCACGGATTTGATCCTTAATGGCCTTACCAAGAAGTTCGAGACATTCGTGTTGAACTACAACATGAATGCTTGGGACAAGAGCATTGGTGAGCTTCACTCAATGCTTAAAACAGCCGAGGCGGCCATGGGTAAAAGGGTTTTACCCGTTCTCACCATCAATGAAGGTGGGAACAAGAAAAGGCCTTATCCCGCACCCAAGGTAAAGGTTGCCAAGGGTAAGGGACCTGTTTGGGGAAAGGGGAAGGGGGTGGCAAGGGTGCCGCCCAAACCATAAGAGAAGAAGCAAAAGGTTGCTACCAATGACCCATGCTTCAAGTGTGGGGAGATTGGACATTGGGCAGGGAATTGTCCTGTCCATCTCCAAGAGTTGAAAGCGAAGAGGGATGCCGGACAGACCTCAGGTACAATATACATGATTCATATTGATCTTAATGTTACATCTTCTAACACATGGGTATTGGATACCGGATGTGGAACTCATATTTGTAATTTGTTATAGGGGTTCACAAGAAGTGGGGACTTCAATCAAGGGGATGTTAGCCTCTTCATGGGCAATGGAACAAAAGTCTTAGTTGAAGCTCGTGGGGACTACATCCTAAAACTTTCAAGTGGCTTGGATGTTATTTTGAAGAATGTTTTGTATGCTCCTGGTTTGACTAGGAACATTATTTCTGTATCCCAATTAAGACATTATGATTATGTATTATCCTTTGTTAAAATGATATTCATGTTTCTTTAAATGATATGTTCTATTTTAAAGCTATTCCCATTAATGGTATCTATGAATTGGTTCATGAAAATGCTTTAAATAATTCATTGTAAACTAACACCAAGAAACTCAAGTTGGATTTGAGTGATACCTATCTTTGGCATTGTCGTCTTAGTCATATAAACAAGAAACGTATACAAACACTTCAAAAGAATGGTCTTTTAAAAATGAATGAATATGATTCGTTTGATGTATGTGAATCTTGTTTACAAGGTAAAATGACTAAGGCACCCTTTAGTGGAACTAACGAAAAGGCAAAAGATTTAATAGGAATCATACATTCGGATGTATGTGGTCCTTTTAAACCAATGACTAGGAATGGTGAAAGATACTTCATTACCTTTACCGACGATTATAGTCGCTATGGGTATGTGTACTTATTAAGGCGCAAAGATGAAGCTTTTGAAATGTTCAAAATCTTCAAGAATGAAGTAAAAAATCAACTCAACAAGTCAATTAAAGTCTCAGTACCGATAGACGAGGTGAATACCTAAGTGATGCTTTTCAAGATCATCTTAGGAGTTGTGGGATTGTCTCACAACTCACTCCACCTGGAACACCACAACATAATGGTGTGTTTGAGAGGAGGAATCGAACCTTATTGGATATGGTTCGATCTATGATGGCTAGAAGCACATTGCCTCTATCATTTTGGGGTTTCGCTTTGCTCTCTGCGACCCGTATTCTAAATATGGCCCAACCAAAAAGGTGGAAAGGACACCCTTTGAGATATGGCATGAAAAGATTCCATCCCTATCATACTTAAGGGTCTGGGATTGTGAGGCTTATGTTAAAACTCCCACCCCAAATAAATTGGAAGTCCGATCCATCAAGTGTATCTCTGTTGGATATCCTAGAGATTCTATGGGATATTATTTCTATGATCCACTGGAACAAAAGATGTTTGTTGCCAGAAAGGATGAGTTCTTAGAAGCAAAGTTCCTTATGGAAGGAACTAGCAGTAGAACAGTGGATCTTGAGGAGGATCAAGAACCACAACCCGATGCACGTTTGGTTGAAACTAGCACTCAACATGAGGATGTTGAGGATGATCAAGCGGTTGATCAATACACACAAAACGTTCGCAGAAGTGGTAGAACTAGTAATCCACCTGAAAGATACGGATTTTTCATGGATGGATGCTATATGGTAGATTTAGATGAACCAACCACATACCATAATACAGTGTCCAGTTCGGATTGTGATAAATGGCTTGAAGCCATGAACGTTGAGATGCAATCCATGTATGACAATCAGGTTTGGGAACTTGTTGTACCACCTCTTAATTCCAAGGTAGTTGGAAGTAAGTGGGTTTTCAAGAAGAAAACCGATATGCATGGAAACTTGGATACTTATAAGGCTAGACTTGTAGCAAAGGGTTTCACTCAAACTCAAGGGGTTGACTATGATGAAACTTTATCACTTGTTGCGATGCTAAAGTCTATAAGGATATTGTTTGCCATAGCTGCTCATTATGATTATGAGATTTGGCAAATGGATGTCAAAACCGCTTTCCTAAATGGATATCTTGAGGAAGATGTCTATATGGTTCAGCCTGAAGGTTTTGTCGATCCAAAACATCCTAACAAAGTATGCAAGCTAAAGAAATCAATCTATGGATTGAAACAAATATCGAGAAGTTAGAATCACCGTTTTGATAGAAGAATTAAAGAAATTTGGCTTCGTCAAAAATGCTGATGAGGCTTGTGTGTATAAGAAGGCTAGTAGGAGCACAATAACTTTCCTAGTATTGTATGTTGATGACATACTACTATTTGGAAATGACATTCCAACCTTGGAAGGTGTAAAAACCTGGCTTGGAAGTTGTTTTTCCATTAAGGATCTTGGTGAAGCCGCCTATATTCTGGGAATAAAGATCTATAGGGATAGATCAAGGCGGTTGATTGGTTTAAATCAAAGTGCATACATTGATAAGATCTTGAAAAGGTTCAAGATGGAGAACTCTAAGAAAGGTACCGTACATATTCAAAGAGGAACGATATTGAGTACGACTCAATGTCCTAGCTCAAAGGATGAGCAGGATAAAATGAAGGCAATCCCATACGCATCTGCTATTAGATCCATCATGTATGTAATGATATGCACTCGACCGGACGTGTCATGCGCCTTAAGCATGACAAGCCGTTACCAGCAAAATCCTGGAAATAGTCATTGGATGGCTGTTAAGAACATACTTAAGTACCTAAGGAGGACAAGAGATATGTTCCTAATCTATGGATCTGGTGACGAGGAACTCGTTGTAAAAGGTTACACGGATGCGAGTTTCCAAACCGATCGTGACGATTCACGGTCACAATCGGGATACATTTTCATTCTGAATGGAGGAGCGGTCTCTTCGAAGAGCTCCAAACAGGATGTGGTGGCTCTATCAACTACAGAATCAGAATACGTCGCCGCCTCATTGGCAGCTCAAGAAGTTGCATGGTTGAAGAAATTCATTGCCGATCTAGGGGTTGTCCCTTCCATTCAGGACCCCCTAGAGATCTTTTGTGATAACGAGGGCGCGATTGCTCAAATCAAGGAACCTCGTGCTCATTGATATGATGATAATTAGTTGGATTCCCCGTGTATATTTTGTATAATAATTGCATTATTTATGTTCGTTTTTATCTCAGAATTCGTTTCTATTGATCAATTGTGGGTTTTGTAGGATCCCGAGCATAAAGATAGCATTTTGGAGCTTAAACGAGTCTTAACGAGATGCCGGGATCGAGCCGAGGAGTTTGGAATTAAAAGAATTAAAAAATCGGAGTTTTGCTTCTCTCGCGCTACGCGACAGATAGAGACAAACCGTCGCGCTACGCGAGGGTTGTAAATTACCATTTTGCCCTTAATGAAATCGGGTATTTACCGGATTTGCCACCCGACTAATTTGTCGGGTTGTGGTGATTGTCGCGCTACGCGACAAAATGTGAAGGCCCGTCGCGCTACGCGACGGGTGCTAAAATCGGCAAAGTTGTTTAAAACTCAAACCAAAACCCTAATTCGAGAGGAGGACATTTTGGACGATTGGGAGCGGCTGAGGACGATCATAGGCGATTTCCAGGAGCTTGGGAGCAAAGGATTGGAGATTTGGAGCTAGGAAGTGAAGATTTGAAGACTTAATCGTCCCGGTTTTTACGTTTCTCTTCTTAGTTTTCATTCCTTTGTAATCAATGACTTCTTCCATGACTTATACTTCTGTTCTGATCATGTTTAGAGGCTAAACTTCTGTAGCTTCCTAGGTTTTGATGATTATGCATGTTTAACTTAGTATTCTTTCGGTTTTTGGATTGTGCTTGTGTTTAAAGTTAATGATAATGATTTGGTTTGCATGATCAGTTGTGTACGTGTATTTAGATCTGTTCTTGTGATTGGTTTATTGCTTCACGTGTGTCTTGATGAATGTCTTTCATATAATGGATGCATGCTAGATCGTTTACCTAGGGTTTGCGGTTTCTAAATGATTTGGTAGACGTATTGAATCATTGAAGTGATTTATCTTGAATTGAACTAACTAAATATGCAATTAATCTTAATACTGTGAGGTTAATAGATTATCAGGTTGTCTTGTGTGATTGATTGCTAGGTTAGAGTCTCTGTGAGGAGTTCGGTCTAGTTCCCCTTTCATATCATAGTTTCCTGAGTCTGATTAGGCATTCCAGATCTATCCCCTTACCTTTAGGTATTGTGACACTCGCGCCGTGAGGTAGAGTTTCTTTCGGGTGTGTCGTTAGCTTAGTTGGAGAACCTGTGAGGGTAATCCACAAACCGGTGTTTTATCGGCTTATTAGGTCAATCTAGTTGCTTCCCTTGAAAGTGTCGAGGTTTCTCTAGGTCCCTTTTAAGTTAGTATCTTCAGATCCCGGTTACACAAGTCTTTCCAAAACCGTTAGGAGAAAAGCCAGAAAACATGTATAGGATTCTTACCTAGGTAGTGATTTCTTCTCCTGATTTAAATCTAGTCAATTCCTTATTTTCTGTCCAGTATTAGTTCTTTTAAAGTAATTTAAAACAAACCCCCCTCATTTACTTTCATTTAGTATTTTTAGTCGAGTCTTAGGTAAGTTCAGTTTACGTTTTCCATACAGAAGTCTTTGGGTTCGATAACTCGGACTTAATAGCTATTCTGCAGTCGACCGGTACACTGCCGGTTGTGTTGCTTAGGATCGAGTCTTAGTTTTATAAATTTAAAGCTTTTTAGTGTCTAGTTAGAGTTTTATTTGTTAGTCTAATTTAGTATAGTCTAGCACACATCAAAGTTTTTGGCGCCGTTGCCGGGGATTTCTTGGCGATTGCGTAAATTAGACTTACTTGATTTAATTGCTATTTGTGCTAAGTTTTTTTTTTAATTAGTTTGTTTTTAATTCTATTTGTTTTTATTTTATTTGTTTGAGTCAGTCTTACGGTTTTTAATTTTGTGTTTTACAGGTTTATGCCCCGCTTGAGATCACAAGGACCACCTCCGGATCAAGAATTGCAGCTTGCGTTGCCCAAATTTAGGGGTGGTACTTCTTCTCTTTCTGTTTTTGATTCTACACCTTTTCCTACAGCATCTTCTTCTACCTTTTCTGCATATTCTAGCCCACCTAGTTCACCACACACACATATGGCTGAGAATCAGACTGTTCATCAGCAAGCCACCAATGGCTTCACAGGAGTTAGCAATCCAATCACACTTCCTGCCATTGCTAATGATAACTCCTGGCAGATCCCATCCTACGTCATGACAGCTATCTCTAATAACTGTCAATTCCATGGACGCGAGGATGAGGACGCACCTGCACACATAGGTCGCTTAGAGCGAATTGGTAGAACTTTCAAGTTGCAGGGTGCGTCTGATGATGCCATCTTTTTACAGCTGTTTCCCTTTTCACTTGCTGATCGAGCCGCCACTTGGCTCGAATCTCATGCAGCTCGTACTTTCACCACCTGGCCGGCTCTTCGTGAGCGTTTTCTTCATAAATATTTTCCGTCGGCCAAGGCATCTAGGCTTAGAGATGAGATACATTCGTTTAGTATGGAGCCTGATGAACCTTACTATCGTGCTTGGGAGAGGTTTCAAAACCTCCTTAGTCGTTGCTCCCAGCATGGTTTGTCTGAATGGGCTTTGGTAGAAAAGTTTTACAATGGGTTGAATTATGAGACGAGAGCTAGGTTTGACACGTCTGCGGGTGGGCATCTCATGGGTAAGAAAAATGTGAATGAATGTAATGAGATGTTTGAGAGTTTTGCCCAAGCAGAACATGAGCAGCGATCTGGAAACAGGAATTCCAGTCCTGCCACTGGTACCTCATCTCGAGGAGTTCACCATGTCACCATGGATACTAGTGTGGCTGCTGCTCTTGATAGCCTAGTTCGTGAGGTTAGAGAGCTGAAAAAGAAGGTTGATAGGTGTGAGCTATGTAGAGGTGACCATGCCACTAGTGAGTGCCCTTTGATAGGTCAAGAGCAAGCCAGTTATGTAGGTAACAATTCTTATAACTCCGGTTGGAGAAATCAGAACAACTGGCGTTCTTCAGGTGCTCCCCCAGGTTTCTCACAGAATTCTAATCAAAACCAGGGGCAGGGTAGTGGTTCAGGTGGTCAGTCAGGGCAGAATAGTGGAGATTTAAGTAGGATAGAGAATCTGTTGACTCAGTTAGTGGTTAAGGATTCTAAGACGCAGCAGATTCTAGCTGAACATGATATCTTATTGAAAAATCAGCAATCAGCTTTCCTAGATCTTCAGAGGACCGTAGGGGACATAGCTAGAAGGTTAGATGAGAGGCCCCCAGGTCAGTTGCCCGGTAATACTCAACAGAACCCGAATGCACATGTTAAGGCCATTACAACTAGGTCGGGTAGGCAGTTAGATGAGGTGAGAGGCCCTATAGTTGAGGAGGTCGTGTTTGAGAAGAATGAGAGTGAGAAGGTAGTAGAGAATCCCTCTCGGGATAGTGCTGTTAGGAAGCCTAGTGTGTTTGAGCGTTCTCCGGTGATTGATCATTCCCGTCTCCCGTTTCCCAATAGACTTAAGAATCAAAAGTATGAAAAGGATTACGGGCACTTTTTGGATTTGTTTAAACAATTGAAGGTCAATCTCCCGTTCATAGAGGTAATTAAGTGGATGCCTAGGTATGCTAAATTTTTGAAAGACCTTTTGAAGAATAAAAGCAAACTAGGTGAAATTTCGAGTGTTTCCTTGTCGGGTGAGTGTTCTGCGGTGGTCATGAACCAACTACCGGAGAAATTGGCAGATCCCGGGGTCTTCACAATCCCGTGTCTGTTTGGTAGTGAAGTTCAATGCCACGCATTGGCGGATTTAGGAGCTAGTATCAATCTTATGCCCTATTCCTTGTATGAGAAGCTAAGTTTAGGTGAGTTGAGCCCAACGCGCATGACACTTTCCCTTGCTGATAAATCTGTTAAGCATCCGCGAGGAATTGTAGAGAACTTATTGGTTAAGGTTGATAAGTTTGTGTTTCCCGTGGACTTTGTAGTGTTAGACATGGAGGCTGATGAAAGAGTTCCTATCATTCTAGGTAGACCCTTCTTGTGTACTGCTAAAGCTAACATTAATGTGTTTAAGGGCGAGATCACACTTCACGTGGGAGAGGAGAGTGTAGTGTTTGAGGTTGCCAAATCGATTAGGGGTCCTAGTATTCCGAAAGGGTCGGTGTTCTTGATCAATTCGTGTGAGGTGGATGATAGGATGATGGAGAATGAGAGAGTGTATTCGGTTGAGGAGGATGATGAGTTAGATAGAGTTGCTGAAGAGTTTTTGAGGGTATGTGAAAGTGGTGATGAGTTAGTTGATTGTGAATTTGAGAAGTTTGTGGTTGAGGATAGCAATTCCCCAAGTGTGGGGATGTTAGAGTTTGATAGAGAACCGCCAGCATTAGCAAAACCCAAGTGTAGGGATTGTTGTGATTTGATTGATTCTGAATTTGGTGGTTTCTTGTTTAGTGGTGAGTTTGGATGTGAGGTTGTTAGTTTCGGG
The DNA here is from genome assembly GCA_024085815.1 of Flaveria linearis. Lineage (NCBI taxonomy): Eukaryota > Viridiplantae > Streptophyta > Magnoliopsida > Asterales > Asteraceae > Flaveria > Flaveria linearis. The sequence continues at coordinate 16,332,150 of CM044002.1, forward strand.
GGTGAGCTGGGTCTTCATGATCCCCCATAAGTTGATCTGAGTGATGGTTTTGGGGTAATTACCCGTTTGTAGAGTTTGTAGAGATGGTTTTTGGTAGTTTGTGTCGGTTTTTGTGTTTCGTGTGTTTCGTTTTCGTGTCTTGTTAAGTGTTTGCAGGGAAACAATCTTATGGTTGCGATTTGACACATGACCGGGAGGCTACCAGGTAAGTTTTCCCACTTGGTTCATGTTAATAGAGGTAAAAAGATTATTGGGGTCAAAATTTTTCTAAGGCATGAAAAGAAGAAAACTTTCTGTTAAAAAGCACACGTCGCGCAACGCGACATGGCACACATATATGTCACGCTACGCGACAAACCCGGTCAACTGGTCAGTCAAAACAAAACGTCGCGCTACGCGACGGTTCCCCAACTTTTGTCGCGCTACGCGACGAAACACCTGACGAAAAAAAAAAAATAAATAAATAAATTATTTTACCTAAACTTGTGTTCCCTGTTTGTTGAGTCAGATTGTTTGTTTTTATTGAGTCTGTTTGATGCTGTGTTTGCCTGGTAGAGTGTTTGTTTTGCAGGTTTGGAATAATTCACCCGTACTCAATCTCCATTCGGGTGAATATATCTAACAATTTTATAAGGAGGCAACCAGTGATTCCTGATCGCGAATGAAATGCTATACGATCAGAGGTTTGGATTCAGACTCTGCACAGCTGGACACTGCTTAACCAGCTAAGTCTTTTCCAAAACTCTTCTTTTTATTTATGTCTTTCTTTTAGTTTCAACATTGAGGACAATGTTTAAATTAAGTGTGGGGATAGGAAGACATGTGTCTTAGGTTTAATTTCATTGAGTCATTCTTTTAATTTTTGCATGTGTTTAGTTAATTTTATTTTAGTGTGTCTTTAAAAGAAAAAAAAAAAAAAAATTAGAAAATTTCCCTGATTTTGATGTCTGCATATATTAAAAATGGAAAATGATAGGTAAAGTCAGGTGCCTGGTTTTCAACTACTATATGTATGAGATAATAAATAATTGAAAGCGTGTCTGATTTGGGATGCACGGGTAGGCCCAGCCGATTTTGAAGGGTTTTCATAGATGTATTCTAATCCATCTAATTAAATATTTAATTTACTATATGTGTTCTCACTAGATGGAAGTCGAAACTGTTGGAAGGTTGAAAAAGCACCACTGTAAGTTGATACCCGTTTGTATTTAAGATTAGCATAGTGTGAGTTTGAAAATGACAATTAGGTGCGAGAGGGCATTCAAAAACCTCTAGGCCAGTGCTTAATGATTGTGGCCTGAAGCTTATGTGCTTGACAGCTGGGATGGCGACTTGGCTGGCAACACCTCTGAGTTAGGGTCGTGATCCTGTTGTTTTTAAATCTTGCACAAAATAAAAAAAAAAAAAAAAAAAAGAAAGAAAAGCCTATGGTGTTGCTCAAGGGGATGGTGACTCAGTGGGCAACAGCCCTCTAGGTGGAGTCTTATAAAAAAAATATATATGTATATATATATATATATGAAAAGTTGCAAAAGAAGAATAAGTGCTGAAAAGAAAAATATTAATAGTGTAGCTTAGTTTCCATCAAAACAAGTTAGTTTTAAATACATGTGGGTATTGGGTTACAGTGGTAGAAAAATCATGGATTTTTGATTTAGTCTATGCTTCGGAGATTTGATAACAGGAATAGATACCGACTTGTGAGAATTCATGATTAATAAAATAGAATACTTGAACCTAAATGCTATACTCTTGGGGACTTGGATGATCGGTGGTTGGGTTTAAATGGACAAATATACCTTGTGATCGCGGTTAACACGTTAGTAAACTTTAATAAGTAATTAGACTTAAATGTTGGAAATCAGATTTAAACTTGACTATGATTCCATTTGCATAAGTCTTTTTCAGGGACGAAAAAGAGGTAAGTGTGGGGATATTTGATATGATGATAATTAGTTGGATTCCCCGTGTATATTTTGTATAATAATTGCATTATTTATGTTCGTTTTTATCTCAGAATTCGTTTCTATTGATCAATTGTGGGTTTTGTAGGATCCCGAGCATAAAGATAGCATTTTGGAGCTTAAACGAGTCTTAACGAGATGCCGGGATCGAGCCGAGGAGTTTGGAATTAAAAGAATTAAAAAATCGGAGTTTTGCTTCTCTCGCGCTACGCGACAGATAGAGACAAACCGTCGCGCTACGCGAGGGTTTGTAAATTACCATTTTGCCCTTAATGAAATCGGGTATTTACCGGATTTGCCACCCGACTAATTTGTCGGGTTGTGGTGATTGTCGCGCTACGCGACAAAATATGAAGGCCCGTCGCGCTACGCGACGGGTGCTAAAATCGGCAAAGTTGTTTAAAACTCAAACCAAAACCCTAATTCGAGAGGAGGACGTTTTGGACGATTGGGAGCGACTGAGGACGATCATAGGCGATTTCCAGGAGCTTGGGAGCAAAGGATTGGAGATTTGGAGCTAGGAAGTGAAGATTCGAAGACTTAATCGTCCCGGTTTTTACGTTTCTCTTCTTAGTTTTCATTCCTTTGTAATCAATGACTTCTTCCATGACTTATACTTCTGTTCTGATCATGTTTAGAGGCTAAACTTCTGCAGCTTCCTAGGTTTTGATGATTATGCATGTTTAACTTAGTATTCTTTCGGTTTTTGGATTGTGCTTGTGTTTAAAGTTAATGATAATGATTTGGTTTGCATGATCAGTTGTGTACGTGTATTTAGATCTGTTCTTGTGATTGGTTTATTGCTTCACGTGTGTCTTGATGAATGTCTTTCATATAATGGATGCATGCTAGATCGTTTACCTAGGGTTTGCGGTTTCTAAATGATTTGGTAGACGTATTGAATCATTGAAGTGATTTATCTTGAATTGAACTAACTAAATATGCAACTAATCTTAATACTGTGAGGTTAATAGATTATCAGGTTGTCTTGTGTGATTGATTGCTAGGTTAGAGTCTCTGTGAGGAGTTCGGTCTAGTTCCCCTTTCATATCATAGTTTCCTGAGTCTGATTAGGCATTCCAGATCTATCCCCTTACCTTTAGGTATTGTGACACTCGCGCCGTGAGGTAGAGTTTCTTTCGGGTGTGTCGTTAGCTTAGTTGGAGAACCTGTGAGGGTAATCCACAAACCGGTGTTTTATCGGCTTATTAGGTCAATCTAGTTGCTTCCCTTGAAAGTGTCGAGGTTTCTCTAGGTCCCTTTTAAGTTAGTATCTTCAGATCCCGGTTACACAAGTCTTTCCAAAACCGTTAGGAGAAAAGCCAGAAAACATGTATAGGATTCTTACCTAGGTAGTGATTTCTTCTCCTGATTTAAATCTAGTCAATTCCTTATTTTCTGTCCAGTATTAGTTCTTTTAAAGTAATTTAAAACAAACCCCCCTCATTTACTTTCATTTAGTATTTTTAGTCGAGTCTTAGGTAAGTTCAGTTTACGTTTTCCATACAGAAGTCTTTGGGTTCGATAACTCGGACTTAATAGCTATTCTGCAGTCGACCGGTACACTGCCGGTTGTGTTGCTTAGGATCGAGTCTTAGTTTTATAAATTTAAAGCTTTTTAGTGTCTAGTTAGAGTTTTATTTGTTAGTCTAATTTAGTATAGTCTAGCACACATCACTCATCAAAAGACTAGGCACATTGAGCGGAGATTCAACTACATACGAGATAAAGTTGAAAAGGGAAAGATATGTATTCGCAAAGTTCACACGGATCAAAACATTACGGATCCTCTCACAAGCTCCTTGAAAAGGCAAAGCATGAAGGTCATACTTATGCCATGGGACTTCGATATTCTAGTGATTGGATTTGATCTGTAAATTTTGTATTTGGATATATGGAACTCTTTATTATTTGAATAAAATTATTTGGTTATAATGTTTCAATTAATGTTCCAATTTAGCGTGTTTCATCCATGAGTAAATTGTTTACTCTAAATGTCCGTAGTCGTTCATACTCGTGGGAACAAGTGTGAGGGTAAGATTATTATGAACTTGGATTGGTTGATATTCATAAGGATGAATATAGAGCAATGGGTACCAAGGTTCATAGATATTCGTGGGATACAAATATTGAACTAACCCGCATCTCAAATTTTACTACATGGAATCTTATTGATTGATCATAAGTAAATTTGAGTAAAGGCGAATATCATTTGGTATCCTCCGACCTGAGATACATATTGGGTTTTGATATTCACCAAGTATTATGCCTTGAGCTAATTCTTCACTGTCCTGAAATAATGGACAGTACATAAGGGTGTGTTCAGGTATGACACGAGGTGTTTGTGAGAAACGTATGTAATCAAGATGGAATTTGTTCCTTTTATTCGTTGAGAGTTAGATGTCTAAGGCCTGATAAGTTAAATCAACAAGAAATGATCATTCTGTGTTCTTGGATTTAACATGACATCTGTAACAAAAGGATAGATGATTGATTCACCTAAATCATTTCAAGTAGGGTACTTGAATGGAATGATGTTATTGAATGACCATAAGTCATGGGTATTAAGGGTAGTAAACCGTTGTTAGGCGGTATATACTGCTTGCATCAATCTTCTATGAATCTTGGGCAAGTGGGAGATTGTAGGATTCTATATGCCCAAGACACGTAGAATATTGATGCGGTTAGTACGTTATGATCCAAGTCGGGTTATACCCAATAACAAGCTTAGCAAACACCAATTAATATTTAATTGATGATATGATCATGTAATTAAATATTTTACACCAATTTAGAAAATGGGTTTTCTAAATAAGTTGCATATGAGAATGAACAACTTAATTAGAATATTTTGTTAAATTGTATTATTTCAAGTGTTATTTAAGCAAGTTAGATAACATTAAATAATACAATGAGGGTATAACTTATACAATTAAAAGGTTAATTGTATATCTAGTTAAAACACTAGTTAAAAAAACAATGTGTATTTTAAAAGGGGAAACCTTTTATTTAAATATGTTTCGGTCGCCCCCCCCATGTAATGGATTAGTTCTTTTGCATTCTTTAATATACACATCTTTGACTAGATATACCTTCTTCCAAAACTCTCATTCATTACATTAAAAACACTCAAAGAATCTCCACTCTTTCTCTTTCAACTCCTACGGCCAGGCAGCAAATTAGAGGGGGTTTTATGTCACACCCCGACCGATGACGGAATCATCGAGGCGGACGAATGTGAATCGATTGTTCATAGCACAAGGTAATAAATACGTTGAAATAACATTTAATAACCATTTATTTATTGAATAATGTCATTCAAGTCACACATTACAACGCAATTAAAGTAAAACCATGAAGTATAATATTGTCTTCTTTATTTTTGACTAGGTCCAATCCTATATGAGCAGAGAGAATTCCACTAAATAGCATTTCCTGAAATCATGTGAAAAAGTAACGAGTCAGCTAAAGAATTAGCCGGTGAGTAATCACAGGTTTAAACACACACAAAATTTGTTTGAATATTTGAAAACAATTCAATTCACATGGTAATGTTATAACTAACATGCAACAATGTATCATAAATGACAAACAACACGATCAAACCTATTGACTGAATTGACTCGGTCCACAGACGAAGCCTTATAGAATGTATGTTTCCGGTGTCAATCACCACGCGACTAAACAAATGGGGTGGGTTGTCAAACCAATAGATCTATCATTGTTACCGTGGTTGTGTAAATTAATGATCATGTTATCAAGTTTATCTAAATACGAACACATAATTGCAAGTAATTAACATAACACGTATTGAATTGAATATTAGTATAAAGATGAATAAACATGGTTGCGTATGATATCACATGATTTCCCCAAATAATAAAACATGTAAAATGGGCAATGAATACTCACTTGGTAATAAGTTGATTTGAGTAATTATGAAAGATTAGACACCAACAATTTCTTCACGGATTTAACCTAAAGAATAGTGCCTTAATTTTTAAAACAAAGTAATGATTGAAGGCTAGATTGATTTGAAAAACTAGGGTTCTAATTTGGGATTTAGGGTTTACAAATGATTTAAACTAATGTGTTTGATTTAATATGATTAGATAAAATAGAGAAAATGAATTTAAATAAAGAAAATATTGATTGATAATAATTGGCATAAAATAACTAAATATGTTTAAAACATTTAATAAAAACGTTTGAATGAATTTTAAAGTGTAGAAGTTAAATAATTAATTTTAAATTAATTACTTAAACTCTTGGTCTAAATAATTAAGTGAATACTTAATTATTTAGATTTTATAAAATATTAATTTAAAATGATTTGAAATAGTTTAAGTTTGTTTAAACGTGATTTTCTTTATATAAAATTAAAACTAATAAATAAGTTTTTTTTTATAATCTTTAAGCTTTTGATAAAAGTGAGATTAAAATTTTTAGATTTTTTTTTTAGAAATTAATAAATAATTTCTAAAATAATATTATTTGGTAAAACATATGTTATAATGGTTTCTGAAATCTAAATAAAATAAAATAAAATAACATAAAATGACTGTTAAAAAAAATATATGCGGGTGCCAGGGGTCGAACCCTGGTCGCCCCCATGTATGTTATGCATTGTTACCAGCGGGCCAAAGCCTCAAATCTGATTTAATTTGATTTTTAATTAACAAAAGCATCAACTTAACCAATCCCTAATTCCTTAGAACCCTTGATCCAATTTGTTTCAAATTAGACTTGAAAACTTGATCAATAGCCAAATTAAACATAGGGCTTTTGATTAGCATCCAAAAACAAGTGTGTGTGTGTAACTAATTACCTGGATGATGATGGAATCGATGGGGTGAAGGATGAACAGGTCGCGACAGGTAAGAAATCAGTTCGAGTTGATTTTGTTGATGGAAATCGAATTGCTTGTTCAGGAAGCTTCAAATGGACCAGGTGATCAAAAGCCCCCAAACAATTTCTGTTGAGGTTACTTCGAATATGGAGTTCGACCGAGTGCAGGTTGCGAGTGGATGATGAGGGTCGAAATCGATGAAGATGTGATGTATAAACGAAATTGAGTGTACAGAGACGTTGGTAAGGTTGATTAGAAACGTTGCCCTCTATTATATAAGTTCGATTTGATCTGTTACAGGTCGCGCATAAGATGAAACTTGATTCGAGAGTTTCGGTTGGAATTAAGGATGATTAGTCAGTTTCAACTGTAATTAATCGGAGGTTTGAACTCGTTTGCACAATTGTTATGATTTTAATCAATTTATTGAATGATTTGGTCGTCGGTCGAATTGTAACAGCTAGATTTGATTCAAGCTTCGATTTATTTTTGTTGATTCGACTTTATGAAACAGTATAAACGAATTGAAACGGATCATGGGTTCGAAACAGACTTGCGACCAGGGCTAACGGTTCGATTGGCTCGGTCGTAGCTTGGTCTGTTGTGGGTGGACCTCGCCGGAGTTCGGCCGGGGTCTTTGCCGGAGACAGGGGAGTGACCGAAGGGGGGGGGGTGGTTTGGGTTGTGTTTTAAAAAAGTTTACACTTCTAACCCCTGGATTTTGAAACACTTATTATTTTGCAACCAAACCTTTTAAAATAAAGATTCAGTAATTACAGTTTGGACCCCGCACTTTATTAACTCCAAAGTTAAATGATTGTTTAAATTATTTATAAAAAACACTATAAAGATTATATGTAAAGATTATATATAGTAACATATATTTATGTATTTCTATATATATATATATGTATATATATGAACTCATGAATGACACATAAAACTTCTTTATTAATTAAGTGGGTACAATCGAAATAGTTAGGTAATGTGTTTAACTTGTACAATTGGGCCAAAGGATTTGGGTTTATATTTTCTAAAATGGGCCGAATGTTACATTTTAAAAGTGATTTGGTGTAGTTTTCTTCCTAACAAGAAGGTGTCTTGCAAAAGGCTTGGGGTATACAAGCTTGAAGACCTCTAATCTTGAAGTCTTGGTCGATTTTCAGCATCATACATCTCCCTTTCTGTCGATTTTTCAACTGTAGGAGAAGGTATCTTGGTAGCCCTTTTTGTGGTTGTCATATTGTGTTGTTTATTGCTTATACATAGCTTGCTTATTCACATATTATGATCCTTTGATTATGGGTTTGTTTTAAACATATATATGTCACCATAAGAACATGTTTTTCAGCTTATAAACAAGTTTATAACGTTGTTATTCCGCTGCGTTTTCAGAAAGTTTAAATGGTTAAACTAAAATTTGATGTTCTAACAAACCCTTCATATTTATGGTACAACCCATCAATGTGTATTTCCTTTTCGTTTTTAAATATATCTCCCTTATTATCACGGAAGATATAATCCACCTCCCATAATAGGGTCACTAGGAGCTAGGAATTAAAGTATCAGGTTGTATGGTTGTCGGATGACAAGTTAATTCATCAAAATCAAACATTAACCGTAAATTTATTAGTATCAGATACATCAATCGTAACCCAGATATAGTTAAATTTGTGTAACTTTCTCTCTCTCACTATCCCATCTTTTTTTTTTTCCAATTTCAAACCATTCACGAATCATTTTGATTCAAAACGCTTGTATTCACGGCATCACCTACCTCTTGCCACAAACACATATAAAAATTTATTGTAAATAATGAAAAGATATGTTTTGTGAGATAAAATGAACTAATTTTTACATTTTAGTGGTTTAACACTCAAGATATTATTTGTTTATTTTCTTCACAAGTCGTGTGTCATTTAACATGTTATACGTGTTAAATGGTTTGGTAAATCTAGTTTATATATAGGTAAACACCAGACAAACAACTCTCATATTTTTGTAGCCTCGTCTTCTATTTTTTTAAATGGTTGTATCGCTAACTTACTTTCATTGGTTCGTTAAGTGTCACAACAATAAAAGAGGTTGTGGATTTTATAAAGGGAAATGTATGTGTTAATGGTTTACTTCATAAGAAGATTTTATTACACTATTCAATCTATTCATTTAGTTGGTTGAAGATACTTGTGAAAGCCATAGTGTCATCGTCATATTTATACTCTTTTAATGAGTGTTTGGTTCGTGAAATTGAAATTGAAACCGATTCGTGATAACAAGGATAGGCCTGATAGATCATTGAATACTGTTGTATTATCAACCAAAAACATGTGTCAGGAGACTTAAAAACAGTCTATATTGAAAGGACACTATGTTTTAACCAGAGAAAGAATCCTAATGATCTGATCAAGCATTTGCTTACTATTATTTGAAGACAGACATAGAAACGATTATGACCCATTGTATACATAACTGTGTTTGTTTATTATCAACCATTCTTTAATTCTCATAGGCACAAATCAACTCATCACCTTGTTCATCTCTTTCCCACACTTCCTCATGACCAACTGTGTCCTCTTATGAAAAGCTAGAGAATATACTGAATCTGCGAGTCTCGTGATCAAACATGTTGAAGTTAGGGATTGTTGCTGATATGAAACTGTAGCTTTCTACACCACATTCAAAGTTCTTGAAAAATGTAACTGTTCTGTAAAGATCATGTTAGAAGACCATAACAGTGTCATCTGAAGGACCATTGTATCTCTTCCAAAGTTTTTCCTTTTGTTTCAGGAACCCATAACTTTACGAAAAGTAGAGTGAAAGTACACACAGCGGCATACATGATGAAGGTTCCTGTATAAAAAGCCACACTTCAGTAGATTTCGTTACAAAACTACACACACACACACATGAAATGTATGTACCTCCACTGCTCCAGTGCAAGAGTAGCGGTGCTGTCATTGTAACAATCGACGCTGCTAACCAATTAAAGAGTGTGGCGACACTGCCAGCAAGGCTCTTAATATTTACAGGAAGGATCTGAGAGGAGAATAGACTTATAACATGTAATTACTTAATTCAGTGTGAAAAAAAGAACTCATAAAATGTATGAATGGGGATGTCAAATTTAGCATACCTCAGACATTATAACCCAAGGAATAGGTCCAAGCCCAAGAGAAAAGCCAGTCACCATAATCTGAATTGGTTACATCGAAAGTAATGACTCAGCTTACATGTATAACAGAGAAGTGAAACTAAAGTAACTGTATCACATATTCAAGCAACGCACACCAGTAGTCCAATCAGTGACAACATTCCCAAGAAGCTGTAAAGAGATGAATCTTTAGAAACCAGGAGCTGAAATTCAACATATGAAAGTAAGATGTATGAATCTTGAAATATACCAGTCCTGATGTAGATGATTATTAGTTAACTTTTGAAACATGAGATGCGAGAAACATAAAGCATTACTAGCCTTTAAAAAGAAACTCATTGAAACAAGAAGGTTGCTTGCAACCATCAGAAATGAAGACAACTGCGATATGAAAACATGGATTTAGTTTTACTACTCTGCTTAAATTGGTAACAAAATATGTCAGCTAAATTATAGCAAGTTATTACCAGTAGAAGAGCTCTACGACCACTTTTGTCCACCAAGGACGTTGTAACTGCGGTAGCAACAACCTACATAGATGGCACCAAGTCCAAATGTTAATAAAACATTTTGCATTAAAGTCCACATAAACTGGTTAATAAAAACCTGAATGGCACCAAGCCCAAATGTTGCAGCTTTGCTGGATGAAATTCCTATTCAAAATGTGATTACAAGGTTAGTCCCAAAAGGTGGAGTATTTGCTACCAAATAACTCATGAAAGTTTGACAGCAAAATTGGGAAATCCAAGTTTAATATTCATTTATGCATTAAAAATATTGACATTAAACACAGATAGTATTGATGCAAGGTGGATACAATTATATCTCATGAACTAACCAGCTGAGTAGAAGATGTTACTAGAGTAGAACAGAACACCGTTTATACCACTGAGCTGTTGAAGAAGAAGCAACCCTATTCCTACCTGCATGACATAATCCCACAAGAAGAAAATAACAGAAAACCGATTTTAATTCTTTGCTCGAGTAAAAGAAAGTGTGTTGTATTTAAATTTAGAACCGGTAACTATACCATTAAGGGATACCAATATCTTCTTCTCTTAAACTCAGAAAATCGAATTGTAGCTCGTTTGCTTGTTGTTGGCACAGATCTCTGTTGGAATTATGATATAAAAATCAAGAAATCTGTATTCAAAAATAATTGATACTAATTAAATCTTATACCTTGATCTCATTAAGTTCAGAGGAGATATCTGTATCAAATCCCCGCAAAACTTGTAAAGAGGTCTCACAGTCTTCCATAAACCCCATCTTGGCCTACAAAATATTTAAAGTAAAACAAACAAAAGTGGAGCAATATAGCTCAAATTACCTGAAACAGGTTTAATGAACTAAATTCAAGTTTATGACTCTTACCAACCAGCGAGGAGATTCAGGAATGAAAAACAAACCAGGTATCAGAAAGATGCATGGCAAAGTTCCTGTTGATAAAATAAGAAGATGAATTAGTTTTGAAGGCGATGAACTTGTTTACATATATAATTAAGCAGTGATATTTACTCCATCAATCCACAAATGGACGCATTTCATGTTTATGAAAGATTGTTCTCCCTTGAAATGGGCTAAATATATATCTTGCCACCTTATAGTTTATACATGCTCTCCAAATAAATGAAGTATCTGTACTATCTAAACTCATTACAATGCTACACACTATATAATGTAAACCAAGTAACAATGAACTAGTAGAATGTTAAACCTCACCAAAAACTGCAAGCGCTCTCCATGGAAGAAAAAGTCCCAATAGGTATGCCAACAATATTCCAATCGTGACAGAGAGCTACAAAAGGGGAATTCCATTGCAAGTTATGGTACACTAGCTCACTGGAAACACTGTATGTTGCCTAAAATAAAGAAAGAATCATAACCAACCTGGTTCACAGATCCGAGACTCCCTCTCATGTTTTGAGGTGAGATCTCGGCGATATACACAGGAACCTATAGGCAAAAACATTCATAGTATATATTTACGTCACATGAAGCAATGGATATCAAAATGAGTAGATGCATATGACTCACTGTGTAAGATATTACACCAACACCAAAGCCTTCCAATAACCTTCCCATAAACAAGAACGAGGAATCCTATGAAAAACAAAACAAATATACCAATATATTAAGATTGAATACCACTGGAAATGAATAATAATTTGAACATGAGGTTACAAGAGATGGTTACTTAAAGGTCACTAACTTTGGCAAATGAAATAGCGAGCCATCCAAGTATGTTAGGTATAGCAGCAATCATCAATGACTGCACTTTCAACACAACAGATTTCCACCATTCAATGTATATTCATTTACAATATCACACAACAAAATGATCAACACGGATGCATATTCTTTAATACCAAAATCATACTATCAACTCTAAATTTATCTCACCCCTTTTCGCCCAATGTATTCTGCGATCTGGCCACTCGCTATCGCGCCCACCATCGCGCCCACATTTGCCAACGACCCAAACACCGAAAACTGTCAAAAGCAATCCCACTTAAACCAACGAAATCATCAAACAATCCTAACCCATTTCTCAAAAACCAAACCTCAGAAATCTTGAGTTCAAGATCAGCAATGATATCAGCCTGCGTAGGATTCGAATACCCACACTGCAACAAAACCAAAAACACCCATAAACCCAATCACACACCCATCTCCATAATCTGCTCACAGATCACACAATAAAGATAGATTACCGTAAACCCAAACTGAATGGGACCCAGAGCGACAATCGAAACACAGAGGTAAATAGACACTGATTCTTTAAGAATCTGAGCGGAAGACGCTAACATACTCGACTGTCGGGAGCTCATACCGGCCATACGGTACCAGCTGCCGGAGTGGAGGAGGGGCTTCTTGAGGCTGCCACCACCACCGCCACCGCCTCCGCCACCTTCAACGATCTCAGGGTCTCGTGAAGCCATCGGAAAGTTAATCTTCTTGAGATCTTGATTATGATTATGATGATTATTATTATGATGAAGAAGAAGAAATGTGATGATGAAGAAACAGGGGTGTGGAGATGAGGTGTTACTGATTATAAGCCGGAAGACGGAGTCTTTTGGGACATATGGGTATGAGCTTAGTATGACTACGGTTTTCGCGGGAGTTTTCTGCTTTGTTTTAGGGGTAGTTGCACATTAGTCCTTGGTCTATGGGTTGGTTATTCGTGTGCATGTTTTGCCTTTTGTTTTGTTTGAAGTGACACTTTAGGCCTTAGGGTGTAGGTTTTTTTATAGATTTGTAATGTTTAATTGCATTTGTTCGTCTTATAGTGTTTTAAGGATAAGGCATGTTTTTTGTGTTGCTTTTTAGTCTTATACGTTGTTTATCGTACGATAAATAATACTTAAAACGTTGAGCGTGTTAGTTTGCAGGCTTGTCACGTGTCATGTGTGATTCGTATCATATTATAGACTTTATATTGGTTTATGATGACATTGAGCTAAAATACCGGACATACTTTATTAGATTGTAGTAATGATTATAGTTATAATTGAATATAATAAGGTCTCGATATATGTAAGATAATTTGAAGAACGGAAAGTCTTGTGAATTTACGTATTAAAATTACACTTCAACGAGTAATATATATTTAATAGTCATGGACACTAATTCGTCTTTATCATGAACTAACTTACTAATAAAAGACCAACAAAACACTAACACATAAATATATGTTGATAAAATATACGCCGATGCAAAAAGTGTTTATTTTTAGGAATTTGAATATGTGCTTAAAATTAGACATCTTTTTTATTCTTGTAATAGAAACAGTATGTATAAACTAGGATTAGATGTTTTTAGATCCAAAACAAAATACAAAGATTGAATTACGTATATATTTTCTTTTAAATTTGAGCCTAAATCATCTAAGGGTCTTATGTCTGAGCCTAAATTATCACAACAAAGAAAATTATGTATCTGGTGTTTGATTTAGATATCGCTTTATGTGGTGTTTGATTTAGATATCGCTTTATGTAGTGGCTGGACCACTTCATGATATGATGTACGCAACCATCTTATACATTTTGTACATTAGGCTGTTTCCCACGTCTTGATAATCTCTAAGAGCACCCCTAAATTGAAAACATGTATTTTTCATATAAGTAATCTTTAAGAATCATGTAAATTTAAAGAAAGTCAGTATCCATGTTAACAAAGGCTAGTTTCTACAATTTCATTGGTTATAAACCTCTTGCACTTTTGGTAGTTGAAACGGAAATAGCTGATACAAGACGCATCATTATGTCAATCTAAGGATAAATTTATATTCAATTTCTTGTATACATCTACATAACTCATAAAGCGTACAAACATTTTCCACTTTAGGATTGTTACACACATCTAGCTCATAGCATTGCAACTATAGGTTTAGCTTAATGGAATTAGTGTTGAACTTCAAATTATAGATTATTACATGCATCCACCTCGAAACAATACACATTTAACTCGTAATGACATTATAACAAGAGTCCCTCCTTCATCCTAAAATAAAGAGTAAATTACGCTTTTAGTCTATGTGGTTTGATAGTTATAACGCTTTTCATCCAATAGTTTAAAAACGCCCGGTTTAACCACTATGGTTTAAAATTTGTCACAATTAAGTTCAAACCGTTAGCTCCGTCCAATTTCTCCGTTAAGTTTTTTAAAAATGACCAAAATACCCTTGAACTGAACTAAAGTTGTTTAACCACGTCTGACTATCTCCACCGGCCACTCGTCGGCAACCTCCACCGTCCGCCAATCGACGACAACCACCATTGCCCCTTTCCATCTACTCTCCCTCTCTCTCTCTGCCACCTATTACCAGAACACCACCACACTATCACCAAACAACCGCCAACACTAGATGACCACCGCCACCATACAAATGTCACAACCACAGGTTTTTCTAACAAGAATAGGTGGGCTGCCGCCATCTAACAATGGCCCATTTCCCTCATAAGTCGCTCACCATCCTCGTTAAACTAGCACCAGCCACCACCGCACCATTAACTCTTTCTCACCACACCTCTCGTGATTCAAATCCAACCCTAATTTCATCATCGTCGATTGTAAGCCACTGTAAGAGCTCCACTACCAACGACAACGATTTCAAAGAACTGGGTTTTTTAGATGGGGATTTGACGGTGATGGTGGTAGGAGAGCAAGAAGGTAAGACTTGATGGTGGCAGCGGCGAAAGAACAAGGACCACCGCAACATCCTACCACAATGTCGTTCGAATCCCAGATCTAGAAGAGAAAGAGGGGCATCGATGGTGTCTCGGTAGGGAAAAAACGAGGCGTTTGTGTCGTGGTAATCTTCCATGGATGAAGATTGTGAGTAGTGATGGTGGTGTCAAAAAGGTGGTGATGGTAGAGATGGAAATCTGGGTGGTAGGGTAAGTATTTTAATTGTGTGTTTATTTATTAATAGGGGTATTGTTGTCTTTTCATATAAATCTAACAGAAAAATTGGACGTCGTTTATGGAGTGGACTTAATTGTGATAGATTTTAAACCACAGTGGTTAAACCGGACGTTTTTAAACTATTGGATGGAAATGGTTATAACCACCAAACCACAGAGACGAAAAGCGTAATTTACTCTAAAATAAATATAAATTTGTTTTTTTAGCTTATTAATCAAGACATATATGTCCACTTCTAAAATAATTTATCAAGATTCTATTGTATGTTAATTGTAAAATATCACTAAACTCTACCCTTCGAGTGTTTTTAAATCTTAATGTAATTTTTTTGAATGACAAATGTACAACCTTGATTTAAAGAACACGTGTTATTTTATTCGAGCTCACCCATCTATTTTTTAGCTGGGATTGCACCCCCAATCCCCTCAATGCTAAAACTCATAACTAAAAAAAGCTCTTGGTCAACTCATAGCATTTTTTATTCGAATGAGACTTTAATCGATGGTATTCTCATTTTAAATATACTTAATGAGAAAAACTAGCATCTGACTTGTTCAAACATGCGTGTATTCTTACTACTATAAGACTTTAAGGTGGCCGATGTTTATTCTAGGACTCAAATTCCATATAAAAAGTTGAAAAAAAGTCTGTCCACAAACCAACAATTTGTACATGCTATTCAATGTTCGTCCATTTTACCTATCTACTCCACATCTTAATTGAGGCTCAAACGCAACATCATTTAGGCGGGGTGCACATACCTTTGCTACCAGGTCACTGCACAATGATTGTATGTAATAATTGTTTATACGAACTTATAGCTATTGTTTTAGATACCACACAACGATAGTACGTTATTTAACAATAAAGCCAGAAGATGAAGAAAAATTAATCATACGATTATTCAATGGTTAAAAAATCAATAACACTGAACACTTATAAAACTTTCTAATTTAATCATCAAAAATCCAAAATTATAAACACGAGAGGTGTTCTATGAGTCGTATAAGCTTGTAAGTAGTATGTAATGTCAAACATGTCAATTTCAATAAATTATAGTAGTTACATAACATTATAATACGATCGTATAAACATCACACGTCTTGTATGATACATAACCATACCACCTCCTACGACCTCATCCATACTATATTATAATGCACGAATGAGGGTTTCCGCTATAATTTAAGAGATCTGAACATTTTAAGCACAATGTACAACTTAAAATTCAGTTATTCTAATGACAATATTGTCATTTTAACCATGTTAAAAACGTGGATATTCAAATCTATTTACACATTGATCCCTTTATTTATTAATATTTTACTATTTATGTGTTTGTTAGATGTTTTCACTTAAAATATGGAAATATTTTTTTTTATTTTAAGAAAACAGTTACAGTCAGTTTAAAAAAATCCACCTTACAAATACGCATTAAATATAGTACAATTTATAAATAGTTGACAAAATCTCTTGAAATTATGAGTTTTACAACTCTTAATACCTAACTACATATCATATTTGATTTTAACCTGTCATATCGTATATCGTAGGGACACGCTGCTAGTGTAACATTATGTATGCATGTATGACATAGTGAGCAGTCCTTGAGAGAAATTAACAAACCTCACATGTTATTCATATATGTTTTTATAAGATAACTAACAATTTGGACCATAAACGAAACTTTCACAAATAGTGTCCTTATATTGTTAACCCTAACATTCTCACCTCACCAGTCTCCAAAATACCTATCGGCAACAGAAACTCACCGTCACCACCACCACCACCACAACCACCGTCTCCGACCACCGTCACGTATACCCAAACCCTAGAAACCTAAAACCAATCTCCACATCCTCAATTGCCATTACAAAAATACGAATCAAACATGGAACAACACACAATCCGTTTACAAGAACCCCAGCTCCCACTCAATCAACAACCACCACCACCGCGATTACCGACGGAAGAACCATCTTCAACCTCCGATATCTCCCAAATCGTCACTTCAAACCCTTCAAAAATCCCAATTCGCCCACAGAAGATCCGAAAACTCTCATCACCCCCCGCTATCGACTCTGCAATCGAAGAAATTAAGCCCCAATCAACCATTGCAGAAGCCGATGCATCCAAATCCATCGTCGTTTCAACCATCACCACATCCGTCGTAACAAAAAGCCGTCGTAAAAACCCTTCTCGATCAGCGGTGAATTTGCCGAAAGTGATTAAACCCTTATCCGCCCCCGGAGAGATCGCCGTCGCTCTCGACCACCTCCGATCCGTCGATCCTCTGCTTGCTAACTTAATCGATAATCACCGACCACCGACATTTGATTCAAATCAACCACCGTTTTTAGCCCTAACTAAAAGCATTCTTTATCAACAGCTTGCGTACAAAGCAGGTACATCGATATACAATCGTTTTGTGCATCTATGCGGTGGCGAAAACGACGTCGTTCCGGAGAGTGTTCTTTCTTTAACCCCCCAACAGCTTAAGCAAATTGGGGTCTCTGGGCGTAAGGCTAGTTACCTTTATGATCTTGCTAATAAGTATAACAATGGGATATTGTCTGATGATATGGTTGTAAAGATGGACGATAGGTCTCTTTTCACAATGCTTTCAATGGTTAAGGGGATTGGGTCATGGTCTGTGCACATGTTCATGATATTTTCGCTGCATCGGCCTGATGTTTTGCCTGTTAGTGATTTGGGAGTTAGGAAAGGGGTGCAGTTGTTGTATATGTTAGATGAGTTGCCTAGGCCTTCGCAAATGGAGCAGCTTTGTGGGAAGTGGCGGCCTTATAGGTCGGTTGGAGCGTGGTATATGTGGCGGTTTGTGGAGGGTAAGGGTGCTTCGGTGACTGGAGGAGCTGCGGCTGGTTTGGTGAATGATGGGATTATGGGGCAGCAGCAGTTAGGGCAGTCTGAAGAGGCACAACAACAGCAGCATCAGCAGCAACAACAACTTCAGTTGCAGCTTTTGGAACCCATGAATAGCATTGGAAATCTCGGGTTGTTATTCTGATACTTTAATCCACTTATTGGTTATATATACATATATTGTGTACGTATCTATGCTCCGATGTTTATGCGATTGATGCATTATGGTGTTGGAGGTAATAGTTGTTAGTTAGACATATAAAATCTAGAAAGTATATGTTTTTAGAGTAAGTATCCTTTTTGTTCGTCTGGAATCAAATACATATACTTCATGTTGTTTCTTAGTGGGAGATAAGAAGATGGCTTACGCTGCTTGCTTTAAACTGAAGTTAAATTCCCATTAGAGATGACTCACGAATGCTTGTAAATTCTTAAGTCTTCTGCATATTTGTCATTAGGGAATAATATCATTGTTCTTGGATTTTATTTTCTGAATATACTTTGTTTTCTCTTGAAGAAGGTTTGAAACATATATTAGACCATGTGTAGTGGTTGTTTAGTTAAAATATCATCTAGGTGCCATGTAGACAAAAACCATTTCACTAAAGCCCCTTTAAATCAAGTGTAGTGGTTAACTAGTGTTTGGAGCCCTATTGATGTTGCAAGCAAAGTTGTGTATGGAGCCCATAAAGGCTTAACGTCTCATAGGTTTGGAGCCTCTTTTAATTGTAATTTCCTCATTAATCATAAAATTTCAAAATACATTTTTTTTTTGTTACAAATAATTATACTTTTTAGTATCACATTGTTTGTTTAGTGAATTGCAATATAGTAATAATAATAATAATAACGTTAACTGATTTTTTTTTTCTTTTTATAATTATATTAGCTATAATAATTATTATCCGTTAACAATAGTAACACCGACTATTTATTTACAACAAGTGAAGAGAGGTTAGATAACGAAAACAATATTAACCAGAAAACTCGGGTTGTCACATCATCCCCTTGTTGAAAGAATTTTCGTCCCGAAAATTAAAATGTTACGTGGTCAACGTACGAGATTTAGTTAGGTTTGGTGGTTTGTAATGTGTCGGGGTGATTGTTAGAAGTAAATCCTAATTGTGGTCATATGTGGAAGTTTAGGGGGGAGAATCGTTAAGAGTCTAAAGATAGGTTTGTTTTATTTAGTAAGTTTTAATTAGCTTTATTTAAGGTATTTAGTATTTATGTTTTGGCTGTGAATGGGCTGTCATTCCAGCTGTGTTTGAGTGGAGTTTTCATTGCTGTGAATGGGTTGTCATTCCAGCTGTGTTTGAGTGGAGTTTTCATTAGTAATTAAGGTTAGAATTAGTATAAAATAGGGTCCTTGTCTAAGAGTTTTGTGTGTGGTTTTTATTCAATAAAGAAAAGAGTCGTGGGGGTGTTTTCCCACAAAAATCACTGCTGTCTTTGTGTTTCTGTGACCAATTAGCTAAACAGATTGTTTTCTGTGTATCTGTGAGAAACAGATTGATTTTTTTTTTGCTGAAGTTTGAGTGAGAAAAAAAAAAAAAAGGAAGGAGGATTTTGCTACATCTGTAGGAACTGTTTGTGTTTGAGCTGTGATTTTATAGTAATTAAGGTTAGGAGTAGTATAAAAGATGTCTTTGTATAGATTTTAAGGTGTGGTCTTTTGTTCTTCATATTAATAAAAAGAATTGTGGTAGTTCCCACAAAATATCGAGTATTATCTTTGTTTTTTTGGGCCAATATTCTAACAATTGGTATCAGAGCGAGACGATCAAAAAGACCTGTGTGGCAGTAAAGGGGATATCAAGTAACAACCAAAGACGTGGAGAACGAAGCCACCCGATCAGTTCTGTGATAGACTGACCGACGAAGAACCTGTGACAGGTTCAAACCATCTGTGATAGATCCATTGAAGGGCCGCTGATTGAATATGAAGGCTGCTGTTAGGTTCTAACAAAAGGGGTTATTTTGGTAGCAATTGAGCAGCAAAGTGCAGACCAGATTTGTGAAGTTTCTGCTCTATTTCTGTTGAAGGATCAAAGGGATGTGAGAGCCGGTTGCGAGAAGCAATCAAAACAGGGTACTGATCTGTGACAGATCAACTGAAGACAGGTTGTGTGACGCAACTACAGTAGAAGAAGACCTGTGTGATACAAGTTACAAAGGTGTGATGCCGGTGCGGAGAAGAAGTTGTTTAATCCGTGAAAGATTGAACCAACTTTGCTGTGAAAGAGGGTTCGAGAAGAACTGATTCGTGATTGATCAGTGTGGGAAAGCGGGTGATCCGTGTGAAGAACTGATCTATGCGAAACAGATTGGGTTCTGCACTTCTGCGTGAAGCAGAACGTAAGGTTGTGTGAAGCTGCCATTAAAAGTGAAGTAAACCTGAGCGATTCAGGTCACCACCGAGAAGATTTAATCTGTGAGGGATTATTCATATATGGGACAATCTGTGTGACACAGGTCGGAGGAGAAGAACTCAGAAAAGCAAGGGACAAGAAGAGCTTGTTGTTGTTTGAATCAAAGGAAACAATTGGCAAATGATTTGCTTGGAAGTGAGATTGTTGGGCTGCTGTGATAGCAGGTTTGCAAGGCTGCAAACAAGGAAGAAAACAGAACAGAATCTGTGTGAGACAGAACAAAAGCTATATGAAGTAGATTTGAAGATCGATGATTGATCAAACTTGGAAGAAACATGGTTCCAGCGAATGGAATTCAAGACCAAGGTGGTACAACATCAAGATTAAGGGCGAGAATGTTAAAAATTAATCTTGATGTTCAAGGGTGTATATGGGTGAACCAAGAAAGATAAGGGTGGATTTAGTTAGCATGTAGAATATGTTAGTCAAGGTATATATTAGGAAAGTATTGAATAATTTGGCTGTGAATGAGCTGTCATTCCAGCTGTGTTTGAGCTGTGATTTTATAGTAATTAAGGTTAGGAGTAGTATAAAAGATGTCTTTGTATAGATTTTAAGGTGTGGTCTTTTGTTCTTCATATTAATAAAAAGAATTGTGGTAGTTCCCACAAAATATCGAGTATTATCTTTGTTTTTTTGGGCCAATATTCTAACATGGAGCCCATAAAGGCTTAACGTCTCATAGGTTTGGAGCCTCTTTTAATTATCATGTAGTGGTGTTTGGAGCCCTGTTTGTGTCCATGTCATCATTATTAATGCCCCCTCCTTGTCCAGTATGTATAGTCTTAAGGGCTTAACGCCTCATAGGTTTGGAGCCCCCTTTAACTATCATGTAGTTATGTTTGGAACCCCACTTGTGTGCAACTGTGCATGTCATCATCATTAGGGCCCTCTCCTTGTCCACTACGTATAGTCTTAGTTGGCTGGTAGTTACCGTATATTTTAGGTACATATGATGTTTAACCATGACATTTTGATTACGAAACATGTAGGTTGTTTTCCCTGAGTCTGTTGACAGAGAACTTGTTATGCTGAAATGGCTACAACTTGTTGTGATCTTAACTAATGAAACAAACAACTTGTTGATTCTACAATTGGAACGATTTTGTCATCATCTTGAAACGAAAAAGATAGAAAATTGTTTGATTTCTATTCGAGTTAATTCAATTGATCCGTGGCCTGAATTAAATTCTAGAACTTTACTATTTGTGAATTTTGTATTACTCTCGAGATATAATTTTATATTTATTTGTACAGTGTAATTACTAATTAGAATAAAGGTTGTTCAGAACATTTTTTTACAGGTTACGAGTCTTTTTTGTTATTATTAGGATAATTATTAGCTTTATCTGTCATTGTAAATTTTGTAATTATTTACATATTAGGAATTACTTTTCTTTCGTTTTAATGTTTCTTAATATTCCATTAGAATCCAAAGCTTGCTTATTCAATGTATTGATGCGATCCCTCATCAAGTTTGCAACATAGGGTGGTATTATGGTTAAACTTAAAGAAGTCAACAAAATAGGAACATATGGGATTTATCTGGAAGGTATAATCTTTTTAATACTTAGAATTCCATAACTTGAGTTGTTCAAAAAAAGAGATATAGCATTGTAAGAAAACTGTTTATATTAGGGGCACTTAGATTTATTAGCACACCTGGACAGCCCGACCCACACAAAAGCACCTCTGTAATATGCGCTATTTAGTTTTGTCAAGAAACTAACATATGACTAACTATAAGATCAAATTGTAGTCAAGATAGAATTGTACAAAGCTCACATCAAATTCCAGAACTAGGTTCAATATCTTGTTTGCATGGTTGAGCTTGCTTTGTGGTCACTAGTTTCAATTTTCAAAAAGTCCAAAATATCGCTTGATATTCAGGCTACATTTGTGCCTCGCTATAGCATAATAATTACATTTTATTAGGGCATTTATGGGAACATCTTATTCATCTTATGCCAAACGGTATTATTACGTCTTAGTTATAGAAACTGGTGACTTCTTTTTGCAGAGCTTGCATTTGGGGATGATGACAGGAAGACCACATCAACTAATTCAGGTGAAATAATATCCATTGGCTTACAAAACACTTATGGAGATCATTGGCAGAAATGCAGATGAGTGTTCGTTTTCAAATTAATTGTTGGTCTGCAATTCGGTATGTAAATGGATTCGTCACACGCAATAACAAACTTCTTTTCATGTACCTAAAATTTCAACTATTTCCTTTTCTTTTAAAGTTTGACCGATTACTATTTACGCTAGAGTAGTGGCAAATTGGTAATGCTAGATACTCTTTAGCTTAGAGTGACCGGTCAATTATCATATATTTAAAACGGCTAACACACACTCTCTAATTTTATATTTAAATCTACACATTTGTCCATCATGAGACTTAAATATTCAACCATTGAAGAAAGAACGTCTTTCTTACTCACCTTACTACCGTACGCTACAAGTCTTTTGAGTTGAATCAGTGTCATGTGATTAAATCGGTTTCTTTTAAATTCATCTGGGACAAATCATGATCCTCTAAAATCCAAATCCAATTGGGTACAATGTATATGGGCCTAAAGATGGTTCAAGTGCACATAGGCCCAGAAAGCAGAGTTGACACCTAAAATGGACATTCGGCCTAATATTAGTTCACTCTGTCGGTCTGTCTCCTTGGTTGGGGATCCTTTGGGGTGGTAAAGTAGATTACAAATTGGCCATTATGCTTTTATGCCTTCAGTTAATCCGACCTGACTCGAGTACCCGAGAACATTAGGGTATGCTTGGACGCATCTCGCTGTTTACGGTCTTGAGTTTGGCTTGATATAATGCAAGCTTGGTTATAATAACTCCCAATATAAATAATGCTGAATTATCCCTAATCAAAGTCGTTAAAGTTTATTTGTAGATAGCGAACTTCATATGTATCCATTATTGTTATCTGTTTTAGGTTTTTCTAAAAGTTATTTGGACGATAATGGTTTTATAAAAACATTTATTAACCTAATATTTGTAAAGGCAAATCACTAGACATCTTAAAATAGGTTTTCTACATTAAATAGAGACATAGAGGGTGGTATTATAAATATATATTAAAGACCTTTGTCGGTGGCTACAGTGCCACCGACCCTCTCCTTAACAAAACCCTAATCTCTTTCAAATAGATCCCACACAACCACGATTTCTTATCAATCTTCACAGCTACTACGCATATCCGATCTCTCCTCCTCATCCTTCTGCCATCAAGCGTCCGACGTGTGCTGATGAGCGCATCCCTCTCCACCGAGCTCCGATCAAAGTACAGGGTGAATGTTGGGATCAATCTCTCGACGGTTGTTGTCACGAAGCTGAAGCTTGATACGGGTCGGGAGTTGTGGCTTGATCGGAAGGCGAAGGGCCGTAAAATCACAACAAGATCTGATTAAATCAAGGTAGTCCCTTGTAACCCTCTTCAGATTTATGTCATAACCAACAGTTTCTGTTGTTCTTGACCTGTAATTTGTTCATATTTCCGATACCCACTTGAATCTTGAATCATCCCTGCATAACATCAGAAATCAGAACAAATAAGGTCAACTAAAGGTTAGATTTTGAAGCTTTGAGTTTGATTATATGGGTCATTATTATCTACCTGATTCTTGCGGATTTTGACATCTTCTCTGTCGTTGGAGCCAATAAACCACTATAGTTAGTTGACTCGAGAGTCAAAGTGAAGATGGGTGAGACTATTGTCGTTAGGCTCGAAGGGATAACTCGTAGCCCGTTGGTCAGTGGAATCTGTATAAGAAGGTCACCTCATGTTCTTGGTAGTTAAATTTTCTTGTAACATTATTATTGTAATTGTGACATGCAACTTGAACTTGACTTCAGTTCTGTGTTGATTTGAGTCACAGATGATGATGTAAAACATGATTTTCTAAGATATCAAAACTGTGATGCTGATATAGAAGTCCCTTCTGCTCAGGTATGCTTCTCATTAATTTATCTATGATACTAAAAGAAGTATAATTGTTGTTGAACTATTTAATATTTCAGAAGAAAGTGATGCGAAAGAAATCAGTAGAGAAGTATGAGAAAGGATACATGAGTTGACCAGTCAATGCCAACGTAAGACTGAAGAATGTTATCAAGCTTGGATGTCTTTGACTGCAGCAAATGAGCAGCTGGAGAAGGTCCGTATGGAACTTGATAATAAATTGTTCCAAACATCCTCTCTTGGTAAGTTTGTGAAGTTAATCAAATCAGTACATTAATTTTTTATCAAAAGGAACATTTTTGTGTTTTAGTTTTATATGTTTACCTTATAAGTTCCTGAATTTCTTGAATAGACCAAAAAATGGAGAAACAATCTGAAATGCTGGGGGAAATATCAAGTAGATATGAACATAACAAGAAGGTTTGGGTTGCTGCAGTTAAGGAATTATCACACAGAATAACGGTAATTAATTAGCAGCAGCATTACAAAAATTGTGATCAACTTAATTTTTATACCTAATTAACATAATCTGTTTATCAGGTCTTAAAAAGAGACCACTCCCAGCTCTCTCTTGAAGCCCACCAATGTGCTGACTCAGTTCCGGATCTAAATAAATGACTTCTGCAGTTCAAGCGTTGGGTAAATATCTAACTTTACACTTATTTACTTTATTGAATAATTATATTGTAAGTTAGTCGTTTTTACTTAATCATCAATTTGTAGTTGCACAATGTGACGATCTTAATGTGAAGTACAATGAAAAACAAGCAAAGCGAAGGAAGCTTCATAATCAAGTTGAGGATGCAAAAGGTCTGCAAATAGTATTTTACATAACAATTAATTATACAAACACTAGATGACGTTGCATATTTATTTTTACTGTGATTATCAGGAAAGTATTTTACATAACAATTAATTATACAAACACTAGATGACGTTGCATATTTATTTTTTACTGTGATTATCAGGAAATATAAGGGTATTTTGCCGATGCCGCCCACTAAGCAAATCAGAATCTTCAAGCGGATGCTCAACAGTTGTTGACTTTGATGCAACATCAAATGGTGAACTCGGTCGCGGTGTCCCGCCGATTCACGGTATGTAATACCTATCTCTGCTAATTAATTTCTTTTTTGAGCTTATGATATGAAACAATTCTTACCAACAGAAGATGATAATGATAATTTTAAGAAGGTGAAGCAATTTAGGGATTAATCTAAGATGATAATGGAAGATTAAATTATCATGTAATTAATTTATTCATTCCTTGTACGTATTGGTTAAACGATGTTGTCTATATATGTCATAGGTTTCTGTTGTAATTCAAAGGGGATCTCATAGATTGGATTAGATACAAGCCAAAATTTTATCATCAGAATATTTAAATGTTGCAGGTGGAACTTAGTGTTGATGTTGACATCATTTTATATATATAGATTGAAAAATGAAGTATTCTAAATGATGAATCTTTGATTTCATAATCCTTTGTTTTATTTTCAAACATCATCAAATCAAAATCTTGATATATTCTTCTTTGTATGTCATATTTTAGCTTCTTTATTGTTTTTAGTCTAAAATTCTTGAACCTGTAAAATGTAAAATATTGTTGTGGGTGTTTGCTTGATAGATTTGTGATTGGATTGAAAGATAATGCAATTTGTGTGTTTGATGGCAACGACTAAAGAAAAAGTAGGAGAACGAACCCAATAGCTAGATCTAAACAAACAAATAGGGGTTGTAGGTTTTACTAAATCATGTTTAGAACATCATTTATTTGTTATTTATATAGTTTTGTGATTTTTGTTGGAAAAATGTGTTGTAAGGGAATTTTTGCCTCTTTTAGAATCTACCCGTTCCGACTTGAGTTCATCTTGATTCAAATATGTCATGAACCTAACCTATTTTAACATGTTTTTAAATCAATCCATCTCGACCTGAACTTCCTAACTTGGCACCTCACTCAACTTGACCAGTCTGTTAGAAGGTATGTTTCATATCATATATAACCTGATTTTAGATTCTTTTAACTTTTATTAATGTTGCAGTTTGATGTGTGCATGCCTTCCTGATGCAACCACGTGGATTGAATTTAGTGTGGTGTAAGTTACAAATAGGTTTATCTTTAGCCAAATGCTTTTGCTGTGAGATGACTGTTGTAGTTTTGGACTCTTTTTTTGCATTTTGAAATTAGTTGAGTGCTTCATCATGAAAAGGTAGTATTAGGTTTTGTTTTCAGCCCTATTATTATGTTGACTTTACAGTGAGTTAAGTTTTTGAATTTTGTTGTTACAGGATTGGCATGGGCTACATATGATACTGATCTGTAAATGGGAGGTTTTTAAATGAATCTGCACGTGTGGGTGCAAATGTAAGTTGTTTCAGGAGTCAAAATATTCACGGAAGTCTTTTTGACGTGTTGGTTAGCAACATAAGTTATAGTTATTTACATGTTTGAGAAGAAACTATATGATTGTGTCAGTTGATTTATAGGTCTTTTGTGTCTTTTTCTATATACAACAAGGTCACAAGGAATGAAACCACTATACAACAAGCATGCTAATAATTAAGTGTTAACTGACCTTTACTATAAAACATAGTCTTGTGATGAACTAAAATCTTATGTTGAACACGTTTTTGTCCGATAATCTCTTATGTTTAATGAGCCATTTTTCACTTCTGTAGGAAAGAATATGGAGCACAATCTGCTGAAGAAAAGCAAGGACTTGTCAAATTAATCAGGTACATACATGCAAAAAATTGTGTATTTGAAATACTTTTTGTTCCGTGATTGAATTCTTGTATTTTAAACGCAATGTTAGTATTAATGTTTTCGTGTTTTAACCCGCGGCAACGCGCGGGTCAAATTACTAGTTTGTATTATACAATTTCTTAAACTATAAATATTTCTATGTACTATGGACTTGAATATGAAAATCAGAATACAAAAAAAATATCGTAACGACTATCAGTACGACTTAGAACCTGAAGACATCAAATAATTTGGTGGATCAAAAAATAATAAATCATTAACGCACACTAATATTTATAAATAATAATTTATGCTTGTTTCCTCCACTTGTCTTTTATGATGCAAATTAAATAAAAGGTTATGTAAAACAATCTTTAATTACTAAACTCATTTTTAAATAAACATAAATACATATCATAATGCAAAGCAAATAAAAAAGGACTAAATATAAGAATCACAAAACTTATGTGATCAAAATATAAAAGCTAAGAAATTACATGTAGCTAACACTTTTCAAATTATATAGATATAATTTTAATTGCCAAATTGATTTTAGAAAAGAGAAATTAGCAAAAGCCACTAAACTAAAATACACACAACAAACTAATACTTGATTTACCGAGTGTCATCATTTTATTGCAAGTTTTAGGGGTATTTTATTAGAAAAACATATCTTTTCTCAATGTCTTGAATTGAGGAGAGAATGAGTTCTCATTAGATTTTCATATAACGCGCAATTGACCACTGGAGAGTTGGTATTGTTTTCTATATTTTAAATAACACTTTTTTATACAATGTGGCCATGTGGGAGCTTCATTTTGAGCCACAAATATATCTAAATAACACTTTTTTAATATACACTTTTTTTATACAATATCTTAGCTCAATATGCAGCATATTACAAGTAAACATTGTTAATATACACTTGTATAAAAGAGCATTATGTGAAATTATATATTTTTTAGATTCTAGTTATAATATATACCTCAAATACAGCAATATATTTATTCTTAGGGATGTAAACGAGCCGAGCCGAGGCCGAGCCTTATAGTACTCGAGCTCGGTTCGATGGGTTTTTCTTAAAGCTCGAGCTCGAGCTCGTTCGAGCCTGTTATTTCTGGATCGAGCTCGGCTCGAGTAGCGACAATAAAGCTCGAGCTCGACTCTTATAAACTCGGTTTAGTTGCATAACAAAACTACCGAGCCAAAGCTCGGCTCGAGCTCGAGATTTAAATATAATATATATAT
Source organism: Flaveria linearis (assembly GCA_024085815.1). Lineage (NCBI taxonomy): Eukaryota > Viridiplantae > Streptophyta > Magnoliopsida > Asterales > Asteraceae > Flaveria > Flaveria linearis. Next base: position 16,360,835 of record CM044002.1, read on the forward strand.
ATATATATATATATATATATATATATATATATATATATATATATATATATATATATATATATATATAAATATATAAATCCAACTAGGCTCGTTAAGGCTCGCGAGCCTAAACGATCTTTGAATGCAAGGCTCGGGCTCGGGCTCGATTAATAATCGAGTTATATATCAAGCTCGAGATCGGGCTCGAGCTTGCTTAGGCTCGGCTCGATCGAGCTTTTTACCGAGTCGATCTCGAGTATCCATCGAGCCGGCTTGGTTCGCTTACACCCCTATTAATTATTCTTAAATGAGGAGTCAGAATTTTTAAACTTACAACAGGTTATCTATTATATTTATTAAATTATACTAATTTATAGTTTCATCAAACTTTTTTAACATTTAAACAATTTCATTCATAATAAAAATTGATTTATGTGCATACTTTTACAAACATTTTTGCTAATATAACTTTAAGTTATTAATTTAAGTATTTTTTTCTCAAATCCTCAAAATTTATTCAAAATAGATTATAAGAAGTTTTTCTTCAATGGTTATAGTAAAATGGGTATTTAACAATAAAGATTAAAACTTATTTTAGTATTGACATGTGTTCTTCTATTGTTTTTAAAGTGGATGACATTTTGGTCATTGTGTCAAATACGTCAGTTTATTATATTTAATATATCAGCTCATTATGTCAAATATCAGGTCATTCTGCCAATATTTTTTATCTTTTGTTAAATTCATCATCGTTTTAGATTATTTTGTGTTATTTTTGTTATTGTTGTTATATCTTATATAAATTTGATGTTATATTATTATTGTGTTTCATAATTAGAAGTGCACAATGATAGTATTTCATTATTACGTTTTTCATAATTAATAGTCTTCAGAAAAAGACAATGACAAGCAAAAAAAAACACAAATAAAATATTTCATTATCATGTTTTACAAATTATATTATTATGCGTATTTTATCATGTTTAATGTATTAAACTAATTAGTTGTTATTTTATCATCGTGTTTCACATATTAAAAATAATTGTGTTATTTTATCATTATGTTTTTTTTATAATTAATCTGTTTAGAAAAACACTACAAATATTCAAATTAAAAATAAAATTAACCCTGTAATTAACTCTTTTTAATAAAACATCATTTTATTTAATAAATGTGATATTTTTTTTCTCTAAAATTATATTACTTAAAGGCTATCTTATTTTCAGGAAAAATAATATTCATTGTCTATTTTTATAAAACTAGTTTTAAAGTCTGACTATTATTTAATGAAGTTTATATTTCAATGAGTTTGTTAAACCATTATTGTCACACCCCGACCGACGGCGGAATCATCGGAGCGGACGAGGGAATGATTGATTGTTCATAACACATGGTTGTCTAATAGTGGAAATAATATTAAAATCAGATTACATGATAATATAAGTTCAACATACACAAATACAACAATTGAAATCACAAATAGTAATTGTCTTTTATTTTAGCTAAGTCCGGGTCTTAAATGAGCAGGTAGATGTCCACTATCTTGCTTAACCTGAAATCATGTGAGAAAATAAAGTCAGCTAACGAATTAGCTGGTGAGTAGTCATAGTTTTGAATATACATATAGATTGATTGATTGATTGAGAATAATCCAATTCACAAGGTAACGTTAAGACTTATATTGCAATAGTAAAACATATAGATAAACTGACACAATAATAACCCCTTGACTTGACACTTGCAAATAATAGACTCCACACATACACCATAGTTTAACTCCTGCCTCTGGCACAATCACCACTCGACTATTCATATGGGGTGGGTTATCCAAACCAGTAGATCTACATTGTTGCCAGGATTGATTGATTGATTGAATTAGGGTTTTATTGTCGTCCAATTTAGCATAGTATGTTCACGTAATTGCAAGTAATAACATAACCTGTCTTGAATTGAATTTAGAATGAAACAACAATAGAATATCATGATTGAATATATTGTATCACATGATTTCCCCCAAATAGGAAATGATATAAAAAGGGGATATGAATACTCACTTGATTGATGATATTAGAACCTGGAAGTGATAGATTAAACACCAACGATTTCCTTACGATTAACCTAAGGAACGGTGTCTCGGATTAGAATAATAATGATTTGAGAATTTGGGAATGTATTAGGATTTCCATTGGGTTTTGAATAGTAATTTAAATAAACTAATTTTATTTAGTTTGAATGTCCATAACTAAATAAAATAAATTTATCGAATGTGATTACGTTTAGAATTTAATAAATGTATTTGTATCAATACTCGTAATTGTTTGGTTTATAGTTAAAGTGTGGAAAAACAAATAATTAATTTTATTAATCAATTATATGATAATTAATTAAAACATTTAATTATTTAAATGACTAAAAGGAACGAAAATGAATTTAGAAAGGTTAAATATAAACTTTTATATTTAATCATAGATATTATTTGAACCCATAGTAATTCAGTGATTTTAACCATTATTTATAGTCTAATTTTCTAAAAAGAATTTAACTAGATTTGTTATTTATTTAAAACAATTTATAAAATAAATAAATAAAATGTCAAAATAAATTTCAGAAGATAATTAATCTGAAAAAAAATAAACTTGTTAGTTTTTGAATCATTAAAACGCTTTATGTTTGATGAAAAGAAATAATAGTCTATAAATATTTAAAATAGGTTATATTGTTTATATGGTTTTATGTTTTATTGTTTATACAATCTAAAGAAAAATTGCAGAAAATGATTTTGATGTTTTTTTTTTTTTTTTAAAATAAACATGTTTATAAAAATGATTTTTATAATTTTTAAGAATTTTTTTGTTATTTTTAAAAGGCTGAAACAAGGTAAAAAAAATGTTTGAGGTTGCCCGGGTTCGAACCCGGGACCTCTAGTGTATATTGTGAGCACAGAACCATCAAACCAAGGCCGTGGCCGCGATAGGAAATGGTTTTCAATTCTTTTAAACATAAACTCGATCAATCCCAATTTCAGATTCGAGCCCTAGTTCGAATCCTCCCAAATTGAACCCCCAAACGATTCAGTTAACGATTACAAACATGGGGCTTTTGTTCCCCATGTGAAACCGAGTGTGGGTGTGTGTTGAATTACCCGTATGATGACGAACTGGAGATGAACCCGATGAAGAACAGTTCGCGGCTGTGGTGTTAATCGATGGGTGAGCAAACCTCGATGGAAATCAAATTAATTTCGTAAGAAGCTTCGTATGATGATCTTGATTAAAAGCCTGTTTGTCAATTTTGTCTAAAATCGATCGAAGGTTGGGTTTTTAAGGAGTTGCAGGTCGACGGTTTTTGAGAGGTGTTCGAAGGTGTTTGAATTCGTTTCAAGTGAAATGGAGAATGGGGATTGATTAGAAACTGACTTATGGTAGTCCTCGTTCGTTTAATTTGATTAAAACAAGGTGTTAGTGCGATCTGTGGACTGACAAAAGTCCGACAACGCGTGGCTCGGGTTCTACACCGCATGCGTTCGAATTTTGGAATTGTTTAGTTGCACGAGTTCGAATCTCCCATGTGAAGGTGTCAGGAGTGTCGGTTTTGGTCAAAACCGCGTGATCTCGGCGTTTGAAGCTCGCCGGAGGGTCGCCGGAGGGATTGCCGGCGGTGAGGGTGTTCGACGGGGGAGGGTTGGGTTTTAAATAAATTTACAACTTTGGTCCCTGTGGTTTTGAGTTTTATTACCTTATGCTAGAAACTTTAAAATTAAGTTTCATAATTTACAAAACACCCCCTGCACTTAATTTATATAATAATTATTATTTATATATATATATATATAATATACATATATGTATTTATAACCCATTGTTATTATTATTATTGTTCTTTTTAATATTATTATTACCATTAACATTATTATTATTATTATTATTATTATTATTATTATTATTATTATTATTATTATTAACATCAACGTATCGAACAAAATCAATTTATTAAAAAATACGCAATGTTACAGTCTCCCCTGCTTTAGGAAATTTCGTCCCGAAATTTTAATCACGAGGAGGCTGAAACGAAAAAATGTGGGTACTTGGATTTCATTTGGTCCTCACGTTCCCAGGTGAACTCTGGTCCACGTTTAGACTCCCAACGAACTTTGACAATAGGTATTCGACTGCGTTTGAGTTGTTTGACTTCCCGATCCATAATTTCCACAGGTTTCTCAATAAAGTGCATAGATTCATCAATCTGGACTTCTTCGAGTGGGATGTGGAGATTTTCATCGGCAAGACATTTCTTGAGATTTGAAACATGAAACGTTGGATGTATATTGCTGAGTTCTTGGGGTAGTTCAAGCTTGTAGGCCACTTTCCCAATTCGCTCGAGCACTTTGAATGGACCCACGTAACGAGGTGCTAGCTTCCCTTTCTTTCCAAAGCGAATCACTCCCTTCCAAGGTGATACCTTAAGAACTACGAGATCACCGACATTGTATTCCATGGGCTTACGTCTTTTATCAGCATAATGCTTTTGACGATTCCTAGCAGCCACCAAGTTATCACGGATCTTATGAATTTTGTCTGTTGTTTCTTGTATCAATTCCGGACCAGTAATCTGTGATTCACCAACTTCAGACCAGCAGATGGGAGATCGACACTTTCGGCCATACAAGGCCTCAAATGGTGCCATCTGGATGCTGGTATGGTAACTGTTATTGTAAGAGAATTCAATCAACGGAAGATGAGAATCCCACGATCCACTGAAATCAATGACACAAGCCCGGAGCATATCCTCGAGGGTTTGTATCGTTCTTTCAGTCTGACCGTCGGTTTGCGGGTGATAGGCTGTGCTAAGATTTAGTTGAGTCCCAAGGGCTGATTGAAGACTTTTCCAGAAATGAGAGATGAAACGACCATCGCGATCAGAGATAATATCTAAAGGTACACCATGCCGACTGACTATTTCATTGATGTAGATGCGAGCCAATTTCTCGACTCGATAATCTTCCCGAATTGGAATGAAATGAGCCGACTTAGTCAATCGATCAATGATAACCCAGATACTATCGTGACCACTAGCGGTACGAGGCAGCTTGGTGATGAAATCCATGGATATGCTTTCCCACTTCCATAATGGAACCTCGGGTTGTACGAGTAATCCAGAGGGACGTTGATGCTCGGCTTTGACTTTGGAACATGTGAGGCATTTAGATACATACAAGGCTATATCCTTCTTCATGCCGGGCCACCAATATTGGTTCCGAAGATTCATGAACATCTTATCTGCTCCCGGATGAATAGAATAACGAGCCTTATGAGCCTCATCCATGATGGTTGTTCGAAGATTATCGCGATTCGGAATCCAAAGTCGATTTAGAAAGTACAGTAGTCCGTCCGACTTGATTTCCAATTGGAGTTCAGCACCGCATGACATTTCCTCATACATGTTGCCCTCGGTGACTGATTCGTGTTGAGCTTCGAGTATACGGGTCAAGAGGTCGGTTTGGATGGTAACACTTTGAAGCATAACTTGACCCTTACGACTTAATGCATCGGCTACGACATTAGCTTTACCGGGGTGGTAACGAATCTCACAGTCGTAGTCATTGAGTAGTTCGACCCATCGTCGTTGCCTCATGTTAAGCTCCTTCTGGTTGAAGATGTACTGGAGACTCTTATGATCGGTGAATACAACACATTTAGTGCCATAGAGATAGTGTCTCCAGATTTTGAGTGCGAATACGACAGCTCCCAATTCAAGATCGTGCGTCGTATAATTTTTCTCATGAATCTTCAATTGTCTTGAGGCATAAGCTATAACTTTGCCTCGCTGCATGAGAACGCACCCTAGACCTTGTTTTGAAGCGTCACAATAGACAACAAAGTCGTCGTTTCCATCAGGAAGTGTTAGAATCGGCGCCTCACACAACTTTTGCTTGAGGGTTTGAAATGCTTTTTCTTGATCAGGCCCCCAAGAAAAAGGCTTATCCTTGTGGGTCAAAGCAGTGAGTGGCACAGCAATCTTAGAGAAGTTAGGAATAAAACGTCGATAATATCCGGCTAGTCCAAGAAATGAACGAACCTCGGTAGGAGTCTTAGGTTCTCCCCATTTCTTTACTGCCTCGATCTTTGCGGGATCAACGTGAATTCCTTTGCTGTTTACTATGTGACCAAGAAATTGAACCTCATTAAGCCAGAATTCACACTTTGAGAATTTGGCGTAGAGTTTCTCTTTCCTCAGAAGTTCGAGTATTAGACGAAGGTGGTTCTCGTGATCGGATTTGGATTTGGAGTATATCAAGATATCGTCGATGAATACGATCACGAATTTGTCTAGGTATGGTCGGCACACGCGATTCATTAAATCCATGAATACTGCCGGTGCGTTGGTTAACCCGAATGGCATCACTGTAAACTCGTAATGGCCATATCTCGTTCGGAAAGCGGTTTTTGGGATATCATCATCGTGCACACGGAGTTGGTGATAACCAGAACGAAGATCGATCTTTGAGAAATGAGTGGCTCCTTGAAGCTGATCAAACAGATCGTCGATTCTGGGTAATGGGTAACGATTCTTGATTGTGAGTTTGTTGAGTTCTCGATAGTCGATACACATACGAAAAGAACCATCCTTTTTCTTCACGAATAAGACTGGGGCTCCCCACGGTGATGAGCTCGGGCGAATGAATCCTTTGTCTGACAGTTCTTGCAATTGGCTAGCAAGTTCTTGCATTTCGGAAGGCGCGAGACGATAAGGTGATTTTGCCACGGGAGTTGCACCAGGCACAAGGTCGATCCTGAATTCAACTTGACGAACGGGAGGAAGACCGGTTAGGTCTTCGGGAAAGACTTCGGGAAATTCTCGAATAACCGGAATGTCTTCAATCTTCTTAGGGTTCTTATCCGTTTTCACGATATGAGCTAAGAAAGCCACGTAACGCTTGCGGAGGTACTTTTGGGCTTTAGTGCAAGTCATGAGTTTAAGTCCTTTGGAAGACTTTTCCCCGTAAATATTTAAGACACTTCCAGATGCGCGAGGGATCCGGATGATTTTCTCGAAACAGACGACTTCAGCATGGTTCTTTGACAACCAATCCATGCCTATAATGACGTCAATACTTCCAAGTGGCATCGGTATAAGATCGACAGGGAATTCGTGTTCACTAAGTTTAAGGGTACAATTTTGGATGACAGAATCAATTGTGACGGATTTTCCATCAGCTATTTCTACTGTAAACGGTTTCCCTAACTTAGTTCGGGTATTAACAAGCAAAGGTTCAAATTCTAAGGATACAAAACTTTTATCGGCACCGGTATCAAATAAAATTGAAGCATATTGATGATCGATTAGGAACGTACCATTCACCACATCATTGGCAGCCTGAGCTTGTTGGGCATTGATGTTAAAAGCACGCCCTTGTGCTGCGGGTACGGCATTAACGAGCTGAGGACATCGGTTACGGAAATGAGTTGGATCACCGCATTGATAACATGCACGAACTTGAGCAATTGCAGGAGGGTTTTGTTGGACTGGCGCATTTACCAATACCTTAGCAGCATTCCTGCATATGTTGAATGTATGGCCAAAACGACCACAACTGGTGCACTGACGACACTTAGCACCAGTAGGATGATGATACTTGCAAATGTTGCATTGTGGAAATGGCCCAGTGTATGGTTTCTTTGTTGGGGCTTGATTATTCATGGTTGGTTGATAGGTCGGTGCGACTTGGTTGATTGGAACAGCAGGGGTAACTACAGCAAAGTTTTGAGAGTTAGCCTTCCTCTTCCGGTTCCTGGAAGTTTCAGGCTTGTCTTCCTTGGTTGTTTCAGTAGAAGACTTCTCCATTTTCTTCTTGTCACCCTTCCTGGTTAAGGTACCGGCCTTGACATGGTTGTCGGTTAACTGAGCTGCTAGACGGATAGCATCTGCCAAGTTAGTAGGGTTCCTACCCCACACGGTATCCTGAATTTGCATAGGGAGACCACCTATGTACTTCTCGATAGCTCGAGATGAGGGAGTAACTAGATGAGGAACCAGAAGACTCAACTCGTGAAAACGGGTGGTGTAAACCAGATTCTCGCCGCTTTCCTGAGCCAAATCCCAGAATTCAGCTTCTAGTCTTTTGATTTCATTTCGTGGGCAGAATTCTCGTGTCATGAGTTCCTTTACTTCAGCCCACGTCAATGCCAGGGCAGCATCAGTGCCACGGGTTCGTTTCTCCCCGTTCCACCAAGTGAGTGCGCGTTTCTGGAGAACACTTGTGGCATACCGGACTTTTAGATTTTCAGGGCATTCGCTGTTTAGGAAGGTGTTCTCGATGCTTTCGAACCACTGTAGTAATCCGGTAGCTCCTTCAGTTCCACTGAACTTAGTGGGGTTGCAAGAACTGAAATGTTTGTAGGTACAAGTTTGGGAAGGGTTTGGTGCAGTTGGGTTTTGATCAGTATTGTTGCCTTGGTTCAAGTGGGTAAGCAGAGTTGGGATAACAGCAGCAACTTCACGTGCTACCATAGTAGCAATCTTGCGGCCAGAGTTTCTAGATCGTGAACGGATTTGACGAGAAGCCATTCTGTATAATATGGAAAGAAGAAACCTCTATGAGAAATGGGTAATTGGTTTTAAAAACTTTTCAAAATAATAAATCGTTAATGAGATTGTTTAGAATAACAATGAGAGGTTAGGAGTGTAAACGTTCGGTTCGCAAACCAAAACGATTACGTTGACTTATCAAAGTATTTGTGTCCAGCACGAGGACATGCGTACCTATAAGCGAATACTCATCTCGAGGGTTCCCAGGTAAGGTAATCAAGTTGTATGAAATACCTTGCCTAGACAGAACACCTTAAGATACAGGTATCCCACTCTTCCAGCATTGCATGTTCTCGGTCATGTGACACGGACTTTGACGAGATTTGAAAACCATGAATAACAATCGAGTTTTTGGAGTTTGAAATCACTTGAATTAGGCACACAATGCCTTAGAATATGAGTTAAGATTCGGGTGTACATTGATAGATTCAAAGTATAAGAAGAATCACTTAAGGCAGATAATCACATAATTAAGTATAAACATGTAAGGCACATAAAATCCTATCTAAGCATATAAAATACATGAGAGGACTCATGTGTAAAGGTACCTAGTTATAGTCTAGGTCATTCCATTTCTAATAACCTAATTCCCTATAACCTGGCTCTGATACCAATCTGTCACACCCCGACCGACGGCGGAATCATCGGAGCGGACGAGGGAATGATTGATTGTTCATAACACATGGTTGTCTAATAGTGGAAATAATATTAAAATCAGATTACATGATAATATAAGTTCAACATACACAAATACAACAATTGAAATCACAAATAGTAATTGTCTTTTATTTTAGCTAAGTCCGGGTCTTAAATGAGCAGGTAGATGTCCACTATCTTGCTTAACCTGAAATCATGTGAGAAAATAAAGTCAGCTAACGAATTAGCTGGTGAGTAGTCATAGTTTTGAATATACATATAGATTGATTGATTGATTGAGAATAATCCAATTCACAAGGTAACGTTAAGACTTATATTGCAATAGTAAAACATATAGATAAACTGACACAATAACAACCCCTTGACTTGACACTTGCAAATAATAGACTCCACACATACACCATAGTTTAACTCCTGCCTCTGGCACAATCACCACTCGACTATTCATATGGGGTGGGTTATCCAAACCAGTAGATCTACATTGTTGCCAGGATTGATTGATTGATTGAATTAGGGTTTTATTGTCGTCCAATTTAGCATAGTATGTTCACGTAATTGCAAGTAATAACATAACCTGTCTTGAATTGAATTTAGAATGAAACAACAATAGAATATCATGATTGAATATATTATATCACATGATTTCCCCCAAATAGGAAATGATATAAAAAGGGGATATGAATACTCACTTGATTGATGATATTAGAACCTGGAAGTGATAGATTAAACACCAACGATTTCCTTACGATTAACCTAAGGAACGGTGTCTCGGATTAGAATAATAATGATTTGAGAATTTGGGAATGTATTAGGATTTCCATTGGGTTTTGAATAGTAATTTAAATAAACTAATTTTATTTAGTTTGAATGTCCATAACTAAATAAAATAAATTTATCGAATGTGATTACGTTTAGAATTTAATAAATGTATTTGTATCAATACTCGTAATTGTTTGGTTTATAGTTAAAGTGTGGAAAAACAAATAATTAATTTTATTAATCAATTATATGATAATTAATTAAAACATTTAATTATTTAAATGACTAAAAGGAACGAAAATGAATTTAGAAAGGTTAAATATAAACTTTTATATTTAATCATAGATATTATTTGAACCCATAGTAATTCAGTGATTTTAACCATTATTTATAGTCTAATTTCCTAAAAAGAATTTAACTAGATTTGTTATTTATTTAAAACAATTTATAAAATAAATAAATAAAATGTCAAAATAAATTTCAGAAGATAATTAATCTGAAAAAAATAAACTTGTTAGTTTTTGAATCATTAAAACGCTTTATGTTTGATGAAAAGAAATAATAGTCTATAAATATTTAAAATAGGTTATATTGTTTATATGGTTTTATGTTTTATTGTTTATACAATCTAAAGAAAAATTGCAGAAAATGATTTTGATGTTTTTTTTTTTTAAAATAAACATGTTTATAAAAATGATTTTTATAATTTTTAAGAATTTTTTTGTTATTTTTAAAAGGCTGAAACAAGGTAAAAAAAATGTTTGAGGTTGCCCGGGTTCGAACCCGGGACCTCTAGTGTATATTGTGAGCACAGAACCATCAAACCAAGGCCGTGGCCGCGATAGGAAATGGTTTTCAATTCTTTTAAACATAAACTCGATCAATCCCAATTTCAGATTCGAGCCCTAGTTCGAATCCTCCCAAATTGAACCCCCAAACGATTCAGTTAACGATTACAAACATGGGGCTTTTGTTCCCCATGTGAAACCGAGTGTGGGTGTGTGTTGAATTACCCGTATGATGACGAACTGGAGATGAACCCGATGAAGAACAGTTCGCGGCTGTGGTGTTAATCGATGGGTGAGCAAACCTCGATGGAAATCAAATTAATTTCGTAAGAAGCTTCGTATGATGATCTTGATTAAAAGCCTGTTTGTCAATTTTGTCTAAAATCGATCGAAGGTTGGGTTTTTAAGGAGTTGCAGGTCGACGGTTTTTGAGAGGTGTTCGAAGGTGTTTGAATTCGTTTCAAGTGAAATGGAGAATGGGGATTGATTAGAAACTGACTTATGGTAGTCCTCGTTCGTTTAATTTGATTAAAACAAGGTGTTAGTGCGATCTGTGGACTGACAAAAGTCCGACAACGCGTGGCTCGGGTTCTACACCGCATGCGTTCGAATTTTGGAATTGTTTAGTTGCACGAGTTCGAATCTCCCATGTGAAGGTGTCAGGAGTGTCGGTTTTGGTCAAAACCGCGTGATCTCGGCGTTTGAAGCTCGCCGGAGGGTCGCCGGAGGGATTGCCGGCGGTGAGGGTGTTCGACGGGGGAGGGTTGGGTTTTAAATAAATTTACAACTTTGGTCCCTGTGGTTTTGAGTTTTATTACCTTATGCTAGAAACTTTAAAATTAAGTTTCATAATTTACAAAACACCCCCTGCACTTAATTTATATAATAATTATTATTTATATATATATATATAAATATACATATATGTATTTATAACCCATTGTTATTATTATTATTGTTTTTTTTAATATTATTATTACCATTAACATTATTATTATTATTATTATTATTATTATTATTATTATTATTATTATTATTATTATTATTATTATTATTATTAACATCAACGTATCGAACAAAATCTATTTATTAAAAAAATACGCAATGTTACAATTATAGCTATATGATAATAATAAGTTAATTGTCAAAAATAAACAGCTAATTCCAAAGTTACCATTGAGATCTTTTCGAAAATATGTTGATCTAATCTTAAATCTCAACTTCATGTTTTTTATTTAAAAATTTTGCTAACCAACATATCAAGGACGAATAAATGGTGAATCGAGCGGTGATAGGAGATAGAGATGGGTGACAAAGGGGGAGAAAGAAGGATGGGTTGGGCTATAGGTTATTTATCATATTTATATATTTTTTCAAGAAACCAATATTCTTCTAATTATATATTTTTTATAATAAATAAAAGTTAGTTTAGTGACTTTTTCGTATACTTTTACAATAAACTTAAATATACAAAAATTCATTTTGTGACTATTCCATGAAAAAGAAAAAGATATATTAAATTTATATCATATATTTATTAACAACTAGTTTTTTATAGATATATAAAGAGGTAAAATGGTTATTTTAAAAAAAGTAACGTCAAAACAAACATTTGTTCTATTATAAGGACAAAAATAGTGTGACGATTAGATAAAATTTTGAGAACACAATACATAATTTCTGAAAGCTAGTATTAAGTGTGAAATTATTTCAAGAATCATTCCTGTAGTATACTCCTTAGACAAAGGTGAGAGCTTACCCCTTAAAGCAATCAAACAACGGTTTTGAAAACCAGACCGGACCGGTCAGTCCAACCGGTTAGATCGAGAACCGGACTTCAATCCGGTCCGGTTCGATACTTCTTTGATTTCTATGGCTTTACTGGTACGAACCGCGCTCCCAAGTCTTGTTCTCATGCTTCCGGAACCTTCAAGTAGGAGTTCGGGATCTTGTCATGAGTATGCTCCAGAGAAGGCTTTTCCGTTTTAACGTTGAACCAGTGGTAAGACCGGTTGAACCGGCGGTCGGACCGGGAACCGGACCTGTTGAACCGGTTTTTTATATAATTTTTTATTCTTTTTTTTTTGTAATTTTTACATATAATTTATAAAAAGTAATTATAATTTTATACGGTTCTTATATAAGGTCCGACCGGTTGAACCGGTCCGACCAGTCGACCGATAAGATATCCAGTTCACTGTCCGGTCCGGTTTTAAAAACATCGGATCAAACTATCTATCGTATTAATGACAACAATAAGAGTTATTATTTGCGAAGAATTTTAATGGTCAAAAGTAAATTTATTATTGAGGCAAAAATTTTATAATGGTTTGGAAGTTGGGGGAAGAATGATTGGAAAAGGCACCATATACCCATTTAAACAAATTATTGATGATCAAAAGTGTGAATGATACCACACTATTGCTTTAACCCATGCTGCTACTGTCTAACGTACTCACGCATGCTCATTTTGATGTGACCTCTACACGAACTTTTGTTATCGACACAAATAGACAAATAAGAAATGTTGATTAACTCATCAAAATCAATGATTAAAGAACAAACTAAAACGGGTTATGGGTTGATTGTAAACTCTCTAAATAAAAATATACAAACTACATTTTACAATACAAAGCGTTACCTAGTATCTGATGATAATTCATATTGGTAATTTAATTTGTGACATGCCATCAGCTTTCGTTTTTATTACCAATACTAATCTTAATCATATAATTGTAAGAGATTTACGTTGAATTTGTAATTGTTTGTTGTTCTCCACCCTATTTCGCTTATACATTTTTTTTTTTCATTTCATTCACAATAACAAATTTGAGTGAATTCGAGCGCAAATAAGTGTAAATATTTGATGGTTAATGTATAAACTTACTCTATATGAATTAAGCAAGTTTACAGTGGTACATATAAAATTATTCCAATATTTTAAATATATTTTCTAGAGTAAATTACCATTTACATACCTGAGGTTTGGTGATTTTGATCATTTACATCCCTACAGTTTAAAAATACTCATATACCCCCTAACGTTTCATTTTTGTTCCCATTTGAATCCAAAACACTAACACCGTTAACTTATTCTGTTAACTTTTTGTAAAAAGACTAAATTGCCCTTTCTCTCTTTATCTATTTCTCTCTCTGTCTCTTAACCCTTAACCCACAACCCCCACCCACTCCACCACCCTACCCACTCCACCATCACAACCATCGTCACCACTTCCACCGCCGTCACCACCGTCATCCACCACCACCGCCATGACGCTAGCTCGCCTACTCCTCCGCACCCTCCGCTGCAGATTCAGAAGTCTGTATATAGAAGCCAAACATGAATCAAACCATCTCATATCCTCGATTTTGCTCCAATTGCGCGGATCTATCGCGAAAACAAAAGGAATTCCGCAGTAGATAAATATCGATCACGACAACGAAAACGCCGATGACGTCAGCAACGGCGTCCTTGTAGGAAGCACCGACGGATTTGAAGAAACCGAGTTCGTCGGCGAACTCTTTGGCGGCACCGGCGGTGAGTGAGAGGATGCAACCGACGAAGAAAGGTGCAGCAAATGTCTCAAAGAACTTACTCTACAATCGAATCGATCAAAACAACAGATTCAATCATTCAAGGGTCTACAACTACAACCATTAACAACCCATATACATTAGAACACAATACAACTTAATATTCTGATAATGGGATCAAGAATTTCATTGAGGCAATAGGTCGAACACCTGGAGGGGGTTGTAAGGTGAAGGTGCATCAGAGCCATAAACATCCCAGTGGTGTTGCCCAAATCTTCAAGATCAAAGTATACACTTTTGTCACCGTATTTCGCCACCACAGCTCCAGCTCTACACATCCACGACCACCCATAAAAAAAGCCCCCAAAAGCCCAAAGATTCAATTAAGCATTCACGAAGAGGAATTGAAGTGAAATTGAGGAGAAATTAGGTGTTTTAGTACCTGTACGATGTGGATTTGATGCTCCGGTGAGATGGGCGGAGGTTGAGCGTGGTTCCGGCGAGGGAGCTGCCGGCGAGGCCGTTAATGGTGGTGGTGGGTGCGAAGGTTGCAAGAGACGCCATTGATCACAAAAAACAAAAGCTTGATAGTTGATAGCGTGTGGTTCAGTTGATTTTGTGACTATTGTGAATCGGATTGATGGATGCAGAGGAGGAAGTGTTGGGTCTTATCGTGAGCTACCCAATCGTCTCCGGTTTCCATCTCCGGTGAGGGGGCGACTTGTAGTTGTGAATTAAGGGGCATTTTTGTCATTTTATAAAAAGTTAACAGAATAATTTAACGGTGTTAGTGTTTTGGATTCAAATTGGAACAAAAATGAAACGTTAGGGTGTATATGAGGATTTTTAAACTGTAGTGATGCAAATGATCAAAATCACCAAACCTAAAGGATGCAAATGGTAATTTACTCTATTTTCTAACGACAATTACCCCAATAACCAAGTAAGTCTTTTTGCACAGAATGTCAATTGTTCAAACTGATTTTAATACATACAATAACCAAAGAATGAATATCTTCGACTATTGAAAGACATAAATATTTATTTTCGTTCATAATTTAACAAGTCTTTTCATATACGATTTAAATAAAAATTACTATGAAAAGTAAAGAAATATACGGGGAGATATCAACAACAAATAAATCTAAAGGAATATCATGGTTTCTATTTTTATACAACCATATTAAATTAAACACTTGGAAATTGTTCAACACAATCTTGGTGTTTTGTGGACTAACTAAAATAATCCTGCCGACTTTCTCTATTTATTATTGAATATAATTTAATTATTATAGCCTATGTAAATCCCTTTAAAATAATAAATTAGGATACTTTAGCTGACTGGGGGATTCATTATATATATATAATTGCCCTTGGTCGGTGTGAATAGTGTCCTTTTTTTTTTTTTTTGGGTTTTGTTTTGTTTTTTAGGTGTTTTCAAGGTTTTCGAAAACGGACCGGACCGGCGGGTCCGACCGATTCGACCGGGAACCGGTGAGGATGCCGGTTCGGTTCGGCGGTTTTGGGCCGTTTTCGGTTGAACCGGCCGGTTCGTGCGGTCGACCGGCCCCACCGGAACCGGCGAACCGGGTTGAACCTGTTTTTTGGAATTTTTTTTTTATTTTAATAGATTCAAAACCGGACCGGACCGGCGGGTCCGACCGGTTCGACCGGGAACCGGTGAGGATGCCGGTTCGGTTCGGTGGTTTTGGGCCGTTTTCGGTTGAGCCGGCCGGTTCGTGCAGTCGACCGGCCCAACCGGAGGTTCGGTGGTTTTGGGCCGTTTTCGGTTGAACCGGCCGGTTCGTGCGGTCGACCGGCCCGACCGGAACCGGCGAACCGGGTTGAACCGGTTTTTTGAATTTTTTTTTTATTTTAATAGATTCGAAACCGGACCGGACCGGCGGATCCGACCGGTTCGACCGGGAACCGGTGAGGATGCCGGTTCGGTTCGGTGGTTTTGGGCCGTTTCTTTTTGTTTGCTTTTTTTGGGGCTTTGATTTTCATTAGTTTTTCTATATAGGACTGTGTCGCGCTTTGATTTTCGTCTATTTTGTTTATGGTGTTGGACTTTGATTTAGTTTTGGCTTCTGAATGTTCTTGTGTGTTACGAATTTGGGGTTTTGGTGTGTTTTACCTTGTGTATTTTGCTGATTTTATGGTTTCAAACATTCATTTTGATTTTGATTTAAGGTTACGTTAAAACTCACATAGCCGCGGCAACGCGCGGGTCTCAAACCTAGTTATGTTACGTCCACATGGGCTCATGACTAAACAACATGCCATAAATGGACAAGTCAAAATTTACCCCACTAATCAAGCCGTTGATCTTTTAGTTATAATTTACTACCTTTTCTTAATTGCTTTTGATAGGATTCTAATAAAGCGGAAGATTTTAGATACAGTAAATTAACGGTTATTAGGAGGTAATTTTTTGGCGGTGTTTGAAATTGCCCACAGTACCTGAGTGAGCCATCCTCACCTGATGTTAACCGTCATACCGTTCTTGACGCTCCAAGCCTACTCACCCAGAGAATATCATCAATCAAAAAACATACCATTATAAGAAAACATTCTTAAGTTAGATGTATCTGTGACCTTAAAAGGTATTAAACCTAATTAATTAGAGTTGTTAGCTAGAAGTTACAAGTCCTTTTAGCTGATGAAATTTATACTTCTATACAGATGTTTAATTCAATAATTATGATTGTAAATGAACACGGTAAAATGCAAAAGACTAAAAGTTTATCTCTAAGTTTTTGCGGTGCATTAGTTGTTTGATTGAGTCTCATTACAGGTAATTGAAAAAATTACTTAAATCTGAACTGTTTTTATTTGAAAACAGAGAGACATTTGATTAAGTTTAGTGGTTATTTTAAAAGAACCACATCTAACACAAGGACTTCAAATCATTTTAAGGGAACCACATCTAATTTGAAAGAAAAAAAAAAGTCACTCTCTTCATAAAATATAGAAAATAGAACCAATAAAATCCATTCAGGCTCATTCTTTTTATGTTTGATTCCTGCTACTACACATTCTAACTTGTTTTATGACATCGTTTCCTGTTAAATGTATCTTGCATATTTTCATTCAATTGTAATATTTTTCTATTAATTAATTATTGTTACAAAAACTAAACATATAGACATTCCCATAGAAATGATAAAATTATATTAGCAACGGGATGAAGTTACAACTACTAAAACATATAGACTTTGCCAAATTGGTTGAGTGGTGCACCTCTCGATTATAAAGTGCTTTGCTGGTTAATACGACAAATTGTGCTATAACATTACCTAAGTATACCATATCTTAATGCATTGTCAATGGAAACAATATGTTTCAAATAAGGTCATAACTGAAATAATTTTATATTCACACCAACTATTATATGTATGACAGTTGATAGGAGTCAAACTCTAAACCTGTATTTAAAAATTGTAATAAATCTAGTTTTGTTAGTTGTTTTAAATAGAAAAGGAAATTCGGCAAATCTAATGTCCTAAAATGTACTGTCCTATATATTATTCAGTTTTATCTTACTAAATTCAAACAATTTAGAAAAAACAACACAAAATCAAGATGAAATTCATTTCATAAGATATTTTTTTACAATTATCCCCAGCCTGGACGCTTAATAAAAAAATTATAACCTTCGACTTAAAATATAATGTGTAACTATTCAATAAACAGAATTTATAAACTTTGCTGGAGGGAGAAAATAATTAATAATTTTATCTTACTAAATTCAAACAATTTAGAAAAAACAACACAAAATCAAGATGAAATTCATTTCATAAGATATTTTTTACAATTATCCCCAGCCCGGACGCCTAATAAAAAAATTATAATTTTCGACTTAAAATATAATGTGTAACTATTTAATAAACAGAATTTATAAACTTTGCTAGAGGGAGAAAATTATATATCTATAAATCTCCTAGGTCGGTGCCTGCAGTGCATTTTTAAAGTTTTTTAAGTTGACCACTATGGATTCAATATTTACAAAAAGACCCTTCTGTATAATTAGAATGAAGAAAACCACCAATGCAGTCGGAGATCTATAACCACACCACCGCCACCCAACGGCCGTCGTCACCAAAAAACCCACCGAGTGTAGCACTTGAGACAGAATAACCTGTGATTCCCGTCTTTATACCGCCGTAGCAACCTGATCTCAACCCGATTGAACTTATCGGCTTCATAGCTGGAGATACCACCTGAAAAAGATGATGGGGCTACACCTCATCGCCAATTACGGTTGTTCAGAACTGAGCGGAGGTGGCGTGGGTATATGTGGTCTTTTCGACTACTCCGACGTGGAGATCGTTGGCGTTTCTGTGTGTGGTGAGTGGTTGAAGATGGTGGCGGTGGTACCTGGGATATTGTCACACCCTCATTTTCCACGTACGGGGTTTTACCGTTAGGCGTGTGACATAACCAGGATCTCAGATAAGCATCAGTTACACCAAACGACTCGATAATTACAAATCATATAAGTTGCTTAATTTTAATGAAACAAACCAGTTATGTTTAAGTAATGCGGAAGCGAATACAGAAAAACATTTAACAGTAGTTTTGGAACACACAAACACGTATCCAATCCAGTTTATGTAAAGTAAATGCAAATTAAATCTTGAAAACAGTTTGTGGTGATCACGGAATGACATGCTGTAGATGCTGTGCTCCTAAACGTGCCACATCAATGTCCTGAGAGAAAACATGCAAAAATCTCAGTACAAGACTGGTGAGTTCACAGGTTTATCAGAAAACAGTAATTATTAGTAATAAAATTCCCGGATTATGAAATCCGTCAAGTATGTAATTCCCGGATTACGTAATCCGTCAAGTATGTAATTCCCGGATTATGTAATCCGTCAAGTATGTAATTTCCCGGATTTAGTAATCCGATAAGTATAATGAAATCCCCGGATTTATTAATCCGATAAGTATAATGAAATCCCCGGATTATGTAATCCGTCAAGTATGTAATTTCCCGGATTTAGTAATCCGTCAAGTATAATGAAATCCCCGGATTTATTAATCCGTCAAGTATAATGATATCCCCGGATTTATTAATCCGTCAAGTATAATGAAATCCCCGAATTTATTAATCCGGTCAGTATAAATGAAATCCCCGGATTTATTAATCCGTCAAGTATAATGAAATTCCCGGATTTGTAATTAAAGCATATAATGGGTAGCTAGTCCATAATGATCACTATGTGTATGAAGGCGCGGCCGAACTGACATGTAATCAAATAAATAAACAGGCCCGGATGTGGATCACACACCACAACACTTGTAATTAGGCTAACCGTTCACCCGTTTGACGAACGTTGTGCTAGCGCGACTAGCCCGGGTGGGGTATGTCAATCCCAGTAGTACTACTAACAATTACCTCGTTAAGTCCATATTAACGGTCCGTTGGGCAAGTATACACCATAGTATCGAGTATATGCAGTATTACAAAAATCCAATGTAATATAAATTTTATAAAAACAACATGTTTCTCTCCCCCAAAAAGAGTATAAAGTAAAAGTGGGCTGCAAACTCACCTTGAATTGATGTAATGAAAGCAACAAGAGCTTCAAAGAATAAGGCAATGCACGATCAAACACGAGCAATACCTATTATTAATTTGTAATTACGTCTTTAAGATATGCGCAACGTGAATAGCTATATTTGGTTGGATTCGAGTCGGTTTGGGTTTGGCGCACACGATTAAATATACCAACAATATAATTATTATAATAACTTATAATAATTCATTTTTTTTAATAAGATATGATAGAATCTAATTTGTATTTATCCTGTCAGATAAGTAATTAATTATTATTAGAAAATAATTAAATACGTTTAGGTAGTCTTTATATTTATTTATTTAACCTGTAAATAAATAAATATATATTAATTAATTATATGTGAAGAGAATAATGTTTTACATAAGAATGTTAAGATGTTTTATTAAATAAATTTCCAGAAATTTATTTTATAACTTTTAAAATAAAGGAAATTTATAAAAGTTATTTTTGTAATTTTTAGACATTTTTATATATTTTTTTATATAAAATTATTAAGGTATTTAAGGAAATAATTTTTCAGAAATTCATTAAATAGTTTTTAAAAGGAAGGAAGTTTATAAAAATTATTTTTATAATTTTTAGTAATTTTTATATATTTTTAAAAGGCTTAAAAAGCTACTTTAGAAAAAATGTTGGGGGCCGGGTTCGAACCCGTGACCCCCGGTTCCATCACACAAGCGCTAAACCAGTGAGCCAAGGGACTCACCCGCGGGTTAACCCCGTTCAAACTACTTTTAACCTTTGTTTTCAATTCACCCCCAAATCAACAAGAACCCTAGTTCGAATCTTGTTCCAATTGAACAATGATTCGCGTATGATAATGAAATTAATGATAGGGCTTTTGATCCCTGATTGAAACCGAGTGTGTGTGTGTGTGTGTTAAATTACCTAAATTGAAGACGAATTGATGCTGGACCATTGAAGAACAGTCGCGACAGGGGGTGGATGGGTTCGGGGTACAAATGGTGATCATAATCGAATTAACTTTGCAGATAGATTGTAAAGTCGAGGATAAGCAAAAGCCCTCTATTAATTTTGAGTAATAACACTCAGAAGATGATACTCGACTACGTTGCAGGTCGAAGATGAAGATGGTGATCGAATGTGCAGTTCGTGCGCGTTTTATACTAATTTGAGTTTAGTGGAAGATTAGAAATGACAAAATGATCGTTAATATGCTATTTCTTTCGATTATTCTAGTGTTTAGTGCTCGAATAGTGGGTTTGTTAGGCCGAAAGTGAAAGGGGTCGGGTTTGGTGGTATTCGCACTTGAAATTCTTAAATTGAAAGTTGCCCCACGTTCGATTCATCCACTGAAATGTGTCGGGAACTTTAGTTTGGTCAAAACCGTGTTAATTGTGGAGTTTGGCTCTCGCCGGAGAGACGCCGGAGGTGTGCCGGACGGGAGGTCGACGGGAAGGGGGGTTGGGAAATGGTTTTTGAAAAAATTACAGAAATGGTCCCCCAACTTTCCATCTTTATCATTTTATGTATTAAAATTTAATTTCAGGTTTCAAAATTTACAAAAAACCACCCCTTGGACTTTATAAGTTAAATTTAATAATAAATTCTTATAAATTATCAATAATAATAATATTTTCATTATTATTATTATTATCATTATTAACATTATTATTTTTAATAATAATATTATTATTATTATTATCATTGTTTTTATTATTATTAATATCATTCAATAATAATAAAAGAAAAATATAAATACTAATTTGTAAAATCACCTAATTATTATATTAAATAAAAAAAATTCCGGGTTGTCACAGATATTGCGACAGAGAGAGAGAGAGAGATATAGAGAGAGAGAGAGAAGAGAGAGAGATAGAGAGAGAGAGAGAGATCTAGAGATCTAGAGAGAGAGAGGGAGAGAGTGATTTTGTAAAAGAAACTCGGGGATCACCAAGAGCCGACCAGGTTGTGTCACCGAGTTCCGACCTGGTCGTCGCCGCCAGCAAAGCATTCGGGGATCACCAAGAGCCGATCGGCTCCTCCTTTCTCTCTCTAGACCCATTTAACCTCTCTCTACATATATCTCTCTCACACACACATATGTGTGTTAGTTTCTCTCTCTTAGTTTGGGTTGCTTTTGAAATTAATAAAGGCACCTACTCGATTAGAATTTTTATTTCCCTGATATCTAATGAAAACTTGTGCCATTTGAATCAGTGTAAAATAACAACACAATTTTGGGTCTATAATTTTTTTAATTTATTTATTTAATTAATAATCTAAAACATTTTTAGTTCTGTAAGTGATTGACAATAATAATATATAATGTTAACAAAAGTTTACCTATTATTACTATTGACAAACAACCTATGACTTTGTTTTTTATATGGATGATTGCATGTAATGTAAGAGTTTCAGTTCACATGATAATATAGGTGTTAAAATCTTATAGTCACATACAAAAGTATAAATTCTTTTATTTTCTTTCTGAACTTTTTATTTCTTTTTTAGTTACGTTTACGTAGATATGTGTATATGTTTACTGATGTCTAGACGTTTATTTCTTAAAGAATTCCGACTGAGACGTTAACTTTTTCGTTATTTAACATAGCCTTTTTTACATACAATAATACGTAGATAACAAGTCCGTAAAAAATCAAAACAATTTAGACACGCGGCAACGCGCGGTCTCAATTTCTAGTAATTAATAATACACAAAAAGACTTTGGAACAAGTTTAGTGAGCTCTATTTGTTGACTTTATCGTTAGTAGCACGTATATTCATGCTTTACGAATCAAAACTTTCCAGATAAAGAAAGGTTATGTCTATTAATTATTAAAATAATCCACACACGATGTTATTAAAAACTATACTTTATTTCTAGTTCATATAATAGAACTTTTTAATAGACTTACAATGGAAAAAGAAGTAACTACTTTTAATTTTTAATAAATAATGATGAACTAATTACAATAAGCAAAACATGGTTGGTCAATGAGATTATGTCATAACTATTACTGAGTAGCGATTAAATTTCGTGTTTTTTTCCTTTTCAAATAATTCTTAGAAGCTACGTTCTAATAGAAGATGTTATCAGAATCTTATTTTCATGGGTGACAATCTTAATGTGTAAAACAATATTTAGTAAACTAGTCATATTATTTGTATATATTTATCATGGTATTATATAAACATGTAAAATAAATTATTCTTCTAACATTCTTAAATCCTTAAATAGGTATAATACTTTATTCAGAGTTATCAATTATTAAAAGGATTTTTTTTTAAATATTTGTGTTGATTGCAAATGATTTACTTATAATGGTTTATAGTACTAAGACTGAATACATGCATTGTAACTTTAGTGGTGAGTCTGAGAGGACATCCAAATCAGTATTCAGAGTATGACGGTACCACAGACGTCTAGGTTCAAATACCTGGGCTCGTACGTTCAAGAAGACGGAGAGATACACAACGATGTAGCTCACCGTGCAATCAGGATGGTGCAAATGGAGAGCAGCATCAGGGATCCTGTGTGATAAAAGGTTCCCAACAAAACTAAAGGGAAAACTATACAGAGTGACGGTACGTCCAGCTATGTTATACGGAACAGACCGTTGGGTCATAAAGAAATCGCACCAGAAACAAATAGAGGTCGCGGAAATGCGAATGCTGAGGTGGATGTGTGGACACACAAGATTGGATCGAATAAGAAATGACGTGTTTCGATAGAGGCTACAGGTGGCTTGTATCACAGATAAAATACGAGAGGGAAGATTAAGATGGTTTGGGCACGTAAAACGAAAGTCAATAGCAACACCCGTTAGAGCAGTAGAGAACATCAACGTAGAGGGAAGGAGGAGTAGAGGTAGACCTAGGCTGATTTGGGACGAGATAATTAGGCGAGATATGATAGACTTACACCTATCTGAGCACATGATCGAGAATAGGAGTGAGTGGAGGCGTAGAATTAAAATTAAGGACTTTTAGTGGGACCTGTGGGTGGGAAGGGTAGACGTAGACTTGTTGCGGGCCCCCCGTTTTCCTTGTTCTGTTTTCCTTATTCTGCCCTTATACGTGATTCTTCCCGCTTATTTGTTGTACGCACTTTCTAGTTTCTATGTGATTTATACCTATGTGTTGTCTGCCGTATATTATGATTGTGAATGTTATTTGTTTCCGTTTGTGAGTCGGGGGTCTCTTCAGAAGCAATCTCTCTATCTCCCAAGATAGAGGAAAGACTCGTCACCACCTACCCATCCCAGACCCTGCTCTTGAGTGAGATTTACTGGGTACGTTTGTTTGTTTGTTTGTTTGTTTGGTAAGGGCAATGAAGAAGTAGAATGGGGTTACCACGTATGTTGGTGTAAGGTGTGATGTAAGACCATGCTTTTACTGCCTTTGACGATTGCTAGGGTTTTTGTTAAACCTAGAGGCTTACAATGTAACTGAGTTGTCTTGTGTGCTAAAATAATAAGAATAACAAAATAATTACCGAATGTAGTAGAAAACAATAAAATCGATGTGTTGGAGCGATCTAAATATCTTCACTATAAATGTTCTTCTTCTTCTTGATTGCAATGCTCACAATTAAGCCGTGGTTTGAACTCAAATTATGATTATGGATGCCACAACAAAATTGTATATCTAAAAAATAAAATAATGTGAGGGACGACTAGAATTTGTTAGCTAAGTTTAATTCTGGCTAATAACAATTATATGGTCATGTATGTAAAAGTCATGGAAATGAGTTAAATAAAAAAAACAGGGCAGGTTATCATACAAAATAATGTTTATGACACCAATAGTTATTTAACTTATTATAATCATCTTAACAGTGATGATAGCCCAAGTAGACTGTCCACAACGCCCCGCCCTTAGCCCTTGCCCTAGCCCCGCCCGTGCCGCCTTTCGAAAGGATTGTGTTGTGCAGACCCATCCGTTCTTCACCCGCCCTTTCCCAAGGGCGGATGCATTTTGTGGGGCCCACGTCACAAATATGTGTGTTGCTTTGTTTTTTTATGTATTTTTCTTGGTTGTTTGTGAGAAGGATGATGTTGGGGGTAAAAGTTGATTGTGGGAAGAATGGATGGAAGTTAAGGGAAAACTGATATAATATGCTAACTGAGACTGTTTGTGGGAAGGGCGCTCTTCAACGTTATGGACAGTCTTAGTATGGTTAATTTAAAGTTTAGAAAGATTTTACCAAACTCACCTAAATTATCATCTTGGCGAATTGATTGACCAAATTGATCAAGAATGGGTTCGAGTAGCCTAAAATTCTTCCACAAGTCTCTTGAAGCTACAATTGAGACGATGAATACATAAAACTAATATTCATGGTCTTGTGACAAATCAGGCTAATACAGGTTGAAAATTTGTGAATTCTAGACAAAAATCAATACTATATTATAACATATTTGAGTATAACAAAATTGTCTTTTTACATTAAACTTTAAAATCATGTCTTATTAGGTTGGTTACGTTAATTATCTTATATACAAATCTCAATTATTACGATTTTTAACTTTTAACTCAACTTTTCCATAATTTTTGGACGACTATCTTTTTCATATGTTATCATGATAATAATACACCAAAATAATAAATATTTTATTATCTGTAATTCATTATGTTACTGCTATAATGTCTTTAAATAAATGAAATTACATATGTTTCTTGGTGTTATGGCCCATTATAGTATGATAAATATGTATATTGATGAAATTGTAAAATTGGAAGCATATTGAACAATCCTACTAAGAAATTTGGAGATAAGCTTATAAATTGACAAGATACTGAAATAGATTTGCACATATACGATACTATGTGAAACTATATTTTAAGAGGCAGTTGCCAAGAATTGTCCTATTAGCATATGTTTAGATCAAAGCGAGCATAACAAACTATTATACATCCTACCATTTATAAAGAAAAAAATTAAACTTTTCGTAACTATCATCAAATTGAGCTATACTATTCAAAAAGTTATATATGTGGTAATAATTACGCTATTCATGATTTTTGAATAATCTCGAATACACACATCTATATGTACCATGGCCGTTAAAGTGGGACTAGCCCACTTGATGAAGACATTGTCTCTTAGAATGAAGATTTTAAGTTCAGTCCCAAGCATAATATAAAATTATATGGAGTAGTTTAAAAACAAAAAGTATATTTATCGTTCAAATATATATATATAGGTGTATAGTAATTAATTAAATATCGCAGATTGGATACTCACTAAAGTACACATGCACAATTTGGTGGTTTCATGTGCTTCATAATCTTCCTAATAAACTCACCCTTCACACAGTAACTACCCTCATAGATGCGTTTATCATCCATAATTTGTTACCTCACTAAAGGGTTTGATATAACATTTTAATGACTTGATCAGTTTACGTCTAATATAGTATGCTAGTATTATAATACCTATATATATAGGAAAAAAAAAATAATAAGAATAATAATAACTTTGGATACAAAATAAATAAAACATGAAACCACAGGGACCTAATGTGTAAATTGAAAAACACCTCTCTTTCTCTCTCCTAATACCCGCATTTCCGGCGGGTTTTCTCCGGCCAACCGCCGGTCGTCTCCGGCGAACCCCCAAACTACTATTTTTACTCGATTTTAGTTAATCAATTGTTCCCGACACATCCTCGTGATTGAATCGAACCGTGACCCACTGTAAATTTAATATTTGAGTGCGATTTGGAACCGCCCCACGAATCTTCCACTTTCGGCCGACCACTCACCATAATCACGCACTGAACAGAAAAATTAATTGAATTAAGTGTCCACATACAATCATTTAATCGTTTCTAAGCTGTTGATATACTTCATTGCATCTGAAACACACACGAATTACACCTCGAACACCCTCTCGGTCGCGGACCTGCAACTATACCAAAACCCCTGTTCCGAACGATTTAAACCAAAATTGATAGAAGGTTTTGCATAAAGATCATTGTTAGAAGCTACCCTCGAGTTTAATTCGATTATAGTCTGCATTTACTCATCGATTGGACCCGAGGTGACCGCGACCTGCTACCGATCGATCAACACCATTCGAGTTTCAAAACAGGCAATTAAAACTACCATTATGCTCGATTTCATGTGGGGATTTAAAGCCCTAACCATACTCTGATTAACAACATCGATTTGGGCTTCAATTTGGTCGAATTCGTTCTAGGGTTCATACTATTTTGGGAGGGTTCTTTTGTTGGTGTTTAAAATCAAAGAGAACAAAGAACCATCGCGGCTATAAGCCTTTGGTTCACTGGTTCACGGTTCACTTGAAATCCTTGAGGTCACGGGTTCGAACCCGTGCCTCCACACATATTTTTTTAAATGCCTTTATAACCTTTAAAAATTTCAGAAAAAATTCTCAAAAATTATAAAAATCTTTTTATAAGCTCTGTTTATTTTTAAATCATCAACCTTAATTTTCTGTAATTTTCTTTAAGTTTAAACCTTTATAAAATTTATATAACAAAGACAATTAGTTTAATTCTTTTATGGATTCTTTTAAATAAATGGTAAAAATCAGATTAAATATAAGACTTATTTTATAAAAGTGCCTAATTAGTTTCTGTAAATTAACTTATTAAAAACCTTAACAATTTATGTTTATATCGTTATAAATAGTTTATTTCGTTTAAAAATAAGCTTTAAATAGTTGAATTAGGCCGTATTTTACAGCCAACTTACGGAGGCCATAACTTTTTCAAAACAGATCCAAAATAGTTAAACCTTATGTCCATGACGAAGTTCGTCGAAAGACGAATCCGTTGATATATAAAACATCGAAAAACTCATTCGTTTAGACCTCCAAACAATCGTTTTCGTAACAGCTAGCAGTTCTGCGCAGCTGTAAAGATCCACGTTTTTCTCATATTTCGGTAATTCAAATCAGAAACTTTTCTAAATGAAAGTTGTTTAGAAATCACTAATCTAGTAAACTGGAGATTTTCAGAATTTTTAAACGTCGTTTAGTATTTTTAACGAGTGCGAAAAGACAAGGGCAGAACTGGAATTTTCCAAACTATAATTTGCGTTACGTTATCGTAGGTTCTCGCGGCGTTAACCGAGCCTAGACTTTTTTCTGATTATTGTCATTCGTGTATAAGGTACGGATTCTTGGTTATCTTTATCATAGTATAAATTCTGTTCCGTTACTTTGTAGTACGGATTTTTGATATGTTATTTCCGTTAATATGAATCGTTTAGCCTTTATTAGTTGTATATCCTTAATATTTAATTATGCTCCGATTCGTTCGACCCATTTGTGTTATTTATTGAGACCTGTAGCATGCAATATATATTTTATAAGTTTGTGCTCATTATTGCATGTTCCTATGAATATTATGTTGATACGTTATATGTTGGTAGTTGTACTACCATTTGATTTGATACTCTGTTACCCGAGCTCTCCGACATATCATTGTGGCGTCAATGATGTGACACTTTTCGTGACGGTGTGTAATAAATAGTTCACGGCGTCTCCGTTAACACGTTAGTACTCAGGTAGTACTTTGGCCATAATATCTGGGAGGCAGATGGATCGATCCTAGTTCAGTTCAGTTCAGTTCCGGGGGATGGAATCATGTGTGTACGCCCCACACACCATCTCATTAGTGCATAGTGTAGCTAGCTATGTACTTATCAGTTCAGTTTTGGCTCTGGGTACTTCTTATATTACACGACTTATTTTGTTTGTATATACGCGTCGTGTAAATCAGTTCAGTTCAGTATTACATGTTCAGTTCAGTATCAGCATTATATGTTTAGATTCAGATTTCCGTTTCAGTATCATATGATCCGTTCAGTATTCAGATATAAGTATTTTATGCTTCGTATTGTTACTATTGTTATTTCCGTCACTGAGCAACTTTTGGCTCAGCCGTATTTTCTTTTGTGGTGTTTTTTTATTTGATTGTAGGTAATCAGGGGGTTCCGGGAAATCAGTGAAGAGTGGTTGAAGATCAAGATTGTATTTTACTTTAATTGATGTAATGAATAACTTAATTAGGTTCTTTCGGATTATCTGGTTTGTTTGAAATTATCTCCTTAATATCATGGATTTGGTTTTTGATTTGATATCTGAAATAGTGACACGTCAGCCTCTCCGGGTTGGGGTGTTACAGTTATGGTATCAGAGCAAAGGCTCTTTCCTGTAGAAAACTTAAACATTAATAATAAACTTGTGAGGTAATGGGTAGACGTTGGGTTAGGATCTAATTTTTGTTCCCAATCAAAATTCCAGTATTCACACGTGTATCTTCATTTCAGATGGCTCCTAAGAGACGTGTGAACAACCGCAATAACTCGAATGGCCCCTCATCTGATACTCCTCTTGAAACCCTCGTTGCTAATGCTGTAAACGCTGCTATTTCCGGAATACTCCCTAATCTGATGACTCAGACTGCTCAAACAGTCATCCAGCAGATGCAACAGGCAAATTCAGAGGGAAACAACACAGGACCTCCACCCGGTGGAAATAACTCAGAGCCACCTTCTGGCGGGAACAACAAAGGAGCACCTTCCAGTGATAATACACCACCACCCCGTGATGGTATTCATGTCTGGTTGGAATGTTTTCAGAAGCAAAGGCCTAAGTCTTTCAGTACTTCCAATGATCCGGTCGAGGTGCAAAACTGGATCAGTCATATTGAGAAATTGTTTGAGGTACTTGGTGTCGAGGACGTATACAAAGTAAGGCTGGCTACAAACAAGTTAGAAGATGATGCTCACAGATGGTGGACGACTGTGAAACAAGCTAGAGGAGGAAACGAATATGCAGCTACACTTCCTTGGGATAAATTCCGAGGAATGTTTTATGAGGAATACTTCACTGCTGCTGACCGCACTGAGTATCGTAGACAATATGCTAATATTAGACAGAGGGATGACGAGCACATAACAGATTTCAAGACACGATTTACGCGGTTGGTGAGTTTTCTTGGTGCATCTGCAGGCTCACCGCAAGAGCAGACAGAAAATTTTCAGTGGGCCATATGTGAAAGGGATCGAAAGTTTATATTGAATCATCGGTTTAAAGATATTAATGAAGTGGTTGATGCTGTTAAAAACCTATATAATGATAAAAAGAATGGAAGGAAGTCGTATGATGATAACCGTAAGCGGCCTAGAGAGAATGACCATGATCAGTCATCTTCTCATACGAATAAGAATCAGTCTTCACCACCACGAGACCGTCGAAACCGTTTCGATCGTAACAACAACAATAACTCCCGATCATGGAAAAATCGAAACCAGAACCAGAAATCAACTCATAATCAGACTCAGCAGGCCTCTACTCGTGCTCAACCACCAAATCAGCAGCACCCTAATCAGGATCGGAATGCTATCCCTCAGTGTAACACCTGCGGGAAACTTCATAAGGGAGCTTGTCGTCTGGCCGGAGGATTATGTTTCAGATGCGGACGTGCAGGACACATGATTAGGGATTGCCCTCAGCGCGACCCTCGTAATAACGCTGGAGGGAATCAAGCTAAACCTGCAACTGGAGGACGAGTTTTTGCACTCACTGCAAATGAAGCGGCTAACGCACCAGGTATATTTCTGACCCCTTAGTTAGCAATGTATTATATATCTATATATGTCTTATCCAATACTGATAGTAAATGTCCTAGGTATGATCTCCGGTACCCTTTGCATAGGAAATCGGGATATTTATGTCTTATTTGATACGGGCGCTACGCATTCTGTCGTATCTCTTTTGTTTGCTAAGTACTTAAGGACTGCACCGACTGCGTTAGAGTACGCTTTGGCTATTACGACTCCATTAGGGGAGTCGACTATCATCTCGCATGTCTATAGAGATTGTCCGATCAGAATCGAGTCTATTATTCGTAAAGCTGATTTGTTTCCTATGCAAATGAGTGACTTTGATGTCATACTTGGTATGGACTGGTTAACTCGACATCACGTTACTATAGAATGCCAGACTCGTCGTGTTTTATTTGGGAATCCTCAATGCCCTGAACTCGTTTATCAAAGGACTCAGCCTCGAAAATCGTTGAAAATCATCTCTGCGTTTAAAGCTCAGAAACTCTTGTCGCACGGTTGCGTGGGATTCCTAGCTTCAGTGAAAGCTACATCTTCTGAAAAGCTAAACATATCTGATTATCCGATTGTATGTGATTTTCCTGACGTATTTCCTGAGGAGTTACCCGGACTTCCACCAGATCGCGAGGTAGAATTCACTATTGATCTTATTCCAGGTGCTGAACCGATTTCTAAGTCACCGTATCGTATGGCACCTATGGAGCTTAAGGAGTTAAAGGAGCAGTTACAGGAATTACTAGATTTGGGATTTATTAGACCAAGTGTCTCGCCTTGGGGCGCACCGGTCCTATTCGTGAAGAAGAAAGATGGTTCTTTGAGACTCTGCATTGACTACAGAGAACTCAACAAGATCACTATCCGTAATCGTTACCCTCTGCCTCGTATTGATGATTTATTTGATCAGCTTCAGGGTGCAAAGTGTTTCTCTAAAATTGATCTGAGGTCTGGTTACCATCAGTTAAAGATCAAGGAGTCTGACGTCCCTAAATCTGCCTTCCGTACTCGGTATGGTCACTATGAGTTCCTGGTTATGCCGTTCGGGTTAACTAATGCCCCGGCCGTATTCATGGACCTAATGAACCGAGTCTTCCGCAAGTTCCTCGATAAGTTCGTCATTGTATTTATCGACGACATCTTAATTTATTCTAAAAGTAAGGAGGAGCGAATCATCTTCGTATCGTGCTCGAAACACTACGTGAAAAGAAGCTTTATGCTAAATTTTCAAAGTGTGAATTTTGGCTGAGCAAGGTAGCCTTTTTGGGTCATGTCGTTTCTGCGGAGGGTATTATGATGGACCCTGCTAAAGTTGAGGCGATCACTAAGTGGCCTAGTGTAACATCCTGTATTTTTTCGTTAATCAAAAGTTAATGTCGTTTATTCTTGTAAGGGCCTTTATTGTCATAAATGAAACTTATGGTTCATTCTTGCCATTTACTTTAATTTGTCTGTTAATCTTTTAACTTGAAAGTTTAATAATAATAATAACAATAATAATAAAAATAATAATAATAATAAAAATAATAATAATAATAATAACAATAATAATAATAATAAATAATAATAATAATAATAATAAAATAATAATAATGATAATAATAATAAATAATAATAATAATAATAATAAATAATAATAATAATAATAATAATAATAACAATAATAATAACCTAGTATTAAAGTGCAGGGGTTAATTTGTCATTTTGAAAACTTTAAACAAAAGTTTAACACATAAAATAATAAACTTTGAAAGAACAGGGACCATTTGTGTAATTTAATGAAACCAAACCCCACCCCCCTTTTCACCCCCGATTTTCCGGCGGCTTTGGCCGGAGCTCCGGCCGAGCTCCGGCGAAGCTTCAAACCCCCATTTTAAGCACTATAAAACCCCTTTAAACCGCCCTCACCTCGGTCCACTGTTTCGAACTTGAACCCCAAACCAATTTGAGTTTCCCGCTCGTGTAAACCTTCCAAAACAAACCGAGGTTAACCGTGATGAATTCCGAATCAAATCCCGTCCAAATACACAAATTCAATCAAATTAATTATTCTAAACTTAATACGCGTCTTAAGCAATCAATCAATCAACTATAATCACACAATTACAGCTCGAATCACTCAAATTTGGTAAACGAGAACGCGGTTTCAAAATCAAACGTGTTAAGCTCGAACTCATGAAATCAAAGCTATATATTAAGGGATTTCGGTTCATTGTGAAGTTCCTGAACTCACTAAACTCTCAATTCACCATAAATCCTCTCGAATCAAAAAGCCCCAAAATCAAGAACACCCGAACCTAATCGAACCCGAAACCCTTTCAATACCTCATCAATCAGGTAATTAAGACCTGATTTCTACTCGTTTTCGTTCAAGGAACAAAAGCCCTATGATGATTTAGGTGATTAACACCGAATCGAGGGTCGATTTTGGCTTTGAACAAAACTAGGGTTTATTCGAATTAGGGATAAACCAGGGGCTATGTTTAAATTTAAAACAAACCAATGTGAACCACGGCCACGGCCCTGGTTCACTGGTTCCTGCGTCCCCCGTCCACAGGGGAGCCCCGGGTTCGACCCGGGCAGCCCCCCCCTGTTTTCTTTTTCGATTTTTTTTCTTTTCTTTATTTTTTTTTAATTATTAAACCTTTTTAAATTCTGAAAATTTCTAAAATTAATTTCATAAAATGCAGATTATTTTGTTTACTTTTGTTTAATTAATTTGGGACTAAAATAATTTTTATAAAATACTTTTGTATTTATAAATACATTATTTTAGTTTTAAAAATACAAAAGAAATGAGTAAACATAATACTTGTATATGTATATATATATTTTTAAGTAATTAAATGGTTTAGTTATGTATATCTATATATATATATATATATTGATCTTTTAGTAATTAAATCATTTATTATGATTATACAATGTTATAATTGTTTAGTATATATGTTTATACATATATATTTCAAGCAATTTAATTGTTTAGTTATATATATATATATATATATATATATATATATATATATATTATACATAGTTCTTTTAATAGCTAAATCATTTATATTGATTATTATATACAATGTTATAATTGTTTAGTATATACATTTATATATACATAATTAAACAATTTAATTGTTTAGTTACTTATATATATATATATATATTTAAACATAGTTCTTTTAAAAGCTAAATCATATATATTGATTGTTTAGTATATATATTTATATGTATATTCAAACAATTAAATTGTTTGATTACTTATACCTATAAATATATATATTTGTATATAGTCCCTTATAATAGTTAAATAACTTATTATAATTATTATATACAATCCTTAAAAATCGGTTTAACGTACAATTTAATCAAGTCATTTATTATTTCTCTTACGCGCTAACAAGTGATTATACCAAGTATAGTCCATTCGTTTCATTTAACCGATCACGTTATTAACGTGTAATAAATACGAATAATTATTAACTCCTATTAGACCTACAATTAATCATCAAACAAATTATAACGCGCTATTTTATTTCGTTTAGGTGCGTTGTGACGTTTGTGTTGGAAATCTTATTCGTGGTTATTCTTATTACATCTACAAGTCTCCTTATTAAACATGTGAGTTCTTATGCCCCGCTTTACGATTATTTCACATCTTTCGGGGTGAAACATGTTGCTTATACAAACTTACACATACACGCTTTGATACTTATTACACACGTGCAATTCTTTACATAGTCGTGGTTGTTTGGATATGTTAAGTATTATATGAGATGTGACATACGTGTGCAATCATTAACTATTGCTAGCCTAGCGAAGTCTTAGATCTTTGGGCCTGACAAGCCTATTTGGTGCTAAAGTCGATGTATTGTCGACTCCTAGGAGCCGTATGCTTGTGCACTAGGGAACCAAATACACTTAGCTAATCATGCTTATTCATATTATTCAGTCGAGGCTTGATTGTAACTATGCATGTTCTATATACTTGCTATCTTGTGACCATTGACTAGAATTGCCACATTTTGTATACTTATTGTATTTAAAACCATGAGAATTCACCAACTAGTTAGTTGACTTTATTTTCAACATGTTTCAGGTAATGTGCAAGCTTAGCAATGATTGAAGGAATGCATAAACCTAGATCATGGACCTAGGCTTAATAAAGACGATTGAATTCTTGTTTTTGTTTGATTTATTTTGAGACATTGATGTATGTGGTGATTGAAAACAATTGATTAATGGCATTTTATACTTTAACATAGCGTTATGTGGCTGTGAACAATCCTAATCCTCACACCTCGACGTTTCCGCCGTCAAGGTTGGGGTGTGACAGATTGGTATCAGAGCCCATAACTATAGGGATTTAGGTTATTAGAAATGGTGACCTAGGCTATAGTTTATGCATGATCCTTATAGAATAGTATTCTTATGAACACATACTTATTGTTTGCATGCTGCCTAACGCTATGCCTTATTATGTGCAATGTGATGCCTTAGCATAGGTGCCTTCCTACATGATTACATATTGTTACCCGTCTCCCCTAGACTTATCTTAAACGTTAATTCTCCCCGACAGTTACTATTTCTTAAACTTATTCTCGTCTCCAAGTAGAATCTATTGATAGGAATTCTTTAGACTTTATGTCTAATCTTGTAAATATCCCATCAAGATTTTTGATTTCATAAACCAAAGAACTAGTGTGGTACATAGACACCTGTATTCTGGATTTTCTGGCAAAAGGCCCTCGGGCTAAGGCAAGCGTATACGTATAAATCTCATTGAGGGAACCGTTACGCTACCTGGGGATTTCCGGGATGAGTGATAAACTATGACCAACATACACGAGTTTTAGGTGAATGGGTCAATTCATCTTGACGTGTCAACGTTTCCAAATGGTGATGCGTCACCAAATGGATCATTCCGTATAATTCATGATTCTTACCTTAATTGCCCATCCTTATTATCCTTTAACCGATCCTAACCCAATTTGTATTTTTCCAGCATGTCTCGTTTCCACGGAAACCGAGGAAGATCCGGCCGTAAGCTTGCTGCCATGATTGCCCGGCAAATGGCTGCGGTCATCCCGACCATGGTGGCTGAACTCAGCATTACTATGATCGCAAACGTCACGAACAATAGCAATGGTCAAGGGGAGAATAGTGCAAACCAACGGCGTAACACCCAGTCTTGCACCTTCAAGCATTTCAGTTCATGCAAGCCTCCCAGTTATAGTGGCAAGGAAGGTGCCACCGGTCTCTTAGAGTGGTTTGAAGGGATGGAGAACACCTTCGTCAACTGTGAGTGCCCCGAAGCACTCAAAGTAAGGTATGCCACCAGTATGCTGCAGCAACGGGCCTTAACGTGGTGGAACAGTGAAAAGAGGAACCGAGGCCCCGATGCAATCTTGGCTTTAACTTGGGAGGAATTCAAAAACATAGCCATAGCCAAGTTTTGCCCGAGGAGTGAAATCCAGAAACTGGAGGAGGAATTCTGGAATTTGAAACAGGATGGCGGGAACCATCTGGCATATTCTACCCGTCATCATGAACTAAGCATACTGCTGCCACACATGGTGGATACTGTTTCCCGAAACGTGGAAAAATTTATTAAGGGTGTGCCGCCTCAAATTCAGGATGCCGTTGTGGGTAGCCGACCCGCAACTCTGGAAGAAGCCATCACCATCACTGCACAGCTGACGGAGAACCACATCCGAGCAGGCACTATGTCTGCAAAGGGTGCCAAGAAGACTGAGAAGACGACCCCCGAGGAGGTTAAGGAGGTCAAGCCTGATAACAAGAAACGGAAGTTTGTACCGGCACGGAACTACGCCGTGGCTGCTCCTAAACCGCCCCAAAGACAGTGTACTACCGGGGCTACTCTAGCAGCACAAGTGCCCGTGGCAAGGGCTTATGCGGGCCCTCTACCTATGTGTAACACGTGTAGGTATCACCACCCGGGCAATCTTCCTTGTCGCATCTGCACACTATGTGGCAAGTACGGGCACCTTGTGGCAACGTGTCGCCGAGCATTGGGAAACGCAGTGACGGAACCAAATCGGGTCTGCTACAACTGTGGAGAACCAGGTCACTACCGACCCCAGTGCCCTCGTCTTGTGGGCAATGTTCCACAAGCTCGTGGACGTGCTTTCAACATCAACGCGAACCAAGCGCAAGCGAACAACGAGGTGGTGAACGGTACGTAAAAAAAAAAAAAATTGCAACCCTATCTCCATAGAATTTCTCTTAAAATTCCTTACTTGTGTCCTTAAGTGCCTTTAAAACCTATACAGGTATGTTTCTATTAATGACACCTATGCATACGTATTATTTGATTCGGGCGCCGATAGAAGTTTCGTTTCCTTAGAGTTCGAGCCGACACTTTCTAAACCTCGCTCAAATCTAGAGAGACCTCTCACCGTCGAAGTTGCTGATGGAGAACCCATCACCGTCGACGTGGTTATACGCGATTGTCTATTGTGCCTCGACAACCATAAATTTCTTATCGACCTTATTCCAATGAAGCTTGGAAGTTTCGACGTTATTATTGGCATGGATTGGTTATCCAAGAACCATGCCGAGATCATCTGCTTCGAGAAGTGTATTCGCATGCCCTTACCCTCCGGTGACACGATGAAGGTGTTCGGTGAACGGTCCTCCAAAGGACTCAAGCTTATGTCATGTACTAAGGCTCAGAAGTGCCTAAGTAAGAGTTATCCGGCATTCTTGACATATGTAGTCAACACCAAAACCAAGGAGAAGGAACTCAAAGATGTTCCAGTCGTACGAGAATTCCCTGAGGTCTTTCCCGATGATCTTAGCGGGTTACCTCCCGTACGCGAAGTAGAATTTAAAATCAACTTGATTCCGGGAGCAAGCCCCGCGGCTAAATCACCTTACCGACTCGCACCATCGGAAATGCAAGAACTCTCTAGCCAACTCCAGGAATTATCCGAGAAGGGGTTTATCCGCCCTAGTTCTTCTCCTTGGGGTGCACCTGTCTTATTTGTGAAGAAGAAAGATGGGTCTTTCCGCATGTGTATCGATTACCAGGAGCTCAACAAGTTGACTATCAAGAACCGGTATCCTCTTCCTCGTATCGACGACCTTTTCGACCAACTTCAAGGAGCTGCAATCTTTTCAAAAATCGACTTGCGTTCGGGTTATCACCAACTGCGAGTCCACGACGACGATATCCCAAAGACTGCATTCCGCACCCGGTATGGGCATTACGAGTTCATGGTTATGCCTTTCGGCTTAACCAATGCTCCAGCGGTCTTCATGGATCTTATGAATCGGGTGTGCAAGCCATACCTAGACAAGTTCGTCATCGTTTTCATTGACGACATTCTTATTTATTCCAAGTCTCGCTCCGATCATGAACTTCATCTCCGTCAAATCCTCGAACTGTTGAAGAAGGAACAACTGTACGCGAAATTCTCGAAATGTGAGTTTTGGCTTGAAGAAGTACAGTTCTTAGGGCACGTTGTGAATAGTCAAGGAATTCACGTCGACCCTGCGAAGGTCGAAGCCGTAAAGAGTTGGAGTGCTCCCACAACTCCGACGGAAGTTCGATCGTTTCTTGGTCTAGCCGGGTATTACCGGCGATTTATTGCCAACTTCTCAAAAATCGCAAAGCCACTCACGTCCTTGACTCAGAAGAACAAGCCTTTCGAGTGGAAAGCCGAGCAAGAAGAGGCGTTTGAGACATTGAAGCACAAGTTGTGCAATGCCCCTATTCTGACGCTACCGGATGGAAATGACGACTTCACGGTATACTGCGACGCGTCGAAACAAGGCCTTGGTTGTGTTCTCATGCAACGGGGAAAGGTCATCGCATATGCCTCGAGACAATTGAAGGTTCACGAGGTAAATTATACGACGCACGATCTCGAGCTCGGAGCGGTGGTCTTTGCTTTGAAAATCTGGAGACACTATCTATACGGCACGCAATGTATAGTCTACACGGACCACAAGAGCCTCCAACACGTCTTCAACCAGAAGGACCTCAATATGAGGCAACGCCGTTGGGTGGAACTAATTAGCGACTACGATTGTGATATCCGCTACCATCCCGGCAAGGCAAATGTCGTAGCCGATGCATTGAGTCGAAAGATGCATCAAAAGATGGTTTCCGTTCAAGAGATTCGCGACCGACGCCAATGGTTCGATACATTGGGAGAGTTTGATACTGAAGTCCGACTCGATGTCAACAATGCTACGGTGTTATTGCAGAACTTAAGGATCGATTGTGACATCGAGGCGAGTATTCGAGAAGCACAGCAAGCGGTGCAAACCGAAGGGAGTATGAAGGAAGAGCTCGAGCCAAATCTCTTAGCCCAATTAGAAACAAGAGCCAATGGGCTAATGTATTTCGCAAACCGAATCTGGATCCCCAAACGCAATAACCTTCGGGCTTCTATCATGAACGAAGCACATCGGACTCATTATTCTATTCACCGGGCTCCGATAAGATGTACATGGACTTACGGAGTCAATATTGGTGGCCCGGAATAAACGAGACATAGCAACCTATGTTGCTAAGTGCCTTACATGCACGAAGGTTAAAGCGGAGCATCAACGTCCAAGTGGATTACTTGAACAACCCGAAATTCCCATGTGGAAGTGGGAACATATATCCATGGACTTCATAACCAAGTTACCTCGGACATCTCGCGGGCACGATAGCATATGGGTAATCGTCGACCGATTGACTAAGTCGGCACATTTCATACCCATACGCGACACATATAAGACATCAAGGTTAGCCCGGATTTACATCGACGAGATCGTAAGCCGTCATGGTGTGCCTCTTCACATTATATCCGACCGAGACGCTCGATTCACTTCTCACTTTTGGTCTACTATGCAAGAACTTCTGGGTACCCAATTGGATTTAAGCACGGCTTACCATCCCCAAACCGATGGCCAAACCGAGCGGACGATCCAAACCCTGGAAGACCTGTTACGTCTCTGTGTCCTTGATTTTGGGGGCGACTGGGATACGCACCTACCGCTCGCAGAATTCTCCTACAACAACAGTTACCACTCAAGCATCCAAATGGCACCGTTCGAAGCACTTTACGGTCGTAAGTGTCGTTCACCAATCTGCTGGACCGACGTTGGCGAGAATCTTATTACCGGTCCCGAGCTCATACAAGAGACGACCGATAAAGTCGCTATCATCCGCAAGAACCTGGAAGTGGCAAGGAGTCGACAGAAAAGCTACGCTGATAAACGTCGCAAGCCACTGGAATTCCAAGTTGGGGAGATGGTCCTTCTCAAGGTCTCACCGTGGAAGGGTGTGGTTCGCTTTGGAAGGAAAGGCAAGTTAGCTCCAAGGTTTGTAGGGCCTTTCAAGGTTCTGAAAAGGATCGGGAAAGTGGCCTACAAACTAGAACTACCCTCCGACCTTAGTGGAATTCACCCTGTCTTCCACGTCTCAAATCTGAGGAAGTGTCTGGCCGACGATAATTTGCATGTGCCATTGGAAGACATTCAGATCGACGAGTCACTACACTTCGTTGAAAAACCCGTCGAAATCATGGATCGCATTATGAAGAAGACTAGGACCTCTACGACCCCAATTGTAAAGGTTCGATGGGAGAACAAACGAGGAGCGGAATTCACTTGGGAGCGTGAAGAACATATGAAGAAGACTTACCCTTACTTATTCTTGTAACCCTTTTTGATTCTTAATTTCGGGACGAAATTCTTTTAAGTTGGGGAGACTGTAACATCCTGTATTTTTCGTTAATCAAAAGTTAATGTCGTTTATTCTTGTAAGGGCCTTTATTGTCATAAATGAAACTTATGGTTCATTCTTGCCATTTACTTTAATTTATCTGTTAATCTTTTAACTTGAAAGTTTAATAATAATAATAACAATAATAATAAAAATAATAATAATAATAATAATAATAATAACAATAATAATAATAATAATAATAATAATAATAATAATAAAATAATAATGATAATAATAATAATAATAATAATAATAATAATAATAATAATAATAATAATAATATAATAATAATAATAACAATAATAATAACCTAGTATTAAAGTGCAGGGGTTAATTTGTCATTTTGAAAACTTTAAACAAAAGTTTAACACATAAAATAATAAACTTTGAAAGAACAGGGACCATTTGTGTAATTTAATGAAACCAAACCCCCACCCCCTTTTCACCCCCCGATTTTCCGGCGGCTTTGGCCGGAGCTCCGGCCGAGCTCCGGCGAAGCTTCAAACCCCCATTTTAAGCACTATAAAACCCCTTTAAACCGCCCCTCACCCTCGGTCCACTGTTTCGAACTTGAACCCCAAACCAATTTGAGTTTCCCGCTCGTGTAAACCTTCCAAAACAAACCGAGGTTAACCGTGATGAATTCCGAATCAAATCCCGTCCAAATACACAAATTCAATCAAATTAATTATTTCTAAACTTAATACGCGTCTTAAGCAATCAATCAATCAACTATAATCACACAATTACAGCTCGAATCACTCAAATTTGGTAAACGAGAACGCGGTTTCAAAATCAAACGTGTTAAGCTCGAACTCATGAAATCAAAGCTATATATTAAGGGATTTCGGTTCATTGTGAAGTTCCTGAACTCACTAAACTCTCAATTCACCATAAATCCTCTCGAATCAAAAAGCCCCAAAATCAAGAACACCCGAACCTAATCGAACCCGAAACCCTTTCAATACCTCATCAATCAGGTAATTAAGACCTGATTTCTACTCGTTTTCGTTCAAGGAACAAAAGCCCTATGATGATTTAGGTGATTAACACCGAATCGAGGGTCGATTTTGGCTTTGAACAAAACTAGGGTTTATTCGAATTAGGGATAAACCAGGGGCTATGTTTAAATTTAAAACAAACCAATGTGAACCACGGCCACGGCCCTGGTTCACTGGTTCCTGCGTCCCCCGTCCACAGGGGAGCCCCGGGTTCGACCCCGGGCAGCCCCCTCCCCTGTTTTCTTTTTCGATTTTTTTTTTTCTTTATTTCTTTTTAATTATTAAACCTTTTTAAATTCTGAAAATTTCTAAAATTAATTTCATAAAATGCAGATTATTTGTTTACTTTTGTTTAATTAATTTGGGACTAAAATAATTTTTATAAAATACTTTTGTATTTATAAATACATTATTTTAGTTTTAAAAATACAAAAGAAATGAGTAAACATAATAATTGTATATGTATATATATTTTTAAGTAATTAAATGGTTTAGTTATGTATATCTATATATATATATATATTGATCTTTTAGTAATTAAATCATTTATTATGATTATACAATGTTATAATTGTTTAGTATATATGTTTATACATATATATATTCAAGCAATTTAATTGTTTAGTTATATATATATATATATATATATATATATATATATATTTATACATAGTTCTTTTAATAGCTAAATCATTTATATTGATTATTATATACAATGTTATAATTGTTTAGTATATACATTTATATATACATAATTAAACAATTTAATTGTATAGTTACTTATATATATATATATATATATATATTTAAACATAGTTCTTTTAAAAGCTAAATCATATATATTGATTGTTTAGTATATATATTTATATGTATATTCAAACAATTAAATTGTTTGATTACTTATACCTATAAATATATATATATTTGTATATAGTCCCTTATAATAGTTAAATAACTTATTATAATTATTATATACAATCCTTAAAAATCGGTTTAACGTACAATTTAATCAAGTCTTATTTATTATTTCTCTTACGCGCTAACAAGTGATTATACCAAGTATAGTCCATTCGTTTCATTTAACCGATCACGTTATTAACGTGTAATAAATACGAATAATTATTAACTCCTATTAGACCTACAATTAATCATCAAACAAATTATAACGCGCTATTTTATTTCGTTTAGGTGCGTTGTGACGTTTGTGTTGGAAATCTTATTCGTGGTTATTCTTATTACATCTACAAGTCTCCTTATTAAACATGTGAGTTCTTATGCCCCGCTTTACGATTATTT
Source organism: Flaveria linearis (assembly GCA_024085815.1). Classification (NCBI taxonomy): domain Eukaryota; kingdom Viridiplantae; phylum Streptophyta; class Magnoliopsida; order Asterales; family Asteraceae; genus Flaveria; species Flaveria linearis. Next base: position 16,403,329 of record CM044002.1, read on the forward strand.
CACATCTTTCGGGGTGAAACATGTTGGTTATACAAACTTACATATACACGCTTTGATACTTATTACACACGTGCAATTCTTTACATAGTCGTGGTTGTTTGGATATGTTAAGTATTATATGAGATGTGACATACGTGTGCAATCATTAACTATTGCTAGCCTAGCGAAGTCTTAGATCTTTGGGCCTGACAAGCCTATTTGGTGCTAAAGTCGATGTATTGCCGACTCCTAGGAGCCGTATGCTTGTGCACTAGGGAACCAAATACACTTAGCTAATCATGCTTATTCATATTATTCAGTCGAGGCTTGATTGTAACTATGCATGTTCTATATACTTGCTATCTTGTGACCATTGACTAGAATTGCCACATTTTGTATACTTATTGTATTTAAAATCATGAGAATTCACCAACTAGTTAGTTGACTTTATTTTCAACATGTTTCAGGTAATGTGCAAGCTTAGCAATGATTGAAGGAATGCATAAACCTAGATCATGGACCTAGGCTTAATAAAGACGATTGAATTCTTGTTTTTGTTTGATTTATTTTGAGACATTGATGTATGTGGTGATTGAAAACAATTGATTAATGGCATTTTATACTTTAACATAGCGTTATGTGGCTGTGAACAATCCTAATCCTCACACCTCGACGTTTCCGCCGTCAAGGTTGGGGTGTGACACCTAGACCGACCTCAGCCACAGAAGTCCGTAGTTTTCTTGGCCTTGCTGGTTACTACCGCAGATTTGTTGAAGGTTTTTCTGTTATAGCTTTACCCCTTACGCAACTGTTAAGGAAAGGGGTTAAGTACTCTTGGAATGACGAACGAGAGAAAAGTTTTGAAGAGCTCAAGAAAAGATTGGTGTCTGCTCCTGTTCTCACACTTCCTTCGGGCACGGGTGGATATCAGATCTACAGCGATGCCTCTAAAAAGGGACTTGGATGTGTGCTAATGCAGCATGGTAAGGTCATTGCTTATGCTTCACGGCAGTTGAAACCTTACGAGGTAAATTATCCTACGCATGATATTGAACTCGCTGCTGTTATTTTCGCGTTGAAAATATGGCGTCATTATCTTTACGGAGAGACTTGTGATATTTTTACTGATCACAAGAGCTTGAAATATATCTTCACACAAAAGGAACTAAACATGAGGCAGAGAAGATGGTTAGAGTTGTTAAAAGATTATGATGCCAATATTCAGTATCATCCGGGAAATGCCAATGTGGTAGCTGATGCCCTTAGCAGGAAGAGCTCAGGAACAGTAGCCTCCCTACAGCTACAACCACACAACGTTACTGAGCTTGATAGATTGGGTATTGGCCTACTTATTGGCAAGAGCAACGGATATCTCGCAACACTCCAGATTGAGTCAGACTTAATATTCCGGATTAAGAACGCACAGAAAGACGATGGTGAACTCTGGGCAATCTTACAGAATGTGGAGATTGGTAAACAATCAGAATTTAGAGTAGATGAACATGGGGTAATCTGGTGTGGTAAACGTTTATGTGTGCCTAATGATTCTTCTCTTCGAGAATCGTTATTAGCTGAGGCACATAGTTCTTCATTTTCTATTCATCCTGGATCTACTAAGATGTATCGGGACCTTCGTCAGAACTTTTGGTGGAATGGAATGAAAGAGGATGTGGCTAAGTATGTTAGCCGTTGCCTTACTTGTCAACAGGTCAAGATTGAACATCAAAGAGCTAGTGGTTTGCTTCAGCCACTACCTATTCCTGTATGGAAATGGGATGATATTTCCATGGATTTTGTGACAGGGTTGCCAAGAACATTAAGAAGAATGATAAATATGGGTGGTAGTTGACAGATTGTCAAAGTCGGCTCACTTTCTCCCAATTCAGCAAGGATTTTCAGTTAGCAAACTGTCTGAAGTGTTTACACAAGAGATTGTTAGACTTCATGGCACTCCGGTGTCTATCGTGTCTGATCGAGACCCGAGGTTCACTTCTCGCTTTTGGAAGGGTTTGCAAGCTGCATGGGGTACCAAGTTGAGGTTAGTACGGCGTTTCATCCTCAGACTGACGGTCAGTCGGAGCGTACTATTCAGACACTTGAGGACATGCTTCGAGCATGTGCCTTAGAGTGGACTGGGAACTGGGATGAGTACTTGTGTTTGGTCGAGTTTGCTTACAATAATAGTTGGCAAGCTAGCATTGGCATGGCACCTTTCGAATTGTTGTATGGTCGTAAATGTAGGGCACCTGTTTGTTGGGAAGAAGTCGGTGAGAGAATCATCGAAGGACCCGAGTTAGTTCAGATCACGAATGAGAAAGTTGCTATTGCTAGAGAAAAGTTAAAGGAAGCTCAAAGTAGACAGAAAAACTATGCAGACCGACACCGTCGACTTTTGGAGTTTAAGGTCGGTGACAAGGTATTCTTGAAGGTTTCGCCTTGCAAAGGCGTGCGACGTTTTGGTCTAAAAGGGAAACTTAGTCCACGGTTTATCGGACCCTTTGAAATCCTGGAAAGAGTTGGTGAGGTTTCGTATCGTTTGGCTTTACCACCTCAACTGTCACATGTGCATAATGTCTTCCATGTATCTCTTTTAAGGGGATACAATTATCATCCTATTCACGTGGTTAACTACCCACTTCATTTGATTCGTGAAGACTTATCGTTCGAGGAGGAACCCGAGGCCATACTTGACCGACAAGAACGCATTATGCGTAAGAAAACTATCCCTTTTGTTAAAGTATTATGGAAAAACCATTCCGAACGTGAAGCTACATGGGAGATAGAAGATGAAATCCGTTCTCAATATCCGTATCTGTTTACCTCTTAGTTATTATCTTTTATATGTTTCTGTTATCAGTTAAGAGGTTATTAGTTATCTGTTTCTTGAACATCACATTAGTCATCTCTTATACGATTTCGTTTATCAAACCGATTCTGTTTCAGCAATTGAATAGTTATGAGTGATTTCGTTCACTTGTTGATATTTTTAACTACTCCGTGTACGTTATGCCATATCTTGTTCAAGCTGTACCTAGCAATTTCGTGGACGAAATTTTTTTTAAGGGAGGTAGAATTATAATACCCATATATATAGGAAAAAAAAATAATAAGAATAATAATAACTTTGGATACAAAATAAATAAAACATGAAACCACAGGGACCTAATGTGTAAATTGAAAAACACCTCTCTTTCTCTCTCCTAATACCCGCATTTCCGGCGGGTTTTCTCCGGCCAACCGCCGGTCGTCTCCGGCGAACCCCCAAACTACTATTTTTACTCGATTTTAGTTAATCAATTGTTCCCGACACATCCTCGTGATTGAATCGAACCGTGACCCACTGTAAATTTAATATTTGAGTGCGATTTGGAACCGCCCCACGAATCTTCCACTTTCGGCCGACCACTCACCATAATCACGCACTGAACAGAAAAATTAATTGAATTAAGTGTCCACATACAATCATTTAATCGTTTCTAAGCTGTTGATATACTCCATTGCATCTGAAACACACACGAATTACACCTCGAACACCCTCTCGGTCGCGGACCTGCAACTATACCAAAACCCCAGTTCCGAACGATTTAAACCAAAATTGATAGAAGGTTTTGCATAAAGATCATTGTTAGAAGCTACCCTCGAGTTTAATTCGATTATAGTCTGCATTTACTCATCGATTGGACCCGAGGTGACCGCGACCTGCTACCGATCGATCAACACCATTCGATTTTCAAAACAGGTAATTAAAACTACCATTATGCTCGATTTCATGTGGGGATTTAAAGCCCTAACCATACTCTGATTAACAACATCGATTTGGGCTTCAATTTGGTCGAATTCGTTCTAGGGTTCATACTATTTTGGGAGGGTTCTTTTGTTGGTGTTTAAAATCAAAGAGAACAAAGAACCATCGCGGCTATAAGCCTTTGGTTCACTGGTTCACGGTTCACTTGAAATCCTTGAGGTCACTGGTTCGAACCCGGGCCTCCACACATATTTTTTTAAATGCCTTTATAACCTTTAAAAATTTCAGAAAAAATTCTCAAAAATTATAAAAATCTTTTTATAAGCTCTGTTTATTTTTAAATCATCAACCTTAATTTTCTGTAATTAAGTTTAAACCTTTATAAAATTTATATAACAAAGACAATTAGTTTAATTCTTTTATGGATTCTTTTAAATAAATGGTAAAAATCAGATTAAATATAAGACTTATTTTATAAAAGTGCCTAATTAGTTTCTGTAAATTAACTTATTAAAAACCTTAACAATTTATGTTTATATCGTTATAAATAGTTTATTTCGTTTAAAAATAAGCTTTAAATAGTTGAATTAGGCCGTATTTTACAGCCAACTTACGGAGGCCATAACTTTTTCAAAACAGATCCAAAATAGTTAAACCTTATGTCCATGACGAAGTTCGTCGAAAGACGAATCCGTTGATATATAAAACATCGAAAAACTCATTCGTTTATACCTCCAAACAATCGTTTTCGTAACAGCTAGCAGTTCTGCGCAGCTGTAAAGATCCACGTTTTTCTCATATTTCGGTAATCCAAATCAGAAACTTTTCTAAATGAAAGTTGTTTAGAAATCACTAATCTAGTAAACTGGAGATTTTCAGAATTTTTAAACGTCGTTTAGTATTTTTAACGAGTGCGAAAAGACAAGGGCAGAACTGGAATTTTCCAAACTATAATTTGCGTTACGTTATCGTAGGTTCTCGCGGCGTTAACCGAGCCTAGACTTTTTTCTGATTATTGTCATTCGTGTATAAGGTACGGATTCTTGGTTATCTTTATCATAGTATAAATTCTGTTCCGTTACTTTGTAGTACGGATTTTTGATATGTTATTTCCGTTAATATGAATCGTTTAGCCTTTATTAGTTGTATATCCTTAATATTTAATTATGCTCCGATTCGTTCGACCCATTTGTGTTATTTATTGAGGCCTGTAGCATGCAATATATATTTTATAAGTTTGTGCTTATTATTTCATGTTCCTATGAATATTATGTTGATACGTTATATGTTGGTAGTTGTACTACCATTTGATTTGATACTCTGTTACCCGAGCTCTCCGACATATCATTGTGGCGTCAATGATGTGACACTTTTCGTGATGGTGTGTAATAAATAGTTCACGGCGTCTCCGTTAACACGTTAGTACTCAGGTAGTACTTTGGCCATAATATCTGGGAGGCGGATGGATCGATCCTAGTTCAGTTCAGTTCAGTTCCGGGGGATGGAATCATGTGTGTACGCCCCACACACCATCTCATTAGTGCATAGTGTAGCTAGCTATGTACTTATCAGTTCAGTTTTGGCTCTGGGTACTTCTTATATTACACGACTTATTTTGTTTGTATATACGCGTCGTGTAAATCAGTTCAGTTCAGTATTACATGTTCAGTTCAGTATCAGCATTATATGTTTAGATTCAGATTTCCGTTTCAGTATCATATGATCCGTTCAGTATTCAGATATAAGTATTTTATGCTTCGTATTGTTACTATTGTTATTTCCGTCACTGAGCAACTTTTGGCTCAGCCGTATTTTCTTTTGTGGTGTTTTTTTATTTGATTGTAGGTAATCAGGGGGTTCCGGAAAATCAGTGAAGAGTGGTTGAAGATCAAGATTGTATTTTACTTTAATTGATGTAATGAATAACTTAATTAGGTTCTTTCGGATTATCTGGTTTGTTTGAAATTATCTCCTTAATATCATGGATTTGGTTTTTGATTTGATATCTGAAATAGTGACACGTCAGCCTCTCCGGGTTGGGGTGTTACAAGTATGATGGTTATAAATACATATAACACAGTAATGATAAATACAGATAACACACCAAAAATAAAAAATCACATAAGTATGGTGAAATAATTATGATAAATACATATACACACCAGATAGACAGAAAGAAAAATAATAACATGCAAAGGTGATTGTAAAACCTAAGCTTCTAGTTTAAAAATGTAAATATGTATCATCCTCCTAATAGTTCCAATTTCTAACTGTACGTTTCCACAAACTCTTAAACTTGACAATGTTCCTAAAGAGGTGCAGAAGTGATGCCTAATCAACTCTTCCCAAATTAGTTTGGGTTTACCTTTACTCCTTATCATGTCTATAGTGATAACCTCAACGCGACAGACCTTTGTCTCCTCTTAACATGTTCAAACCATCTCAATTTTCTCCTCTTTTTTTATATACTATACTAGCCACCCCTAATCTTTCTTCAAAACCCTCATTCCTTATCTGGTCCGGCCTAACACACCCACATATCCATCTCAACATTTTTATTTTTACGACCTCTACACATCCACCTCAACATCCACAAGACTTGCTATTAAACCATGATTTACAAAAACATAACATACTAGCCATCCTATATGCACAACAATAAAACAACATACTAAAAATATCGTGTAACAATGCACAACTTATAGGAATCAAACGGCCGTATTTTTCCCGTGTATACTAATTTAAACTCACAACTTCTTGTTAAAACAACCGATATTAACTAAACAAATTCTTCTCAAAATCAATAACATAACGCTAGAATCCAACCCGTGCCTTCTTTTAAAAAAATAAAAAATAAAAATTGAACGAGTAACACGTCATTCTTACAAAAGCGAAATTTTAATGCATTTTTCTGTATGTTTAATGATAGCCCATGTATATACATGGGCATATAAATAAATTAAAAGGACATCAGTCGACCAACCATTAGAGGACAAAAGAAGGGAACTTCCAGGCCCTGGCACATCCCTGTCCTCAAAGAGTGAGAATCAGACAGGGTTAACAGTGCCCCCTCTGTGGACCATCATTTTCCCTTTAATCCCAAGCCCCACCTAATAAAATTATAAACCACACCCAAGGTTTGCATCATCTTCTTCCACATCTAAATCACTAAACAAACCCCATTGTACAACTCCCTATGCACAATGTACACAACAATAGACAAACATTCACCTGGATTTGTTCATTTCAGCACAATAAGAAACAAAGAAACTTAACCAGTAAAATCTAACTCATAACAACATTATAGGTAAGGTCTCAAAAGAGTTTGACAAAGACGAACCTCTCGTCTATCATAAAATAATAGGTGACTGCTCCTGTTGAGACCTCCGGTTCTAAAAACAATCCCTGGACATAAACATATAATGATCGCTATTAGCATCATATAGGAACATATAAACCAGTATCATCTTCCTCTAATCTTATGAACTAAAGATGAAGAGCATAATGGGAAAAAATGAAGCAGCAATTGACACCTGCCTCACAAGTTTCTTACTTTTCACCTCCAAACCAGACCCATCTTGTTTTCTAGTTCTTTCTTTATAGGTACTTTAGTCCTGATGGCCAACAGGAGACACTTGCTTCACACCATACCCCCTACCCCTACCCCTACCCCTACCCCTTCCCCACCCTTACCCACACCCCCACCCACAAACTGCTTTTATGTTCATGTATGCTGTCTGCAAATCCCATTCCTGGAAATCTGGATTTCATCTGTGTATGCATATTATAGAGCTGTTACAATCTACTACATCAATTATCAAGCAAAGTTTAAGGGTCCCATTTGATAGCAAAATGACATCTTTTTAGCAGTCAAGATTTTCTTTACTACAGTTTAGTGCATTCTTTATATCCTTGTTCATCTACTCTCAGATCAACTTGTAAAAGATTAGAAGAAGCATATGATTCTGGTAGATTTGCAGTTGTTTGCAGCTTGAAAGAAATCTTTAACAGTTGTTCAGATAGATATAAAAGAGAGAGAGAGAGAGAGAGAGAGAGAGAGAGAGAGAGAGAGAGAGAGAGAGAGAGATCAGATGTCAAATATCAATCACAACAACCCACCTCAGTTTAATCGGGGATCATCTTCAATCTTCACTTATGCACCTGTGAATTTATCAAATGAAACCCTAGATCAGGTGCATCTGCATCAAAGAGAAACTTATCATGGTTTACAAGAACAAATCGGAGCACCAAGAGAAAGAATGGAATCAAACCCAGATCCAGATCCACCTCCGCCGCCGCCGCAGCTGCCGTCGTCACCGTCGAATAGTGGTGAGGCTGCGGTGGTGGTCCGATATCGTGAATGCCAGAAGAACCATGCTGCAAGCATGGGGGCTTATGTGGTAGATGGGTGTGGTGAATTCATGGCTAATGGAGATGAAGGCACACCAGAAGGTTTAAAATGCGCCGCCTGTGAATGCCACCGGAGTTTCCACAGGCGAGAGGTTGAAGGTGAGTCACAATCCACCACATGGATACCTGCAATACAAAACCCACCACCACGAGCTGCTGCTGCCGCCACCACAATGCAGCCACCTTATCAGCAGCACCACCACAGGTACAACCACCAGATGCCACCAATCATGGTGGCGTTTGGTGGGAATAGTGTTGCACCGACGGAGTCATCAAGTGAAGATCTTGATATGTACCAGACACACGCCGGACAACAGCCGGTGAAGAAAAGATTCCGAACAAAATTTACCGATGAACAGAAGGCAAAAATGCATGATTTTGCAGAAAAAATAGGGTGGAAGATTCAAAAGCAAGATGAACAAGAGATCCTACAGTTCTGCAATGAAGTTGGATTGAAAAGAAAAGTGTTCAAAGTATGGATGCATAACAGCAAACAAGCCTCCAAGAAGAAACAAGAGTAAGATTTAATTAAGTTTAACCAAATTTGACAACTTTCTACCGTTTCTTGGCACACTGATCTTAGGGTTTAAACGTGAGTCATATTATAATTTTCAAGATTTCAATTAAGATCAACAAGTATACCTCAGTTTGTGCTATTTTTACTCTAAAATCTTATGGATTATTAGTATCTTATGATTAAAAACACTCATCCCAATAGTTATAAATTTGATGTGCTTATTTACAGTCTAAATGCAGACATTAAACAGCAGTCAGAAGATTAATTTCCTCCATGAATTTAGTGATTTGCAGTTTGATTACCTTATTTCTTCTTGTACTATATCTTCATAGAGCTATCACTGTGCACCCTTCAATTTTGGGACCATTTAAAACTTTCTTCTGCCCTAAAGGGTGGTACCCTACACAATAATGCATGCACCCTAGAATCCAAATCTCTCATAGATTTCCACCACACATAAAAACATAAATGCATGCGTCATTCCAGAAATGTAAAAAAATTATATAATTTATGAGCTATAAAGGCAAATTTTTATAAATGCTGCACCAAAGATTGATGTTTTTTTTTGTACTAGTTCAGTGGTCTTACAGATCTGGACCGGTTTCAAAAACACACAACCGGATTAGATATGTGTTCGTTTACCAGTCCTAAAAACATTGCCCAAGATGGTTACGTCATTAGGTAGATCTATCAGTACAATTTGGGTATTTGATTTTTTAGTTGTATAGTAATTGTTACTACAAGACATGCTTAGCTATTTATTAAACTTAACAAAATAGATAGAACTTAAAATTTTAGAGAGAAAAATGGAATTGAAAAGTACTCCAAAAGGACTGCATTAGATTCATTGCCCATTAAGTGCATGGCATCAGATAGTGAGGTTATCTGCAACCAAAATCCCACCATAACATTAATAATATGTTAGTAATGATAATGACAACAAAAATAATATTAAAAAACTGAGAGAATCCAAAAGTATAATTAAATAACAAAGATTAAACCCTAAACCCTTTTATGGGTCAATTAATTATTAAAGAAGAGGGGGACAACTACCACTAACTCAACCTGATTACATCCCCTTTGTACCCCACATTCAACACAATTAGATGCTTACTAAGGCAGCTTAAGATCAAACAGATACTATAAATAGAAATGAAATAGATTAGCTCAAAATTAGTACCAATAACTTAACTTACCGGAGCGGGAAGATCCGATCCCGGTGATGTAATTGGATACATATTAAGATGTTCACTGAACTTGAATGTTAATTAAGCAAGTGGACCGAAAACTTGCAATCTATCAAAAGATTTAGAAAGTGCCAAATGCTGGTATGTGAATGCATTATAGTATATATTAATTTATTGTGGTCTTGTCATCTCAACAATGTGTCCTCCAACAAGAGTCTTAATATTTTGGCTCTTAATTTGCAAAGAAAATAATACAGAATGATCACAATCCCACACAGTAGTGATATAGAATTATATGAATTGCAAAAAGAGTGGTTGACAGTCAATAATGGTTTCTTCCAACTATATATCTTACTAATTTACCAAGATCTAATGGACCTACTAAATCAATCTTTTTTCCTAAATCTACTAAAATATCTAGGAAGAGAAGCTTAAACCTAGCACTAGGGTTTCGCAAGTGACCATGTCACTTCTTCCGTATGATGTCTATGTGCAAAGTACCACGTACAATACCTTTTGTTGCTAGTCTTCTTCTGAATTAGCCCTCAAATATTGATTATACGTTGTAGTTCACACAATGCATGACACATACTCTTGACCTAAAAAGGTTTAGTGACACGTATTAATGTGATGGAAGCACTGATTAACTATAGAAACCAGGTTAACTTTAAGAACAGATAACACAAACTACACCAGCTCCTTTAGGTGGCAATAGAAATAAATCCCACCTTGGCATTTTATTACCATATGCATCTCACTTCCAACAAAAATAATTTATTATATAACTTAAACTTTGTAAATCCAAAGACCTAAAACAGTCTATTAACCATATCCCACTAGCAAAGGGTCAAAGAGAAAGAAACCTTAAGCCGAGTCGCCATAAGCATACATGTTGGTTTCTCATGGCTTCCATGTATCATATGTTTTCCTTGGCAAATTCATAGGTTCCCTTAACCTGCTCCTTTATTGAGTCCTTCGAAACCAAATAATCGTCAACCTTGGCTTTAGCTGCATCATAAGTATTTCCTGCAGCATCTGCTGGTTTTTCTTTAGCAACCCTCATAGGTTTCCTTAGCTTGCTCCTTTATCGAACCATTTGAACTCCATAAGATTTATCAAGCGTAGCTTTAGCTACACCATATGTATCAGAAGTTTGAGCTTTTCCTTTAGACATTGTTTCTTTAAAAGTGTCTTCAGCTTCACCAACCTTCTCTGAAGCCATGTCATAAGCATCAATTGTCTGAAGAGTCTTAAGCAGAGTTGTATCCATTTTGTGCCTTATTTTGCTCATCCACCATCACTCCATCCATGGATGCTTCAATATCAGAACCTTCGTCTTGCATCATTCATATGATCTGATCTGCTTTCTCAGATGCATACTCGAAAACATCAGACATCCCATCATTCACAGTTTCTTAACTTACGGCCACTGCTTTACCAGCACCTTCTTCGCTTGCAAAACCATATATGCATAATTACCTTTTTCTTCTGCTGCTTCTTCAGCACCACCAGTTAAAATTTAAAACCTTTTTTTTATGTCTTCATGTCCTAGTTCAGATATGTATGCATATCCTTTACACTTTCATCGTCTTTAGCAGTCTCCTTTGCATCACTAGCCATGTCCATAGCTTGGCGTGTTGACCTGTGTAATACCCCTAACTTAATAGTTATAAATAAGCAAATTACGAAGTTTTTCTTTCATATATTGTTAAACGAGTAAGTAACGAGCAAAATAACTTTTTAAAATTTTAAGTTTTTAGGCTAATTTTAGCGTCGTAAGAGACCATTTAAGTATATTTAAATATAATAATATATTATATTTATACTTGCTCTGTTTTTAACGAAACTTAGGTCGACTCGTAGAGAAAAATAAGCTCGTCCCAATGACGTATTCAAATTTTGCAGAACTTTATATTTTTAAAGTTATACGAGAAAAACGAGTTAAGCTGCTAAATTAATTATAATAATAAAATAATATAAATAATAAAAAGAGAATGAATCATGATTGTATGTGTGTTTGCAACGTGTAAGTTATGTGTATACGTTTATGTGCTTGTTCCATCTAATTCTCAAAGTACACCTATATTATCTTTCGAACCGACTCTGCAACTAAGTTATAAAATGTGTCTATATTATTAAACTTTCACATCCATATACTGTGTTCATAACTTTCAAACGACTTTGATTTCACTCCAGGTACGTTGTTAGTTTTTTTAGTATTTTAAGTTTAATTATTTAAATTATTAAGGTTTAGTATATTATTAAGTGTAGGATTTAGAATCATATAATCGTTATAGGTATTGGGTAGCCTAACCTTGATTAGGCATGGACTGATCAACCATGCTTAAACAAGGTAATTGTTATTCAAAACCAATCATGATTATTACTAGGAAGTATTTTATTAGTTGCTAAAATTTGTTTCAATCCTAATCAGGAACACAACTCTAAAAGTGTCTAACTGTCTCAATAATACTTACCAAGGTGAGTTATCATGACTGTTTTTTTTAAACTGTGATAATATACTCGTTCTGTCTGTACTGGTAATAATTATAATGCTTACATATATGCACGGGTCGGTAGGGGTATACAGGATCCTGATATATTTAATGGGGTGTGTCAAACTGGCTGAAAAGAGGATAGGGTTCCTCGTATGCATCAGGCACATGCTCATACCTATTTGACGGCCGGGAGGGTCTGACAAACCCGCCGCCGGTGGTTGTGGTAAAACCAGGGAAGACACTGTGCCTATGGACCCAAATATCACAACCCATGTTCTATGCATGTCAAAGTTAATTTTATAAATTGTATAGCATGAGCTCACCAGCAATAGCTGACGTCTTTTTAAGTATATGTATCACAGGTAACCCTTAAGGAAATGCTTAAAAGGTGCTTAAAGATAAAGAATATAGAAGATCAAGAAGTTTTTGCGTTAGTTGTTTTTTAAATACTGTTGTAACATAGTAGTGTAATAAGTTGATGATATTATAGTTTGTAATAAAACATATGTTGGCTTCCGCTGTAAGTTGTATCAATTGTAGACGCCCGCCCGGGTCACGGGTGGGGTGTCACAACCTGCCTTCTCAATGCCAAGCTTCCAACCTCACCAGTCTCCTCCTAAACAAACTTTGAAGATTCAGAAAGAAAATAGGCTTGATTACATGAGGGCCATATGTATGTGTGCAATCATAGCAAATGCACGTGTATATGTACGTACGTGCCTAAAGATGTATGTATGCATATCTATGGATATGTGTAACATGATTATCAGAAGCAGCAAAAATCAATGTAGATGTGCTCTTGATGCAGCCTCACCGGCCTTACTAACTGCACCTTCAGCACGTACACTCCCTCACGTCACCCTGGTCGGACCCCTAAATTGTTTCCAAACATAAGTTCAATATTAAATCCCTCTATGCAATCTCAGGAAAATCAAAAGACTACCAAAGTAGTGATATCAAATTGACTGAAAACAAAAGGTAATCTATTTATATCTAAAAGTAACCTATTCACAAATGTTTTTGACTTCTTTTTGTGCATTTAAAAGCAATCTGGTTTGATTGAATACGCTAGGTATTTCATTGATAAGATCAGTAGATCACTAGAACCTTAAATTTGATTAGTGGACTAATCGAACAAGCACATGGAACAAATTTAAGCATCTAATCATGCGAACGGCAGACATTGGGTGCAATACATAAGCCTCACGCCTGCTTTCTTTCTAACTTGTATTATATCAGCAAAGTACAAAGTACACATACAACATCATGTGGTTCTCACCGTCCTCAATTTTATCAACAGTTCCCCAAAATTATCATAGTTTTACATCATTAAAGTTATTCCGTGACAACATAGCCGACTATTTAAAGCCCTAAAAGGAATTTTTAGAACATTGATTAACATAATGAAGAGAGTAGCCATATTTATCATCAAGCAATGCTAATAACATTCAAATTCCGACCTAATTTGACGTTTAATTTTCGAAATAACGTACTTGAAGGTTAGCGTTAGAACTCCGGCCAACCGTCGCAATCACCGTTAATCATAACACCAGAAGAACCACCGATTTCCCGATTTTTACGTCAATTTCCGGCGAATACAAATTAAAACAGCAATTGATATATCGAAGTGAAAATTTGGGAAATCGAAAGTATTATGGAAGAAAGTGAGTGCTAATATCTGGAGGAGGTATGAGCGGTGAAAGTGGGTGCGCCGACAACATTCGGCGACGTGGCGATTTCTGCAGCTTCTTCATATTTCGGGTAGAGATATCTTCCCGCCAGTCCGCCACGTTTCTCTCACTCACAGTAGAATAGACTCGAGTAACACTACGTTATAAACTTATAATAGTTGTACGAAAATATATTCAATAATCAAGGTACGTTTTTTTTTTTAAGGTTATCAAGGTACGTGATATGTGAGGAAGTTACATTTTAGTATTTTACTGATCAAATTCGTTATATGACAGGTCGATACCCTAGTAATCAAGGGATCTGGTAAGATATAGGTTTTTAAAACATTTACGGTTTGTCTCTTATTTTTATATAAGCGAGTTTCATATATTATGAAGGATGATCGTGAGTTGTTATGAGTGAAATATATATAAAATTAATAGTGATCGTACCATGTTTTCTTATAATTGAGGAAACATAACACAACCCCACAATTTTTTAAATTTTTGAAAGTGTTTGTGAGTGGATGAAAAAGAAAAACTGAAAAAGTAACGATAATAGTATGAAAACATAATATTAATTAAAAAGAATAGAGAAAAGATAATGATATTTAGTGTAATTATAAGGATCAGGATGAAGGATAGATAGTGAATGCTCTTAGTTGACTTTAATACAAGAGTATTCGCACTAACTTGCTCGTCTTTTTTCTCGTCCTTATATTTACACTAAAAATACTATTTTTCTACTATTTCTTTCAATTATATAATATTTTCTTATATCTTTATCATTATATTTTCTCTCCTTTACTCATAACCACTTTTAAAAATATCAAGAATTTTATGAGGTTGTACTGTGTTTCCTCAAATATGAGTAATCACGGTACAATCCTCAACATTATATCTATACTTCACTCACAATTATCATCCATAATATAGGGTGCACAAACACATCAAAATGAATAAACTACTGTGAATGCTCTTAATAGGTTAAAAGGCGAGGGAGAAAAAAGGTAAAAGTATGTTTTTTCGAGCGTAATAAATGATTTTTCATCATCTTCAAAGAAATATAGTTACATATAATTGTAGTTAATGTACTAATGTTTATACAGATATGTGTTCTAACGTGTAAAGAACCAAAACTCGTTTCAAACGAAACTAAAATGAATATCATGGTTATTTTTTAAGTTGAATGTTTAAAACTGTTAAAAATGTTAACTTCTACTAATGTAATTTCTATTGAACATGTTTCTACCAAGGTTTAGAGCTAGGTAGTATATTTTGCATTGATTCATAATAGTTTTAGTTTGACTCGGCAGTTTTATTAACACCTTTTGTTTTAAGTGGGTTTTAGACCAAGTCAAGAGATCTATTAAAGTCATTTTATAGACTTATGATTTAGTCTAATTCCATTGAATGTTTTAGGTGTTTTGGGTTGTTAATTCAAATATAAAAGCAAGAAAGAGATCTATTAAAGGCAATTTATAGACTTAAAATTTAGTCTTACTTCATTGAATGTTTTAGGTGTTTTGGGTTGTTAATTTCAAATATAAAAGCAATAAAGAGATATATTAAAGGCGTTTTATAGACTTAAAATTTAGTGTTTTAGGTGTTTTGGGTTGTTAATTTCAAATATGAAAGCAAGAAAGAGATCTATTAAAGGCATTTTATAGACTTAAAATTTAGTCTTACTCCGTTGATTGTTTTAGGTGTTTTGGATAAAAGCAAGGCTTTATGTTTTGTTTGAAACACAATAGCCCTAGGTTGAATCATAGTGACAGTCTCCCCTTTGTGTTATTAATTTTCAAGAACTTTCACGTCTTTATAGATGCAACTTGACATGGGTTATCCTTATGAACACGTTTCAAAACCACGTCTTTACCCTTTAGCCTGTCTATTACGCGATCGTCATGAAAGCTAGAGATAACATTCATGTAAGAAGAACTTGGGGGTGTCATCGAATCGAATCGAGTCAAATTTGAGTTAATCGAATCGAATAAGTCGAATTTTGAAAGTTTCAAATTGGAATCGAGTTCGATTCGAATTCGAAAAAGATAAATCAAATTCGAATCGAATCGAATTCAAAACTTTCAAACAATGTTCGAATTCGATTCGTGTTAAAAAAAGTCCCAATTCAAACGGAATTTATTCAATTCGTTTTTAATAAAAAATATTTAATCGAATAGCATTTTCAAACTTCATTCGACAAATCCAATTTCAAATGCTTAAAATATGTAAAAAGACATATCATATTAAATATTACAAGTTTCAAATAAGTCAAAAGATATCAATTAGGCTTTAACATTTTAGATTATATTTTTTAAACTTTTAATTCTTAATTTCTTATATGCATATTCCTAAATTGATATACAAAGTAAATAGATGTATGTGTGTGTATTTGTAATTCAAATTTTGGATCGAATCGAATCAAAAATCACAATTCGCAATTCTATTCGAATTTGATAATTAGACCTCGAATCGAATTGAATTCTGAATCAGTGATTTCGGCTCGAATCAACTCGAAATCGAGTTTTTTGAATCCGATTCGAATATTGAACACCCCTAGAAGTACTTCCACTAAAAGATCTCATATGATTGTGATATATATGTATTACGCATGGAGTAACGATTACACTATTTGATGTGTAAGTGTTTTATGTGAGTATACATATTCTAAAAGATGTAATCTCATAAAAAATCATCTTATTAAATTTTATTATCTCCTATGTGTTATTTCTAGTAAAGCATATTCATAAAAATCATAACTTTCATAATCACTTTGAAGAGATTGTATGATTTTACAATAGTATTCTTGATGTGGTGTTATAATCCATCATAACTTCTGTTATGTTAAGGTTATAATCCATCATAACTTCTGTTATGTTAAGGAGCTGTCGGAAAAACAATTATTTACAATTGGAGATCAGCTGTTATGATGACGTGTGGACTTTTTAGTGATATTCAGGTTAACGACTAGAATAAGTCTTAATTAATGCTCCGTTAGAAAACCAAAGACCCTAAAACAAAGTTGTGGTTGCCTACAGTTTTCGATGAATATTTGTTGATAAAATTTGATGTTTATGATCAAGTTATTTGTATCTAGCACGAAATCAAGTTGTTCGTATGAGGTATAAGGATATTTCAATTCCGCAATCACATAATTGCATTGTTGTTGGGACCGGACCGGATCGGACCGGCCAGTTCAACCGGTCCGACTGGAAATCGGCTAGGTGGCCAGTCCGGTTCACATCGAATCGTTTTGGGCCGGTTCTACCGGGCGGTTCGACCGGCCGGTTCGTCCCGAAGCGGTGGTCGGACAAGGAAACCGGACCGGTTCGAACCGGATTTTGATTATTTTTTTTATTTTAATGGGTAAAAACGGTGTGTTAAACTATAAATTAGTGTGTTGGATATAAAAATATAGTTAAGCTTTATATATAACTATAAAATACATATATAAATTACTTATATTTAATTATATATATAACCATATATATAACATGCTATATATATAATTATGATGTCATCCGATTCTTAAATCCGGTCCGACTGGTCCGACGACCAAACCAGTAAGGCGTCCGATTCGACGTCCGATCCGGTTTTAAAAACATTGCATAATAGTCTCCTTGTTTTATTTAATAACGTTCTCCGCTATCAGGGTTTTCATATACTACTCAACGTCATAAAACCATTGTTGTTAGGACCGGATCGGACCGGTCGGTCCAACCGGTCCGACCAGGAATCGGCCACCTAGCCGGTCTGGTCCGGTGTGATTCGTTTCGAACCATCCGGTTCGTCCCGAACCGGTGGTCGGACCGGAAAACCGGACCGGTTCGGACAGGAATTTGATTATTATTGTTTTTTTCTGATTTTTATAGGTAAAAATGGGGTGTTGAATCATAAATTAATATGTTAAATATATAAATATTGTTAAGTTTTATATATAACTCTATAAAATACATATATAAATCATATATAAGTTACTTATATTTGATTATATATATAACTATATATATAATATACTATATATATAATTATGACGTCACCCGGTTATTAAATCCGGTCCGATCGGTCCGACTACCAAACCAATAAAAGTCTGGTTCGACATCCGATCCGGTTTTAAAAACATTGCATATAACATCAATGTATATGGTTTCTTTAAGTTTTTGACAGATGAGTGAGAAAATCTCACTGACCATCAATAACTCAGTATCAGAAAATAACACATATGATATTTAAATTTGATGGACTTTATTTGAAAATAAATTTATATGAGAATTTTCCTTTATTTTAATGTCACGTACATTATTTAGATGGGGTGATTTTCAATTTTCAAGCCGTTTTGGGCCTAACCTCTTGTGCAAGAAAAGCCCCAACCGTGAACCCTCTTAAGTCTTAACCGACCAAATTCTCCTTCATTACATGTTCATTAAACAATCTTCAACAGGGGTTTGTTAAAACCCTAAACGTGAAAAAGGGGTTTATGCTTCCACCACCAAATCTTCTACACAGACCCGTTCATTTCAATCCAATCATCTGCGGATAAGTTCAAACCATTGAAGCTTGAAGGACCGTCAATGGCGGTTTCAAGGCTCGCATCGTTGGCTGCTATGGCGGCCGTTGCGGCCGCATCAACCACCACTTACTCGTACGCCGATGGTCCGTCGTATCGGTTCAATCCGTTTGGTCAATCTCCGAATCCACCACAGGCGCCTCAACCGGAGTCGCAGCATCCTAAGGCGGAGCCTAAGCCTGAGGTTGAGGATTCTAAAGGCGGATTTGATCCTGAAGCTTTAGAACGGGGGGCGAAAGCGCTTAGAGAGATCAATAGTTCTCCGTACTCCAAACAGGTGAATGTTATGAAAATGTTTCTGTTGTTATTAGTTATTACTACTCAATTGGAGATATTGTTTATAGATTGATGCTTTGATTGTACGCAGAGTTTAAGAAAGATATATATTGGTCGGGAAAAAAGGATGCTTATGAGCAAATTTAGTTCATGGATAACATTTCCAGTTCTGTGTGTATTATAACAAATTAACAATTAATCATGTTCTTGTTGGGATGCAAGTTCTGTGAATATGAAACTGGGGATTAATTGCTCCTTACAAAGAAAAGGAAGAATGGAAATTCTTGTTTACATGATTTTGTTTGTGAAATGTTCATACGGACACAAACTGTATGGTTGTAAATGTTTGCTTGTTGTAACAACGTGTTATGCAAATGTGATGGTTGTTTAGAGAAAATTTTGTTCATTTCTTTTAGGTATTTGAGTTAATGAGAAAGCAGGAGCAAGTTCGTCTTACTGAATTGGCGGCAGAGAAGGCTCATCAGGAAGCTATTCAAGCTCAACTTGATATTGTGAGTAACACTTTTGGTCAGTTCTTAATCTCGATATTTGGAGCAAAAGTAATTTTGCCTTAAAAGTGTCTCTGTTTTGATGTATTTTAACATCTCATAGTAATGCATATTTTCATATGCAGGAAAGACAACAAAAACTTGCTGAAGAGCAAAGGAATCTAGTACAACAACAATCACAAGCTAAGGCCCAATTATTGCGATATGAAGATGAATTGGCTAGGAAAAGGATGCAGGTTTAGTTAGTTACTTGTAGCGTATATCAATAATGTGAATACCATAATCTGATTATTCTCATAAGTTTGATTTCTTTCATCCATAATATATGTAGACAGATCACGAGGCCCAAAGACAACACAATGCTGAGCTGGCAAGGATGCAAGAAGAGTCTTTAATACGAAAAGAACAAGCAAGACGAGCAACTGAAGAACAGATTCAAGCTCAACAAAGACAGACAGAGAAAGAGAGAGCTGAGATAGAACGTGAAACCATTAGAGTTAAAGCATTGGCTGAAGCTGAAGGCCGGGCCCATGAAGCAAAACTAACCGAGGACCATAACAGAAGGATGCTTATAGAACGAGTAAATGGTGAAAAGGAAAAATGGCTTGCTGCAATCAATACAACTTTTAGTCATATTGAAGGTAGTAATAATTATCAAACAACAATGATACGTATACTTATATCAATAATTGTTAACCTCTTTTTGTTTTCATAGGTGGTGTGAGGATGTTGTTGACGGATAGAAGCAAACTAGTAATGACAGTTGGTGGAGTTACTGCCTTAGCTGCAGGAGTTTATACAACCAGGTACTTCAAAGTTCAAATTTGTATCTAATTAGGGTTGGTTTGGTTAGACAGAATGGAATGATCCATCACATTCCATTACCATGTTTGGTTAGCATGGTAATGGAAAGAGGCATTCAAGTATGTTTTGATTATGTGTTTTTATTTTAGTTCTTTGCCATTCATATTCTAGTTATCATTAAAATTTAGACTGACTTGCTTAGAAAAGATCATATATAACTTATATCTCTATATATTTCGAGAAACAAATATTGCATATCAAATTTTTAAATCTTATATAAACAAACAAACAAACAAACATACCCAGTATGTCCCACTGAAGTAGGGTCTGGGAGGGGTAGGTGGTAACCAGTCTTTCCTCTATCTTGGGAGACAGAGAGACCGCTTCCAAATCTTATATAAATCAAGATACATTTTACTTCTAGTTAGTAGTTAGCACACAATTAATAAAAAAAATTATTTGCAGAAGTAAAAAGTACTCATAAACAAAATTAAGAATCCTCAGACTGATTATAATAAAAAGTATATATTTAGTTTATTTTGTGATATTGGGAAATATTTTATAAACTATAAAACATCATAATAAGTTGTATTTTTCGAGTAATTACAATTACCATAACTCTTTAAAGGAAAAAAATAGATAATGTTAACTTTCTTTCTATTCCTTTTAGGGATTAGAAAGAAACACCCCCCAATGAAAATCCTTAAAATGGAAGGAGTCACGTTCCTTGTGGAATGTTCCATTACACTGTTAACAAAAATGTTTTGTTTCTTCCTGGTTTGAAACATTCGGCCTTCCATTCACTATCTTAGTGCTTTAGTTGCTGTAGTTTGTGTAGCAAATGGCATTACTAGCAGCACATTATCGTTACAAATTTGATTGTTACACTCCATTGGATGATCCCAGGGAAGGTGCAAGAGTGATGTGGGGATATGTAAATCGGATTCTTGGACAACCATCATTGATTCGGGAATCTTCTATGCCGAAATTCCCTTGGTCAAGGATAATAACTCAAGGAACCCAAAGAATCAGTAATTTGGGAAAATCAGCTTCTGAAGAAAATAAACATAAATTTGGGAATATCATACTTCATCCTTCTTTGCAGAGGAGAATAGAGCACATTGCTCGAGCTACTGCAAATACCAAGTCCCATCAGGCCCCATTTCGCAACATGCTCTTTTATGGGCCTCCTGGTACTGGCAAAACTTTGGTTGCAAGGGAAATAGCCCGAAAATCGGTATGCTAAGAAATAAGTTTCAAGTATTTGGTTTGTCTAAAGTTGATACAGCAAAACCTTCTGGATATGTTATCCCTTTTGTCAAATTCCTTCCACTTATGATTATGTAGATTTATGTTGGTTTTATCTATATGGGTCAAATGGTTCGAAGTCGAACGTGCATTTATAGTGCATATAACCTCATAATTTATCTTATTCTATAAACTTAACTGTTATTGAGGTAATGTAATTTCACATTACTTGACTTCACAAATTTTAAAGAAGTTTGAAACTTTGGACAAAAAAGCATCTTGGGTTTAACACAAGCTTGACCTAACCTGTATAAACTTACCCCCTTGACCCGTTAAACTTACCCCCTTGACCCGTTAAACTTACCCCCTTGACCCGTTACTCAACCTGCTCGATAACCCGTAGTCCCACCTCTAACCTTGATTATGCTTCTGATTAGTTATGTATGTAACATTCTCATATGTTTAAGTTTGCTGATATGCTGCGTATGATAGAAATTTTGCTCATATTAAGTATGCATGTGTTGTGCAGGGCTTAGATTATGCAATGATGACAGGTGGAGATGTTGCTCCACTTGGGGCACAAGCCGTTACTAAAATTCATGAGATATTTGATTGGTCTAAGAAGTCAAAGAGGGGTTTGCTTCTCTTTATTGATGAGGCTGATGCATTTCTTTGCGAGTAAGTTACTAAAGTTTAAAAAGTGTTTCAGGTCAACCCTACTTGATTCAAAATACAAATTAACTTATTTGACCTGTTGACCATCCCTCCCATTTTCCACCTCTAGTTGACAGTTGCAGTACATCTCTAATGCAGGCGTAATAGCACACACATGAGTGAAGCCCAAAGAAGTGCATTAAATGCGTTACTCTTCAGAACCGGAGACCAGTCAAGAGATGTTGTTCTTGTTTTAGCCACCAATAGGCCCGGTGATCTCGACAGTGCTATAACTGACCGTATCGATGATGTCATTGAATTTCCACTTCCACAAGAGGAAGAACGGTTCAAACTGTTAAAACTCTATTTGCACAAGTATCTTTACGAGGAAGACGATAACAAAGAATCCAAATGGCGTGCGCTGTTCACCAAGAAAACACAAAAAATAGTGGTCAAAGATTTGTCTGATGATGTTATTCGGGAGGCTGCTAAAAAGACAGAAGGGTTTTCAGGCCGTGAGATCGCAAAACTTATTGCTAGTGTTCAGGCAGCTGTTTACGGCAGACCAGATTGTACTTTAGACTCCCAGCTGTTCATGGAGATTGTTGATTATAAGGTAGGTGAGCATCATCAAAGAATCGAGCTAGCAAACGCAGGTAGTCAGCTAGCATAATCAAATTAAATTTTAACAAGTGAAACTTGTTTTTTAGGCGAGTTCTTGTCCTTGGTTATTTTTGGTGTCTGATATTTGATTTTTAAACCGATACAGATATAAATGTTAAAAAAACAGACAGAAAGGAAATGCTTTTTGTAGGATTTTGAGGGTTGAGCATTAGATTTAGAGGCTTTGGCAGCTAGGGTTTATGATTTTTTATGCCTGTGCCCTTGTTATCATAAAATTGGTCTTTAGATCTTTATGGAATAAACATTGATTGTATCATGCATTAACATCCTCTAATGGTAGGGATAACTAAGAGTGTCCAGCCTTTTAAACTAACCGAGTAATTCAAATAAAAACAGGTTTGCTAGTTTGAGATCTAAATGGTTTGGTTATGGGGTTTTGCTAGTGTCATTGTTTGTTTCCGTTTGAAACTTGGAATTGATGGTGTAAATTAAATCGTAGTTTCTGTATATAATGTATGCATATGTTCTTTTAATTTTAAATTATGTAGTTATATACTTATAATAATCATGAATCAAGAAGAATACATGAGAGGGATAAATATAGGCATAATATGTAATTCCATTTCAACACCTAAAAAGTTGTTTGATAGTCTGTTAAATTTTTTATGATTCTATTAGGTTTTCCACATCATTAACAGACGTATTTCCCATAAACAGTCGTAATCAGTTTGACACATCGGTTTTCCACTAACTTATATTCATCCTTTCCACAAACATATTTTACACCCAACAACATTCTTTTCACAAATAATTATTTATTTTCACATCAATATGTCTTATCCTTTTATTTTAACAAACATATTCATTTTATTAATAAACAAACAAAATAAAATAAAAAAATTATTAAAATAAAATAAATAATATTTAGAATTAAAATAAAACTAAATTAGGAAACGACAACAAATACAACTTAAAACAATAAAGATAAACGACAAAAAACTAGCCGTTAGAAAAATACAAAACAAATAGCTTGTAGAACATGCACATATAAACAACCCTCGTTCAAACCCTAAACTTTAAACCCTAAATTGTCATACTAGTTCATCATCCAATTACCAATTGCTAACCTTTGAGTAAACCGTAAATGCTAACTAAGCACCAAAGTTTCAAAATCAATTCCCCATCCAAACAAATTAACCTAGAGAACACTACATCACTACAAAACTTGACCGTTAGCAAAAAAAGCATAGGAAAAAATTAAGAAATGAAGTGTGATAAATAGCTAATAGTGTTGTGGACCAACTAGGTAATTCAAATGGCCAAGAAAGTAAGAAAGAAACTTGAGAAAATTAAGGACTTAGAACTAATTCTTCTGCATGAAAGAAAAACATAATTATAAAGAGTAAAAACCTACCCCAACAACTCCTACTAACCCACTACCAACAAGAACGTGGGAGCATGAGGCATCCCCCTCTGGCCTCTACTACCATTTATTTTACACATGTGAATTAAAACCAAAACTAAAGAAATACTAGAATTAAAACATATAAATTTGCATACATAAAATGGTAAAGATGATGACATGGCAACACACATCAAATAGCACCCAAAGTAGCAATCCAATCTTGGATCATGCCATGAACTCGGGCACGTAAAATGCTAATTAATTAATGTCTCGCAACGTTTTCGTGTTAAAAACATCAACCTATTCATAGAGTTCAAATGGATCGATTAGGGTTGATGCAAGAATACTTTCTTTCAAAATATAACATTTTATATAAGAGCAATAATATAATTTTTTTCTATATAAAATTAAAAGAATAAACCATACAAAACGCACACCCTTTATAGTAAGATGTGTACAAACATGTTCTTTTTTCAAGATTCGATGTTTAAACCGAACCAGTTTTTATGTTCCATGGGTAAACCGGTTTTTTCCAAACCGATTCGATTTTTAAACATGTTTTTCCAACTAGATACTCAAACCCCTCAAATAGCTTTTTGAAACTTTTTTTTTTAATTTTTTATTTTAAGCGATTTCAAAACCATTTTTGAGAGTCGGGCTACCAAAACAATATACGTTCAAAATTCTCACTACAATTGAACCCTTTATACCATCGATTTGAAAGAGCTGCAATCAGATCCGAAACGTATTTGTTCGATCAGTATCTATTAGGGTTTTTGACCGGCGATGGGGCTCCTCAGCATCATTCGGAAGATCAAACGGAAAGAAAAGGAAATGCGCATTCTTATGGTGTATGTTTTTGTTTTTCATAATTACCTATTCATGTCTTTATGTCTGTATGTTTATGTTGGTAAGATTGTGTTGTTCAATCAATCAACAGGGGACTTGACAATTCGGGGAAAACAACAATAGTACTGAAAATCAATGGTGAAGACACCAGCGTTATTAGCCCTACTCTTGGCTTCAACATCAAAACCATGACCTATGATAAGTATATGCTCTCCCTCTCTCTCTCTCTCTCACGCAAACATCAGCAATGTCTAAGATTATGTGATTTGATGCTATTTTGAGTGTTTTTTATTGCAATGCCCTTTTGCATTTCTGCAAGTATGTTGTTTGTTTGGATATTGAGTAACAACTGCAATGGTTCATACATTTTACTTGTTATTTTTGATGGGTTCGATGGGATGAAGGTCAAAATGTTTGTGTGAGAATGTGCATCTTGTTTGGGAATTAAGTAACAACTTGCTAAAATGTTTCTTGTTCATTGATTTCTTTATGGAGATCGGAACTCACAATCCATAGATTGTAATGACCGCTGATACCATCGATCCAAATGCCACTTGGTTTTATTCTTGATGATTGCCTTTGCTGGTGCAATAGTGGAACTTGTTCTTGGTATTAACTGAAAGATAATGGCAGGTACACCCTTAACATATGGGATGTTGGGGGTCAAAAGACTATACGATCTTACTGGAGAAACTACTTTGAGCAAACTGATGGATTAGTATGGGTTGTTGACAGTTCAGATCTTAGAAGGCTGGATGACTGTAAATTTGAGCTGGATAATCTATTAAAGGAAGAGGTAACTTAAACTATGACTTATTTTTTGTTCTGAACTTATCATTTTGTGAGTATGTGAATTGGATCTTTGCGAATATGGTTTCTGAGCATTTACAGATTTCCAAATCCTAAGTGTGTATGATGCCAATTTTTTTTAAAAAGTGTAATCTTGATCATTGGCTCCTTTTAAGTATTAATTTGCCAGAATTCTATGTTCATATTTACTCGTACACTATTTCTGTTGGTACAATACAGTAGAAACTTAACTTTGCTTGCAAAATGGACTTATGGTCATTTTATTTAACACAAATTTCAATTACGTATACAAACAAAAGAACTATAAATCACACATGGATGTAACCTGCATGGATGGTCGTTTGTAACAAGAGGGTAAGGAGCCACGGATTAGAAGAACTTGAGGACAAGAATGTTAATGATCTCCACCATTATTGATGATTATGTTAGTAATTCGATTAACATTGGTTACAAACAGTGTAATCGATATGATTACAAAATTATTAGTCTCTTTGTTCAGGTATGTGATTCATAGAAAAGTATAATTTGCCAACTACTTGCTTTTAATTATTTTTGTTTGAAAGAGAACTACTGAATTAGTAAGCAAGTATATAGTTATTGGCTTATCTTCTTTGCATTGCTGGTATAAAGAAAACATTCTTTCTTGATTTTGGTACGGATTTTATTACAAGGGTTGCACTGTTAATTTATATGTAACATTTGTTATAGGGTTCACCATATATATTGCATTTTTCTTTCCAAAGCTACAATGAATTGATATCTGCTTTGATGGTAAAGCTTAGTGAGTTTGACATAAAGTCAAACCAACCTTTTACTTTTGTAGGAGATTTATTTTGTTCCTGCAGCCCTTGATCTTGTCTATTCCAAACCCAAAAGTCTTCGTTTAGCATTATATTATTGAGCAAAAACTAAATACCACATCAAACAATGTAGTTGAATTTGTTACTTGATGTATCTTTCAAACTCATCCTTTACCATTTTTATGTTTATGCAGAGATTATCAGGAGCTTCACTACTTGTTTTTGCTAATAAACAGGATATACAAGGCGCTCTTTCACCGGATGAAATAGCTAAAGTAAGTTTGTTGTTGCTAAACACTTTAATGGACTCGATTAAGAATTTGTAAGGCTTTCTTGTTATTATGGATGCTTAAAGACAAGAAAGAAAAACTATGAATAGGAAAATCTAGAGGTGACAAGATGGGCGTGTCAGGCGTGTTTGGTGATGGCTTAAAACGTGTTTGGTTGAAGTAACTCATTTTTGTTAGTGGATTGAACCCTTTCACCTTTTTTTGTGGTCCATTTCTAGAACTTTTATTTAATAAAAATTTTGTTGATTACGATTACGAGAATAATGTTATTACAGTAAGTATCAAAATCTTTGATAAATTGATTTTAAGAGTTATATCATTAAAGAAAGACTTGAGGCTACTTTCACCCAGTCAATTGTTGCCTTATAGCTAAACATTTAGATTTGATTAGTCTAACACTCTATGTAACACAACCTAAAATCTCAATTGTTCCGTTTCAGCTAAACAGTTTTAGATTTGACAATTCTAAGACTCTAAGATGTAACACAACCCAAAATCGACCAAATTATAACTCAACTGGTTGAGATTGTGATAAAGGGGTTATTTGGTAGCCTCTTAATGATTCTATTAAGAGGCTATCTAGAATCGGTTAAGGTAGAGTGTGTTTGATTCACTTGAAAGTCAGCTCTTAATGGGTAAGTTTCAGAAACATGCTGAATGATTCAGAGATTACCTCTTATTCAGTCAAACCTTTTAATGGCTTAACACAAGGTTACCAAACAGCCCTCAAAACTTATGCCAGAAATGTCCATTATGCATGTCCGAGTGTGTGGGGACCACCAATGTTCATGTTTAATGCATGATATGCATGACTGCTGAAACTCTACATTATCTTATTAAATGGTTCAACTCCTACTATATTTACTTGATGGTTGATGATTTTAAGGTATTGAATTTGGATGCCATGGACAAAACCCGGCATTGGAGGATTGTAGGCTGCAGCGCATACACAGGAGAGGGGTTGTTGGAGGGATTTGATTGGTTGGTTCAAGATATTGCTTCGCGTATTTATGTTCTTGATTAGTTGGAAGAATGTCTGTTATGATGCAATTCACCATCTTTGATACAAAGAAGAGTTTGTACACCTTCTAAATTGAATGTCGAGTTATAATGTATTATCAGTGATCTTTAGCTTTTTTGCCAAAATGTGTCAAGATAACTGCAAAACTTGTAAACTATATGGAGGAATGAATCCCTTCAATTAGAAATGCCAAAAGTTTATTTTGCATGTTGGCGGATGGAATTTGAAATATTATTACATGGACTCACCTCCATCTTTAATATTTATGTTTTTTTAGAACACCCAACTTACTTTCTAATCTTAGTTTTAAATCTACACCTTAATATCTATCATGAAGCTTAAGCCATTAACTATTTAGACGGGGACATCTTTCCTTACCTTATTATTATTAAGCCATAGGTGCTTTGGTATTCGGTGTGTTATTTTGGTTTTTCATTACTGTAGTGATGCTTAAGGGTCAACATTAGGAGGATGTCTAGATAATTTCAATGTTTTTAAAACCGGACCGGACAGTGAACCGGACGCCTTACCGGTTCACTGGTCGGACCGGTTCAACCGGTCGGATCGTATATAAGAACCGGACCGTATTTATGTAAAAATTACAAAAAAATAAAAAATTTTATAAAAAAGCCGGTTCAACCGGTTCAACCACCGGTCCGACCGCCGGTTCGACCGGTTCAACCGGTCCGGTTACCGGTCCGACCGCCGGTTCGACCGGTTCAACCGGTCTGACCACTGGTTCACTGTTAAACCGGTTTTAAGCACCGAACCGGACCGGATTGGAGTCCGGTTCCCGGTCGAACCGGTCGGACTGGCCGGTCCGGTCCGGTTTTCAAAACATTGGAAATTTTATATTTATCCAAAAAATTAGTTTCCAGTTCATACTTAGTTCATCACATCACGTAGCGCCTGAAGACTATACGTGAAGTATTGACCTATACGACAAACATTATTTATTTTTTTCCCAGCACAACCAATTTTTTATGAACTTCATATAGAATTTTCGAAAGAAATTAATATAATGTATAATTTGACCGGTAAACTAATTTATTTAATTCTTATTTTACCTACTTACATGCTTACATACATATATAAATGCAGTGGGTACCCAGTAATCATTTCAAAGTTTAATCAATTTGCGGGCTACCCATATGTTTACCGTTGTTCCAACAAAAGATCTTGATTCTTATGTGTGGGACCCACAACTGACTAGGATTTATGGGATCCAACTCAGCTGAAAAGATTATTGAGTATCCATTATATATACACCCATATATGTATGTATCTTTGTAGCAGAAGTAAGAATTAAATAAATTTATCTACCGACCAAATTTCGTGTTCTGGAGAAAAATTGAACCACATAACACCAATTTTCGGCACTAGTGCCTTGTGAGAAGAGATATGCGCAAGCGCCAAGAGCTATACGTGGCGTATGGTGCTAAACGTCACGTATCTGGTTTTTGAATGACTTAATTTATAATACCTAGTTTTGTCGTTTGAAAAACCATACGCCATTTCTATATGACACGTATAGTTTTTTAAAATGACTGATTTAACTTGAAATGTTGGGTATTAATTGCTGATACCCTATGACGAATGTTGATTTATAATATAAAATGTCTAACACCGGAACCTAAAAAAAACTCAACGATTTTGTCTTTGGTTATTAAAACAATAAAAAACACAATTGGTGTCGTTCATATGAAATCGTACGACTCACGCACTCACGCATCAAGTGATTGTACGTACCGCTTTAAACGTGTACGACACTAAAGGGCTGTTTGGGATTGCTTTTTTTTTATCTACTTTTGACTTTTAGAGGGGTGAAAAGACCAAAATACCCTCCAAATAAGTCAATAAGCTAGAAATTTTAACTTATTAACTTATTTTAAGAGGTATTTTTATCATTTCACCCCTCCAAAAATTAAAAAGTACTTGTGCAGCCAAACATGCCCCAACCGTCATCTATAATCGGACGATTCAGTTATGGAAGCAAAATAACAACCACAGGGCCTCCATTCACAAATCCCCTCATCGCCATGGTACACAGGAGCTCAAGATCTGAACAAATCACACAAAAATGGTGCACACTGCATACGATTCAATCCAACTCCTTAACGATTGCCCTAAGAAGATCAATGCCGTCGAACACTACGGCTCAAGCCTCCTCATCGCATGCTCCGACGGATCTCTGCGAATCTACGGTTCAGAATCCGCCAACCGATCTCCGTCCTCCGATCTCTTCTCTCAAACCTTAGAACTCAAGAAGGAGCTGTATGTTCTTGAACGCACCGTCAATGGATTCTCGAAGAAGCAGGTGTTGGCGATGGAGGTGTTGGCGTCGTTAGGGCTTTTGATTTCGCTATCTGAGATGATTGTGTTCCATAGGTTACCGAATTTGGAGACGCTAGCGGTGATTTCGAAGGCCAAAGGAGCGAATCTGTATTCGTGGGATGATAAGAGAGGGTTCTTGTGCTTTGCTAGACAGAAGAGAGTTTGTATTTACCGACATAATGGTAAAGTTGTTATGAAAATTTGTGTTTGTTTGATAGTTAATTGAGAATAAGTAGAATGTGAACTTATGATTGATAGATGTATGGTATTTTAGTTGAAGTTGGCTTGTTTTAGTTAGGATATGCATAAATTAGTATTAGTGGTAATGCAAATGCAATGTGGAAATATAGTTGTGTGTTAATATTGTGTTCTCCTGTAGGAGGGCGGGGATTCGTGGAGGTTAAAGAATTTGGTGTTCCGGATACAGTGAAGTCTATGCGTTGGTGTGGTGAAAATATATGTATGGGAATTAGAAGAGGATACATAATATTGAATACCACAAATGGTGCGGTGTCAGAGGTTTTCCAATGTGGTAGGACGGCTCCACCTTTAGTTGTGTCTCTTTCATCCGGAGAATTGCTTTTAGGGAAGGTAGCACACGCTCTCAATCTTGTTGGATACCTCTTAGGATCATCTTCAATACATGAAAGATTATTGTTTTGGGACTAAGTAAAGAGATATAGTTTGAAGTTTTCTTGGTATGTATGTGTACCTAAGTTCTATAAATGCAATTTTTTCTTGTCAGGATAATATAGGTGTGATTGTGGACCAAAATGGAAAACTTGTTCCTGAAGGTAGAATTTGTTGGTCTGAGGCCCCTGCAGCTGTTGTCATTCAGAAGCCGTATGCCATCGCTCTTTTACCAAAACACATTGAGGTATCTTTTCAGCATACTCCACCAAAATGAATTTTACTAGTTTCTTATTTATGTTAATCACTTGTAATTATTAGGGTTTATACATTGTACTCCACTCGAGTCTTGCAGATCCGGTCTCTGCGGGTCCCTTACCCACTGATGCAAACTATAGTTATACGCAATGTACGTGGTATTCAACATGGAAATAATGGCATAATTGCTTCCTTGGATCAATCTATTTATGGATTGTTTCCAGTACCTCTTGGCGCACAGGTTTGTCTTGGACCATGCAATATAGTCGTGCATGTGATCATAGGCTTTTTCTCATGGGCAACTAAATGAAGTTATGAATCCTAAATTATTA
This sequence comes from Flaveria linearis, assembly GCA_024085815.1. NCBI lineage: Eukaryota > Viridiplantae > Streptophyta > Magnoliopsida > Asterales > Asteraceae > Flaveria > Flaveria linearis. The sequence continues at coordinate 16,434,749 of CM044002.1, forward strand.
AACTGTCACTGTGGGCATGAACTGTAAATTCAAAATACTATATGGTCAACGCAGATTGTACAGCTGACAGCATCTGGAAATTTTGAGGAAGCGTTAGTATTGTGTAAGTTGCTTCCACCAGAAGATTCAAGTCTAAGAGCCACAAAGGAGCAGTCAATACATATTAGGTGACTACAACCTCGGTTCTACTGATTAATTGCAATGGTGACAGACTGACATTATCTACAACATTGAAGCTTATATTTTTTATTTATTCTCATTTTTTAGGGTCAACTTATGACCTGTAGCTAAAGTTATTCCTTGTAGTTCATGAGAGATTATTATTTGATATATTTTCTAGAAGTGGAGCGATTTTTGACACTTAAACTTGTCAATGGGAAGTTCCAAGCCTTTTGGTTTTCATGTGACACGTTCCATCGAATTCAACTTCTTTCCTATGGTCCTCTATATGTTCTATAACTGATGGAAAATTTAGATTGTTGATGCATTAAGCATGGCATTACCTTAAATTATGGATAAAATGTTAGTTTTATGACAGTTATATCTGATGCATGTAACTACAAAACTGATGTGCTATTTGCAAAATCAATGTTATCACCTAGGTGCAGGCACATTCAGCCTTTTTTATTTGAATTTTCTGTTTGATGATTTATGAAGTCCTTTGGCATAATATTCACAAAAGAAAGAAGACTTATTTTAGTGTTAGAAAAGTAAAATGACATTATAATACAGTTTCCAAATAACTACAGTTTCCAAATAAAACTACAGTTTTAACATACTTTGATTAAAATATCATGTCAGAATCTAGAAGCTGGGTCTCTTCCACAAATTTGGAGTTAAAAATGATATTTGTTGTCCAATTGTACAGATATGCACACAATCTCTTTGAAAGTAGCAGATATGAGGATGCTATGGAGCACTTCGTGGCATCTCAAGTAGATATAACCCATGTGCTCTCTTTATATCCGCCCATTGTTCTTCCCAAGTTGATGACAGCTGAATCAGAAGAAAAAGATGATTTAGCTGGGGATTCACATGCATCAAGAGGCTCATCTGGTACATCAGATGACATAGACTCTTCTCCAACCTGTCTACTGGAACCTGATGACAGTGCTACTCCTGAACCCAAGAAAATGAGCCACAATACTTTAATGGCTCTTATCAAATTCTTGCTGAAAAAGAGACCCAACATTGTCGGAAAGGCTGCTGCTGAGAGCACAGAGGAGGTTGTTTTAGATGCTGTTGGACATACCTTTGTGATTAATGAAAACAGCCGACTGAAGAAATCAACCAAGGTAAAAAGTAATTCCCTGTATCTTTATGCCTCATAATTCTAATTTATAGAAAATATGTTTTTCTTCATAAAATTAAAGTTATAGAAGTTCTATATCTATAATAGAGCATATCTTGTTTAAATTTAAAACAGAATTGTAATAGTATATATATATATATATATATATATAAATGTTGAAACAAAAATATAAAAAAGTAGGATCTGTTGTGACCGCCTGGCCTGAGATTGTCTTGGTTTTTTATTATAACTTAATTTCAAGAGCATAGTCGGTTTAGTTCATTGTTCAGAATTCAAGTTATATATGGATGTAGAAAAAATTATTTTTAAATATGTCACAATATGGAGAGCTGGAAACATAATTTAAATGTACATTTCGTCAACGTAATCTTTGTATATAAAGAAAAAAAATACGGTCATCCGCATTTTTTCCGAACTTTATCTTATTAGAAATTTTGACAAAGCACTTGACAGGTTTTAAGAGAATCCTATACATGCTTTTATGTTGTAACTGTAGTTTCTTTTGGTTCTTCAGGGACGAGTTAACGTCCCCACTGATTCAGGTGCTAGAGAGATGGCGGCGATATTGGACACTGCACTTTTGCAGGCTTTACTTCTGACTGGACAGGCTGCCGCCGCCTTGGATTTACTGAAAGGTTTTAATTACTGTGATTTGGGTATCTGTGAGGAGATATTGCAGAAAGGAAATCATAGTTGTTTGTTAGAGCTCTACAAATATAACTCAATGCATCGTGAAGCTCTCCAGCTTCTTCATCAACTGGTGGAGGATTCTACATCAGGTGAACCTAAAATCATGCACCTCCAAAAGTTCAATTCTGAGATGATAATAGAGTATCTCAAAGTAAGTTCCTTTAGATATAATATTATTTTCCTTCCTTTCCTTTTGGATTAGAAGTGGCAAAATGGTCGGGTTTGATAACGGGTCAAAAGAGGTTTGGTTCAAAATATATTCATTCTAAGTGCCAACCCAAACGGGTTGGGCTGGCTCGACTACAAGTCATTTGCATCTTATGACTAACTAATGTATTATGATAACTAATTTTTAAATAAAAAATAAAAACCCTTTTTTAATAAAATATTTGGGAGATTATAAGCATTTGACGACACTTCAGGCAACTTTTGAGTTTTGACCTTCCATCCAGTTTTTTTTGATGATCCATAAAATGGCATTTGACTAGATCTTCAGTGATCTTGATTATCTTATAATTGCTGAAATTGTTCATCATGATAAATATATGTTACATGCCTCTTATTCTTTCTTAAGTAATATCTGATACCTTGGGAGTTTGTTAGAATTTATCTGAGATATTTAAGTTCTTATGTGCAGCCTCTTTGTGGGATTGACCCTATGCTTGTGCTGGAATTCTCAATGCTTATTCTAAAAAATTGTCCAACACAAACTATTGATCTCTTTTTATCAGGAAATATTCCTGCAGATTTGGTCAATTCTTACTTAAAACAGCATGCTCCGAGCATGCAAGCAACATATTTGGAACACATGCTCTCAATAAATGAAAACGGGATCTCCCAGAATCTGCAGAATGAAATGGTAACATTTTCATGCTTTTATGCAACCATTAGTAGGTGTAATATTTGTCTGAATAAACTTATGATACTGTTTTGCAGGTGCAAATCTATCTTTCAGAAGTTCTTGATTGGTATTCTGATCTAAAGGCTCAGAAAGCTTGGGATGAAAAAACTTATACCCCAACTAGGAAAAAACTCATATCTTGGTTGCAGAATATTTCTGAATATAATCCAGAGGTTTTATTGAAGCAAATCCCAGCAGATGCTTTATATGAAGAAAGAGCGATTTTGTTAGGGAAAATGAACCAACACGAACTTGCATTGTCCATATACATTCATAAGGTAATGTTTAAGAGTCAAAGAATTATTGAGCATATGATTTATTTCTTTGTTTTTTATTTTAATATGATTCTTGATGTTTTAGCTTCATCTTTCTGAACTGGCACTATCCTACTGTGATCGTGTGTATGAATCAGAAGTTAATCGGAAAACTGAGGGCAACATATACCTAATTTTACTGCAAGTTTATTTAAATCCTCGAAGGACAACTAAAAAAATTGAAAAAAGAATAAATAATTTGGTTTCTTCACCAAGTAGTGGGGATTTAAGGGTTGGTTGGTCATCAATTAAAGGTAAAGGAAGAGGTTTAGGTAAGAAAATTGCAGAAATTGAGGGTGCAGAAGATAAAAGAATTAAGGCCAGTAGCAGTGATGGTGGAAAAAGTGATTTTGATAATGATTTTATCGAGGAGATTTCCGTGGTCGTGCCGGATGAGGTCTTTGATATACTGAGGCAGAGGTGGGACCGGATTCACGGGCCAAAGGCCTTGAGACTCATGCCTAAAGATACTAAGCTACAAGTAACACCTATACTTTCTTTTCTTTTCATGATTTTGTTAATTTTCAAACATATATATGGTATGTCTAGAGGTTACGAGATGGGTGGGTTGGGTAATGGGTCAAAAATATTTTGGGTTGAAACCAGACCATTGTTAATACAAGTTAAAATGGACCAGGTTGAGTTGCGCTGGCCTACAAGCATTTTGCTTTAAAAAGGTATAAATAGTTAGTAAAACGAGATATCCTATTGAAGTAAACGTAGCGGCATAGGTAGTGCCTTTTTTTCTTTCTTTGATTACAGCGTTCAATAAAAGCGGCGCTTCTCTATGATTACAAAAACACATTTTTAAAGACTGAACAAAAGGATTTAGAAGATTGTATGCATTGAAAATAGACTTTGCCTGGCTTTTAACCTGTTTGACCCGATCCTCCTTTCAGCTAAAATTATATGATTTGACCCATTTGAGAAAAACAGCCGAAGTCGACCCATTTATAAGTAAAGTCGAGATTGTGACTTCCAATTAGTTATATGCAAGAGAAGAGAGAAAAGTACTTGAAGTCATGTGATAATCAACATAAAAGTGTTTTACAGATGGTAATGACTTGTGGTATTGAAATGTATTTTAGTAAATAGAAGTTAACTCAACAATATTGTGGCCACCCTCTTTATTATCTTTATTGGAACGTATTTTAGTCATTCCATTTATGTTAAAAGTTGCAATTTAAATGGGGTGATGGAAGTAATAAAGTATATGAAAGATTATCATGTATGTATATAACTGTTATGAATCAATTTGGAATCCACAGATTCTAGACTCAATTTGATCGCGTATTGTGTTTGGCTTCTGAAGCTTTTTTTTCCTGTTTGATTGTTCAGAAGGTGTATCCATTTCTTGGACCTCTCATGAGAAAAACCAGTGAATCATATCGAAACAATTCGGTGATCAAGAGCCTGAGACAATACGAGAGCCTTCAGGTATGTTTACCTTCTCATGCATCAAATTTTGTGAGTGACGAATCGGTTGTACTCATATTGGTCATTCATATCATTTAGCGGGGTAAAAATGAGAACCTAAAACATAACAACAGATCTAGATTCTTTGACATGTTCAGTTTATGGCCAGAATCATCCTATAGAAACCGAAACATGAAATATTTTAATAAGCCTTTATGTTTCCTATTAAATTGTATCTTAGATCTTGTTGTATTAGAGTTTTGAAGTATATTGATACTTTTTTGTTATTGTGAAGAATCAATAAGAATGAATCTGCGAAATCACGTCTGATCATGTGTTTTAATTTATGACGCACAGGTTAAAGACGAACTGTATATCAAAAGAAAAACAGAACTGAAGATCACAGCTGAGAGCGTATGTTCACTTTGCAGCAAAAACATAGGAACCAGTGTTTTTGCACTGTATCCTGACGGAACCACCATTAACCACTTTATTTGCTTCCGAAACTCCCAAAATACAAAAGCTACCAGAAAGGGATCTTCTCTAAGGAGACGATAAGATCATGCTTGGCTGCTTTTTGTTCATCTGCCATGTTTATTCTGTGTTCATTTATTTATTTAATAAACTTGTAAGTTTAATTTTGCCTTGTGAAGCTTATGCAAATGTATTACTGATGTTATTTATCAGTCATCAGCCTCAACCTCCCAAGTACCTGTGTTTGACAGAAGAAATGATCAAATAAGGCCCAGAGCTTCCACATTTATTTCAGAGGTTTTGTGTTTATTAAAGAGAAAATCAAGATCGGGTTTGCCCTTTCTCACGAGATGGATCGTATGTACAACTATTACTCATTGCACGAAGTAGGCCTGTATCTGGAAACTGACACGCCATTACTGGGTGCAGGATATGGCTTAATCAGGCTTGGTCCGGATTGTTCAAATATGAAACTTGGATTAAACGAGTCTATGACCGGGCTTTTTCAGGCTGCGCTTGCCATTTGTACTTCTCTTATTTTATCCCCATTCAATTAGGATATTAACCAGTTCAATCAGGTAACAGTTCTGCATCAGGAGTAGCCTGTACACAAATCAAATTTTTTAAATAAAAATCAAGTTCAAACTCAACTCAGGCTTGAATAAATTGAATGTTAGTTTTATGTAAAGGGGTATGGTTGGTGGATGATTTTTATCTGTAGCAGCAGATTTGAATCGAACCTAGAGATTCATGTAAATAGGGTCTTTAATGTGCATGTGCGAAGCATTCGATGGTCCACGATGTAAAGACGTACGTGGTTCTAGATACACAGTTATAATGGGTTGAATGCGTTACTGTAATCATACAATCCCCATTGTGATTATGTGAAACAAACAGTTCCCCATTCCATCAAACAAGCGTAAACTACTTCTCGTGTACTGTTTCATCAATCTATTTGAGCACCATAAGGCAAGCTACTTTAGCAATGTGTATTGAACAATTGATCAAGTTTAGTCTACCAAACATGGAGCTCAGCTCGATTGCGATTGCAATTTGCAACCTTAGCTGATTGTACGGTACATGTATCAAAAGCATATAGAAAGAAAGGAAGAAAGAAACAACTGTTTTGCACAAAATCATCCTTTCAAACAAAAAGACAGTTGATGCTATCTGAAAACAGCATCTTTCCTTGCAAAACGATAGACCACAACACCAGTTCTATAATCACCTGATGGAGCATCTTCATGCACCAATTCAACCTCAAAATACTTCTTCGCTTTCTTAAAAAATCCCGATTCCTTCTTCCACCGCCTCAAATGCGCCATCAGAAACACCTTCTCACCACCACCACCACCACCACCACCGCCCAACAACAAATACTTCAACGTCTCAACCAAAGGTTCGTACAAATTATCATGATACACCACATCAGAACCAATAATCAAGTCATATTCCCGCCCAATCGCCTCCATCTCTTCAATTTTCCCCCAACTAAGCGCTGCCACGTGGACTTCACCGCCGCGTAGGCCTACCACCGTCGAGTTCGCGTCGGCATTGAACGTGAGGTTCGGCAGCACGTGCGGCAGGTCCGTCACTGTGACGTCAGCGCCGAGCACGGCGGAGGCGGCGATTCCAACGACGCCGGTGCCGATCCGAGCTCCAAAACACGGAGTCTCCGTCGTCGTCGGGTTATGACGTCAGTAATGGCGGTGGAGAATGAATCGGTGTTGGAAGCGTTGTAAGAGTCGAGGATTTTGACGAAGTATCGGCCGCCGGCCAGAGCTGGAACGAGAGGCCTTGCGACGGAAGCTGGCGGATTACGACGGTGGAGTTGACGGAGTTCAGGTGGTAAGTTTGGTGTTGAACGTGTGTAGGAACTACTTTATTGTTGGTATTCTGTTGTGCATCATCGTCATTTGCATCTAGTTGCAGCATGGTGACGGGATTGATCTCGTCGTCGCTGCCGTCCACGGCGGTGGACATGGGGTGGGGACGGCGTCGCTTTTAGGGTTGGAGGATAATAGGGGGATGCTATTTTTAGAAAGTTGCGGGGGGTGGTTTTGGACAATTTAGCCCCTTGTCTCCATCACGTCGTTGACTTGATAATCGGGATTGAATCTTGCCCATTAGGATTTACTAATTTAGAATCCATATGGTCCCCACCGTTCGCTTGCCTTTCAAATCGGGATAATTAACTTAGCTAGTAAAGCTCAAATGACTGAATGAGTAAAAAAGAAAACTAAAAATGACAGCCCTTAAGTTTTGCTCAGAGTAATATATTTTGAGTTGAAGCAAGGTTTTTTAGTTGGAAGTTCAAGAATTTAAAAATGTTTTAAGTTGACTTGATGCTTTGAGTGTTTTTTCCTCAAACTAAAAATGTTTCTCCTAAGGATGGACAGGTGAAGTTCTAAATGAGAAACGCATAGCTAGACCGATTAAGATTACATCTATCCTTGAAATCAGAATTGTACATTTTTTGTTAAAAGAAAAGTAGCTATGAGTTATTAACTGCTTAACCATATGACGCGTATGGCTTCCGCCTAGGTTTCGGGCAAGTTGGCGAGAACAATACCCCATCCCTGTCAGAGTGTCGGATTGGACAGATTGGTTGAAAAATGGTGGCCGTCAGGTCAACTAAGCGGCGCAATACTCTCGGAAAATTAGCGTTACATCCTAAAGAAGTGAATGCAACGCGTAATTTTTCACTGTTTAAAAGATATTTAATTTACTATAAATACACGAATACACACCTTTTCTTTTACACGATCTCATATTCATGTTAAAAAACTTAATTAAAAATGATACACAGCTTTTTAATAAAAGATTTAAGCATTGGTTCCCCGTCATCAGTTATGAAGATTTATGACTTATCTTTTCTCGTCATAACTGTAAATGTATGGTAGCTTTGTAAGTTCATGGCACTAGAACCTTAAGAAATACGTATCGGTTTAAAAAGAAACTTTAAATCTTCTTAATCCGGTATGGAAGATGAAACAAAAGTGATAAGGTGCTGTATAAGTACATACCCGTGATGCAACAGTTAGCTTATAGGGGTAATTTTTTATTTTTCTATTTGGTGTAAAAAAAATTTTTGTCTAATTTTTTTGTAACTATTCAATTTTGTTAATTGCAGTTTAATTCATTAATCGTAGTTAAAACATATAACCGATTGTTCATAGTTTTAATTTGATAGATGCACTAAAAAAAGCCCGGTTGTCCCTTAGCGCCTCATTATGAAGAAACTTGATACACTTGCTTCCTCTTAACATTTGTACATGAACAAGATTTTACTTCCCTTCCATTACTATATTTACTTGCAAAGAGTAGATACACTATATCTACATTTATAGACGGAAGAAAATACAGGAAAAGTTCTATATATTACTGGTATAGAATTTAATTTCCCATACCCAACATATAACAGTAAAATTGTAAATGATGTTGCATCATTTTGGCCAAGACTAAATGAAACAACAGGCTGACGAGCTTCCCCTGGGGCAACCCCACTCGCACACGTCATATGATCCTCAACAAAGATATAAACAGCACGGTTCCCCCTCTTACACCCATGACACCACCACCAGTGTGGGCTCTACACCCTGGAGGGATAATCCTCACAACCAGTCTCTATAACTGACATTCATTCTTCATTGCATTCTATCCGTGTAACAAACTAATTTTAGAAATAGACATATGCTCAAATGTCACCGAGACAGAACACACAAGCAAAGAATCCAACTCTGCACCATGGATGAATAGATGATGTTCCCACCCGCCACATTTCAACTTTCAACGCAACCAGAACAATAAAACAGCATTGATACCAAATATTCAGGTTTAAGATGAATTTAGCCAGATTAAGAGCCGCATTAGAGCTAAAAAACTATCAGTAACTTTAGAAGATCTAGGACTCGTTCACTGAGAAATAATAATTGCTTGCTTCCAAGAATCCCCATTTCCGTAAATACTGTTGCTTACCATTTGACTTTAGACTCGGAATTCATGTTTTTTTCAAACTTCAATGATAACCATAGTAAGGATCATATCATCAACATATTGTACGAGTAATACCAACTTCTTACCATCACCGCATGATTATTTCACAAACAAGTTGTACTCAGTTTGTCGCACATGCCCCAGATTGCTGCATAACCAGGCTCCATCTTTTGGGTATACACGATAAGACACTTCCAAACCATACGATGCTCCTTTATTTGTCTTCTATAATTAATTGCCTCAAAACCTGGAGGTTCCATCATAAATTCTTCCCTTTTTATGTTCTATTTAGGATCTCACACCTTTTACATATAATCAATGCGGTTCTTTATCTGTATTTGCTGAAAGTGGAGTATAGCCCTGGCACCAACTCATAGTTAATTCCACAATTCCGGGTGTAACCCTGAGCAAATTAACCTTAAAACTTTAAATCTTTGGACTACCAGCACCTCCTTCAGTTGAAAATTACATTCACAATCACTTAGCTTATTTGTTTCTTAAGTTTTCAAAACTTCCCATTCTTGTTTCCTATAAAAGAGCATTTATAGCTTATTTTTTAAGTATTCAGAACTTCCCATTCTTGTTTCCTATAAAAGAGCATTTATTTCTTCCATGAACCCCCGTTTTTTCACTTTAAATCATATAATGAGAGAAATGCCTAGCACTTTGAAGCTAGGGCTAAGTCGCTCTATGAGAGATATCAGGTTCAGATTGCTTTCTATATGGCAATGAGTACAACAAGACATCATTAGATGAACAAGGATAACAGGTGCTAAGGGGATCATTGAGAGCAGGTCCGTCGGGTGCTGAAGTAATCATCTCTGGCATATATTCAAATGAACCTTAGGTAATCCTCTATATCATTGACAAAGGACTCAACACCATTTTCAGTTGGAAGGACTTGGCTTGGCACACAGTTGTTTAAATATTGCAAACACCGACTTTCTTCTCATAAACATGCCCAACAAGAAAATGAGAATATGATCATCTATGATCATTACAAACCATCACATCAACCGAATTTTATCGTGGGATGGACTCGTATATCACCGTGGAATAAAGAACAGTTGAGATGGCTGGAAAGTATGGTATGGGCAACTAATTGACGCTTGTTTAGCGAGAATACAACTTGCATGTTGAAAGGACTGATAAATATATAAATATAAAGGTAAAAGGTAAGGACTTCTAGAGAAGAAGCATCCAACTAAAAATGGAACCTACCAATCAATAAGTATAGGCACAATTAACCCTGATAAAGGGACAAAAGACTGTCAACATTAGGAAGAACAACCATGAACAGACGGCAACAACATACATACATCATCAGATGTTTAAAGCACCAGAGATCACCCAAACCATAAAGTCACCATGCTGAAATCAGGTTAAACCAGATCCTGTCATCCCAAGATGCAGACCTAAGACATACCGGGTCATGATGATTTACATGCTATTGAAGGCAGCTACAATTAACTGGAAATAAAAGGAACTGTGTGTTCAAACCAAACAATTTGTTATCAAGCACGTATCAGGAAAACTGTCTTCACATCCAACCATCATGAAACAAGCAAAACCAAAACCTGCCAGGACAGGAATGATGAAAGACATACCCAAAAGCAGTTGTAGACAAATGAGAGCACGCAAATCTAATGTAGACAAAGAAGAATGCACCAGCGGCTGTAGAAGACAAAGGAGTACGCACACGCCAGCAGCAGTGGAAATTTTTTCGTACAACACGCAGACGCATCACCATCAGCACAGTAGCAGTATCAACTCCCTCCGCAAAATCAGGTCACCTTTGGAAACCGTATTCAACCCCAGAGGGTGCTGAAGACCGATTGATGCATCACAATAAGAATCGTGGCAGTATCAACTGCCTCCACAAAATAAAATAAAAAAAACCATCTTCTTAAGAAACCGTATTCAACCCCAAACGGTGCTGAAGACCAATTACTGCACAGCCACAACGTTGACAAGATCCCTAAGGCTCAAATATATCTCAACATGAGATAGTAAACCATGACTGTAGTTACAATTCATACAAAAAAACTAAATATGTACTGAATCCACTACATTAAGGGGACCAAGTGACCAACAGTCGAGATTGTACACTAAAAACACCAACAATTATCAACATAATCAAGATAATAAAAAATGCCATAGTTATAATTCCCGTAGGAGTAAATAAATTAAGGTTCTTAATAAGAAGTTACCAGCAAACATGCCGTTGATTGCATGGGTATATAAGTTTGAAGTAACATACCAAGATGAAGATCGAACATTGGAGTACCAGTTTCTTTATCACACTTGTATTCAGATAATTGCCAAGTTGTTAAAGTCCAAAGTGTAACCAACATAATATCACCCCTTATATGCTCTCGGTTTTTGGAAGTTTGCAAATTTGGATTGTTTTAAGCACATTAGCCCATTGTCAAATTGTCATTATCCATTTCAAACCATGATCCACAGGGACTAATCTTGCAAGAAAAAGATCAGAGTATGAGACATTTCTTGTCTAATGGTTAGAGAACACAACGCCGGTAAACACTATAGATTACTGCAATCTACTTGACCAGAACAATGTAATCTGTCAACTATCAGGCGTGACCAAAGGTCACTTGCAGCCGGCTTTAGTTAAGTAGAGCTCACGAATCACCTGCATCCTACACAAGTCCATTGTAAACTTACGTGACAAAAAAACTTTTTAACTGATTGCAAGACGGTTATAATGTTTGACAACTGATGCATGGATTTTTTTTCTGATTGCAAGACAGTTATAATGCTTGGTAAATGCATGTCCGATAGAGCTTCAAAGTCTCTTACATAGTGATCCTATGCAAAGAACATTCAACACAAAACATCAGTTCAATATAACATGTCATCGCTGTGGCCTGTTATATGATATCATATAAACACAAATCAAGATATGTATCATATAAGCCCATGATAAGAAGTTAAATGGAAGTACCTTGTAGTGATAATCGAGAATTAGTTAAATCTTGATGGTGTATTGGTGTTCATTGGATATTTGTTGTTGATATATCTACAGTATGGAATGTAAGAGGTTTTGAGCACCGCTAGATCGCACGCACTCGTAAACAAGCAGAAACAGAGACATCACACACCAAAATAGGCGTGCACACCAGAGGAGAGACCCCAGGCAAACCCTGTGCGATCTCCCCCCGCAACAAACAAGACCCCAGGCAAACCCTGTGCGATCTCCCCCGCAACAAACAAACTAACTTTTATTAGGATGGGGTGACCTGCCATGCGAGCGCACCCATCATGGCAAAGGTCGAATAACAAGGCGTAATAGGACATAAAGGACACCTACTATACAACATGATATCCTTTACTCCCAACTACAGAATTTACATACAAACCTGGATCATAATAACGAGAGTAATGTTCCCACGATTCTGATGATGGATCAAGCGAATCAGTAGGTGCAACTGAATCATGAGAACCAGAAGATTTCACCGGGCACCAGAAAACCTGCAAATCTGCAATTATAAAAGATGAAATCCAATACGTTATTGTGATTTTTATATTTTTTAGAAAACTAAAACATCCTACAAAGGATCAATCGACGTTTCCATCTCCCACTGCAAGTTGAGATCAAAAATCGAACAAAAAAATCGTCTAATAGAAGAAGTTTTATCGCCAAAAGAACAATAAACTTCCTTAAGGATAAATACGAAGCAAATCGTACCTACACGAGCAGAAATTGCAGATCTGAGATGTTGATAGACAAATTCACGCCGAATAATCACGTTACAGCCGATCAACGGTAGACGAAAGAAGACAAATCGACTACTCGTGTCAAAACCATCGGCTTTCTGCATAAACTCTAATCGATCCATAGAGATCATAACAAGTTTATCAGAAGGCCGATAGCCAACAGATCCGTCTGAATAACAGGCTGATTGAACGGAAGTCGAGAAACTTCTTGCAAGATGAAGAGGATACGATACCCACACATTTTTCCGCGAGATGAGAGGGAACGATCTCGTAATATGGGTTTTATAATGCCAAGCGTGTTCATAGATGGATGAGATTTACATATAGAACGATGATCCAACGGCTGATAGATAAGCTGATGACGTATGCTCTACAAAGGCGGTTGTGACTAGAGGATTTCGTTTCTTGGGAGGGAAGCAAGTATTCCGTACCGACTACCGACCCTTTTCAAGTATATCGTTTTACCGTTAAGATTTATATAAAAATTGAAAAAATTTATAACACGTATTTTGAAAACATGTTTAAGAATTTTAGTATAAACTAGGGGTGATACCCGACGCGTGTTGCGCGTTTTGAAAACGGATAAAACTGAGTCTCAAATAATGGGTAACCCATACATTAGAGCTCCCGAGTCCAAAACCTCCATTAAATCATAACGTTGCAATTATAATTCCTATAGGGCTCTTAAGAGTAAATTGTTTACATAAGTAGAGTAAATTACCATTTGCATCCTTGTGGTTTGGTGATTTTGACCATTTGCATCCCTACAGTTTAAAAATCCCCATATACCCCCTAACGTTTTCATTTTTGTTCCCATTTGCATCCAAATTACTAATGACGTTAATAATTCAGTTAAGTTTTTATAAAATGACGAAATTACCCTTGACTCTAATCCCATTTAACTTTATCTCTACACTCTCCACATTCTTTCTCTCTATATATCTCTCTCTACCGCTGCGACCTCATTCTCATACCCCACACCCTCTTCACCACCACCATCATCATCTTCTTCACCCCTCTTCACCCTCACAAAACCCTCAACCAAATTACAGCTTTCCTCAACGTTTGTTTCAAAATCAACCACTAATTTCGCCTTCTGCAACCCAACTCCTCCGCCGCCGCCGTCTCCCACCGCCGTCGTGCGTTCACCGTCCGTGCAGCTCGCGTGAAATTCGAACGAACGAAACCCCATGGGATCACGATTAACACCGCTACTCTTGAATACGAGACGGAGAATCGGCACTATGCGCATGTGGATTGCCCTGGGCACGCTGATTATGTCAAGAACATGATCACCGGAGCTGCTCAGATGGACGGAGCAATCCTCGTCGTCTCCGGCGCCGACGGACCCATGCCGCAGACGAAAGAGCAGTTTTGTTAGCGAAACAAGTGGGTGTTCCCAACATGGTGGTTCTTAAACAAACAAGATCAAGTAGACGATGAAGAGCTTCTCGAATTGGTCGAATTGGAGGTGCGAGAGCTCTTATCGTCGTACGAATTCCGCGGTGACGATATCCCGATCATTTCGGGCTCCGCGTTGTTAGCATTGGAAGCTTTGACTGAAAACCCCAAGATTGCGAAGGGGGAGAACAAATGGGTTGATAAGATTTATGATCTTATGGCTGCTGTTGATGATTACATTCCAATTCCTCAAAGACAAACTGATTTGCCCTTTTTGTTAGCTATTGAAGATGTGTTTTCGATTACGGGTCGTGGGACTGTGGCCACGGGTCGGGTTGAAAGAGGGACTGTTAGGATTGGTGACAGTGTGGAGATTGTGGGGTTGAAGGATACTAGAACTACTACTGTTACAGGGGTTGAGATGTTCCAGAAGCTTCTTGATGAAGCAATGGCTGGGGATAATGTGGGGCTTTTGTTGAGAGGTATTCAGAAGGTTGATATTCAGAGGGGTATGGTGTTGGCAAAGCCTGCGACAATTACACCGCATACGAAGTTTGAAGCTTTGGTGTATGTGCTGAAGAAGGAAGATCTGCACTCGTTAACCATAAACGAGCACCAGGCCATTCAAGTCTCCTGCCCCCTCTCCAATATCATCCGCCGTAGATCTGCACTCGTTAACCATGAAATCGCCCAAACCACTCCATCGGAACTCCGGCACTAGAGAGATCGTCGAAGCCGTCGACGTCGCAGCGACGGTTGCTTCTCCGGAGTCAGGTACATGAAACGTTGACCTCCTCTTCGCAGAGACTAGAGAGAGATATATAGAGAGAAAGAATGGGGAATGTGTGTGTGTGTGAAGGGAGAGAGATAAAATGAAAAGGGATTAGAGTAAAGGGTAATTTTGTCATTTTATAAAAAGTTAACTGAATTATTTAACGTCGTTAGTCATTTGGATGCAATGAGAACAAAAATAAAACTTTAGGGGGGTATTGGGGATTTTTAAACTGTAGGGATGCAAATGGTTAAAATCACCAAACCTCAGGGATGCAAACGGTAATTTACTCTAATTTTTTTATTAGAAACTCATAGAAATACGTTAATAAAGTAAGTAAGAAATCACAGCAAAAATACTCAAAACATGAGGCAATTTGCTCAGATCTGGGTTTTTGGTTACTATGGCTGCAACTCAGCTTGCAAGTGCAGCCAATACACTTGTCATCACCAAGTCTGCCACACCAAGAAACCACCTGACCACAGTCATCATCATAGCAAGAGGGAATAGCCACGATCATCAGCAAACCAGAATCAGATTTAAAGTAATCAACCAAAAATAATGGAGGTATAAGGGTCTCAGATGACGGGTCGTCATCATCATTGACGGTTAGGGTGACATAAACCCACCAACAACCGAACGGCGAAGGCGTCGGCAGCCCACCACCACCAAATGAAAAAACAAATCCGGTAACATATACGAAAGCACAGCACGAAACCCGAGGATTACTCCACACGTAAAATACCTCTGAGTTACTATTCATGGCACTGCATTAGGTCAGATAAAATCAAAACGAAACTCCACAGACAATAGATGCCACCACCGGCGTGTTTATTTGACTTAATTTAATGTGTAATGCGATCGATGGACTGTTAAAGTAGCCAACCACGTGGGGAAGGAACATGGATGAATCGCACTGAAATTTTTAGATTAAACTTGAGGCACGAGTTCGAATCTCCCACGTGAATGTGTCGGGGTGTTTGTTTCGATTAAAAATCGAGTGGTTTGGCTGCAGCGGGCTCGCCGGAGCCGTTGGCCAGCGGCGAGAAGTCCGACGGGGAAAAAGGGGGGCGGTTTGGGTGTTTGAATAATTTACACAAATGGTCCCTGTACTTTCAAACTCTATTATTTTATGTAATAATCTTATTCAAAGTTTTCAAATGACAAAACGACCCCTGCACTTTAATTCTAAGTTATTATTATTATTAGACAAAATTACAAAAACGTCCTTTAAGTTTATATCAAATTACAGTTATCATCCTTTATCTTTAAAAAGTACTCTAAACGTCCTTTATTAACATTTTGTAACAGATATCGCCTTTACACTAACTACCGTTAAGTTTTTCCGTTAAGTCAAAGGCAATTTGGTCTTTTTGACTCTAAAGACTAATGTATTTTTTCCAAACATAAAGGATGTTTTCTGTCACTTTTTTATCTTTTATTTAATTTATGTATTTTATAAGAATGCATATACATATGATTTTTATATAACGAATATATATATATACATACAATTTAATTAGTTTTATCCACATATTACATATAAATATAAATTATATAAATAATAAAATAATAAAACAGTGTTTAGAGTTAGATAAAATATATAATTTTATTTATATACGATAAATATATATTATTGTTTTGATCCATGTATTATATACATATAAATTCATACATAATTAAATATATTAAATATTTTCATGCACGTATAGCTAATAATTATATTCACTCACGTCTTAATATATATATATTATATTATATATATATATATATTCATATTTATTTTCATCCACGTATTTATAATATAAATAAATAAATAATATAAATTATACAGCAGATATTTACAGATAATACGTGGATGAAAATAATTAAATAATATATATTATGTTATTTAAAAATAATATGTAGATGTATTATTATAAAAATACATAAATTATGTAAAATAAAAGAGTTGCAGAAAACGTCCTTTACGTTTGAAAAAGTCTACATTAATAGTCCGTTAAAGGTAAAAAGACCAAATTACCCTTGACTTAACTGAAAAAGTTAACGACAGTTAGTATAAAGGACGATTTCTGCTACAAAATATTACATAAATGATGTTTAGAGTACATTTTAAAGATAAAGGACGATACCTGCAACTTTATATAAACTTAAAGGACGTTTTCTGTAATTTTGTCTTATTTTATTATTATTATATTATTATTATTATTATTATTATTATTATTATTATTATTATTATTATTATTATTTATTATTATTATTATTACCATTAACATTATGGTTATTATTTTTATAATTAATCTAGTATTATTATTACTATTATTACTAGTTATTATTATTATTAGTTATTATTATTATTTTTTGTAATTAATAATATTATTATATTATTTTTATTATTAGCAAAACTAACTTTAAATTAATTTAAAATTACAAGATATTACAGTCTCCCCAACTTAAAAGAATTTTGTCCGAAATTAAAAATGAAATTATGCGAATAAATACGGGTATTTTTTCTTCATGTGCTCCTCACGTTCCCAAGTAAATTCAGCGCCACGCTTATTCTCCCAACGAACCTTGACGATTGGGGTTGTGGTGGTTCTAGTCTTCTTCATAATGCGATCCATAACTTCAACGGGTTTCTCGACAAAGTGTAATGACTCGTCGATCTGGATGTCATCCAACGGGACATGCAGACCTTCGTCAGCCAGACACTTCCTCAAATTCGAGACATGGAACACAGGATGAATTCCACTAAGGTCGGAAGGTAATTCCAGTTTGTAAGCCACTTTCCCAATCTTTTTCAGAATCTTGAAAGGTCCTACAAATCTTGGAGCCAGTTTACCCTTCCTTCCAAAGCGAACAACACCCTTCCACGGTGAAACCTTAACAAGAACCATCTCCCCAACTTGGAATTCCAATGGCTTACGTCGCTTATCAGCATAGCTCTTTTGTCGACTTCTTGCCACTTCAAGGTTCTTCTGGATGATAAAAACTTTATCGGTCGTCTCTTGTATGAGTTCAGAACCCGTGATGAAGTTTTCACCAATGTCGGTCCAGCAGATCGGTGAACGACATTTTCGACCATAAAGTGCTTCGAATGGTGCCATCTTGATACTCGAGTGATAACTATTGTTATACGAAAACTCTGCAAGTGGTAGATGCGTATCCCAATCACTACCAAAGTCAAGGACACACAGGCATAGCAAATCCTCCAGGGTTTGGATCGTTCGCTCGGTTTGACCATCAGTTTGAGGATGGTAAGTCGTGCTTAGATCTAGTTGTGTACCAAGAGTTCTTGCATAGACAACCAAAAATACGAAGTGAATCGAGCGTCTCGGTCGGATATGATGTGAAGAGGCACCCCATGACGACTTACAATTTCATCAACGTATATCCGAGCCAACCTTGATGTCTTGTAAGTGTCACGTATGGGTATAAAATGTGCCGATTTGGTCAATCGGTCAACGATCACCCATATGCTATCATGTCCTCGAGAGGTTCGGGGTAGTTTAGTTATGAAGTCCATGGATATGTGTTCCCACTTCCACATAGGAATCTCGGGTTATTCAAGTAACCCACTTGGACGTTGATGTTCGGCTTTAACCTTCGTACACGTGAGGCACTTAGCTACATAAGTCGCTATGTCTTTCTTCATTCCAGACCACCATAATGACCACGCAGGTCCATGTACATTTTATCGGAGCCAGAATGAATAGAATAACGAGTTTGATGAGCTTCGTTCATGACAAGAGTACGAAGATTATCACGATTTGGAACCCAAATTCGATTCGCGAAGTACATCAACCCATTAGGTTTCGTCTCCAGTTGAGTTAGAAGGTTATGCTCCAGTTCATCCTTCGTTCTTCCTTCTTGTAGAATCATTTGTTAAGCCTCCAAGATACTAGACTCAATGTCACTATCTATGCTCAAATTTTGTAGCAGTACGGTAGCCTTGTTGACATCTAGTCGAATTTCAGTATCGAATCTTCTCAAAGTATCAAACCACTGTCGTCGATCGCGAATCTCTTAAAACGAGGTCATCTTGTTATGGGCTTTACGACTTAGTGCATCGGCTACGACATTTGCCTTCCCAGGGTGGTAACGAATGTCACAGTCATAATCATTAATCAACTCAACCCAACGACGTTGTCTCATATTGAGATCTTTTTGATTAAAACGTGTTGAAGGCTTTTGTGATGGGTGTAGACTATACATTTCGTACCATAAAGGTAATGCCTCCAAATCTTCAAGACAAAAACAACAGCACCAAGCTCGAGATCGTGGGTTGTGTAATTCACCTCGTGAACCTTCAATTGTCTTGATGCATAAGCTATGACCTTTCCTCGTTGCATAAGAACGCAACCAAGGCCTTGTTTTGATGCATCACAATATACGGTGAAATCATCGTTTTCATCGGGTAGGGTCAAGATAGGAGCGTTGCACAGTTTGTGCTTTAACGCTTCAAAAGCTTCTTCTTGTTTGGGCCCCCACTCGAATGGTTTATTCTTTTATGTCAAGGAAGTGAGTGGCTTCGCGATCCTTGAAAAGTTGGCGATGAATCGCCGGTAATAACCAGCAAGACCAAGGAAAGAACGAATCTCGGTCGGAGTCGTGGGAACACACCAATTCTTCACAGCTTCCACCTTTGCAGGGTCAACGTGAATTCCTTGGCTATTCACCACATTGAACTTCCTCGAGCCAGAAATCACACTTAGAGAACTTCGCGTACAGTTATTCCTTCTTCAACAGATCGAGGATTTGACGGAGATGAAGTTCATGATCGGAACGGGACTTGGAATAGATAAGAATGTCGTCGATGAAAACGATGACAAATTTGTCTAGGTATGTGTCACACCCTCATTTTCCACGTACGGGGTTTTACCGTCAGGCGTGTGACACAACCAGGATCTCAGATAAGCATCAGTTACACCAAACGACTCGATAATTACAAATCATATAAGTTGTTTAATTTTAATGAAACAAACCAAATATTTAAGTTGTGCGGAAGCGAAAACAGGAAAACATTTGACAATAGTTTTGGAACACACAAATACGCGTCCAATCCAATTTATGTAAAGTAAATGCAAATTAAATCTTGAAAACAGTTTGAGATGAACGCAGAATGCCATGCAGTGGATGCTGTGCTCCTAGACGTGCCACATCAATGTCCTGAGAGAAAACATGCAAAAATCTCAGTACAAGACTGGTGAGTTCACAGGTTTATCAGAAAACAGTAATTATCAGTAATGAAATCCCCGGATTTATCAATCCGATAAGTATAATGAAAAAAAAAAAATCCCGGATTTTGTAATTAAAGCATATCATGGGTAGCTAATCCATAATGATCACTACGTGTACGAAGTCGCGACCGAGCTGACATGCAATAAAGTAATAAAGTAGGCCCAAGCCGTGGATCACACACCACAGTAAGTAAAGTAGGCCCAAGCCGTGGATCACACACCACAGTAAGTAAAGTAGGCCCAAGCTGTGGATCACACACCACAGTAAGTAAAGTAGGCCCAAGCCGTGGATCACACACCACAGTAAGTAAAGTAGGCCCAAGCCGTGGATCACACACCACAGTAAGATAGGATAACCGTTCACCCGTTTGACCAGCTAGCGCGACTAGCCCGAGTGGGGTATGTCAATCCCAGTAGTACTACTAACAATCACCTCGCTACTTCGTATTAACGGTCCGAAGGGCAAAGCATACAAACATAGTATCATGTATATGCAGTATCACAACAATCCAATGTAATGTAATGTTTATGAAAACCACATGTTTCTCTCCCCCAAAAATGGTATAAAGTAAAAGTGGGGCTGTAAACTCACCTGGTATGCTTATATCAATTCAGAGCTCAATGAAGAAAAGTGATGATCACCCACAAAGCAATCCTAATTAGAACATATGAGATTCACGTTTAGAATTAACATGACGTCATTACATGCGTGCGGTTGAGCTCTTTAGTTATCTTAAAGTTGGTGATTAGTATCCTTGTTGTATCTTAGCTTTTGTACAAGTATTTGTTGTCATGTGCTAATTTGTGCATATTAGATTAATCAATGTTCTTATCCGAGTAATGATTCTTAGTACAATAATTGTAACAATAATTTGTTGATTTGGAGACTTAAATCTTTATAGATGATATTAGTATTAATGACTTTAACGTTAATATTAATAGTTTAACCATAGTGATGAAATAATAAGTAACAGTCGTTAATATATAATAGCTATATTTGTGTTAATAAGTATCTCTAAAAGTTATGATGGTGACAATGTTTTATTATTTGTACCACTTTGATAAGGTTAGTAGTAATAATGAAATTTATACGATTGTATCAATAAATAAACGCTACTATTATTAATGTTGTCATCCATGGTGAACTAGTTAGTAATAACGCTTGATTAACCATTCATTAGGAATAGGATATTATTACTAAGATAACGTTAGTGATGCTAGTGTTTATGTAACACATGATGATAAGGATTGTGTAGTAGTATTATTATGATACTAGTATTATTTATTTCAATTACTAGTACTACCAATAGCGAGTGAAATTCTTTAATTGTATTAGTCTTAGTTCACAACTTGAAGCGTCTTCATCATTATTTTAGATAAGATGATCAATAACAAATAAAACATTTGATAGAATACTTATATGAGTGTTAACACTAATATTAGCACAATGTAACAATGTTGGTGTTCACGATAGTGACACTTGTTTGTATTAGTAACCTTATTATGTCACATTTAGCTTATGATTATATGTTTAACTAGTGTTTTGTATAACATATAAGAGTATATATTTATATATATATATATGTGTGTGTGTGTGTGTGTGTTGATGTTGTTAATTCGATTCTAGACGTTTATTAACATTATCACTATTATTATTATTCAACATTTATGATAAGTTTTATATGCGCATGATTCTAATTTAAGGCGAGCTCAATCGATTCGTATATATGTTAAATAAGCGAGCGTGCGCGTATACCTTCCCGATTACTCACGCCATTAGTCTAGTGTTGTTCGTTGTCCAACCACTTCCAATTCCAAACTCCTAAAAGCCACAATCATAGCCAATAACCATCGCCGTGACAGATAACCACATCCAAAACCCGCATGCAACCATGTAATCAGCCAATACCACAACCATCTTCTAACAACCATTATCACTACCATCACAGGCATTAACACTTACACAACCACAACAAACCACAGCCACAACACAACCACAATCACAGCAACAACAACCACATTTACACGTCTACATTTACACGACTACACTACCATCAACAGCCATCAACACACCTCGAATAATAGCAACAACCAATCGACAGACAGAATCACAGCCAATACGAACCACAACAAACAACAACACGACCACAATCGCAGATTACCTCATCATCACTGTTGTTTTGCAACCATCACCCAAACAGCAGCCACATGTAGCCCCAACCATCACCACATCCGAAAACTGCAGCCACAGTCAACACTCACCATCGCCACCCGCCATTATCACAACCAACAACAGCCACAACCGCGACCACCCCCGGGGTCGGCCTTCACAATCTCGACATCCTCAGGCGAGACCAACGACATCAGCCACCGTAATCAGGTTGTAGGTCGAGGACTTACCTGCGACCAACACCACCGCCTGCACCCACTGCCTAAATACCCACAAAAACGACCACCGTCGGACCCTATCACTACCGCCCCTGACCGGATCTATAGCATCGCCATAGTACCACCACTTGACCCCACTGTCAACATCCCGACCACACCCACGGTCGACCACCACAAACAACGACAACCGTGAATCATCATCATCTCCAACGAAACGACCTGCAACCGCCTCTTTCGCTTTCGATTCCTGTCGTTATGCTACGTATTAGACAAAATCAAGGCCACCCCAGTGATCGGGGCGTCGAGGGGAGTCCGGATTTGCGTGCCACTCGCCGGCACTCGCTGGAATCGGCAGCCGGTGGCCGGTGGTTTGGCCGGAACGAAGAAAGGGGGGGGAAGGGGGAGACCGCGACCTGCTCACTCTCTCTTCCTCTCTTTCTGATTTTTGAAAACCCTAAAATGGGTATAAAGGGGTTTATATAGTAAGGTTAAATGACAGGTTCGTTAACGGTTCGGTTCGTAACGCGTTCGAATTAGTTCTCACGTAACGTTGTAGATTTCATTTCCCGTTAGATACAAAATGTTATAATTATTCCGATATTATTGATTTTATCATTTTTAAAACATGCCGAATAATTAAACGAGTTTGTAAATTACTGCGTATTTAACATGTTCAGTGGTTTTTCGCGTTTTCCCCGAATGAGCGCTTTTATTATTATTATTAACTTTATTATTATTTATTATTATTATTCTTACAAAGTAGTAAAATAGACTAATTCACGATAAACGGAGAAAGTTAATTTAAATAGTATTATCGAAAAATTCGGGTTGTCACATTACCCCCTTGTTAAAGGAATTTTCGTCCCGAAAATTAAAACGCTAGGGTTAACTAACGAGTGATGAGCAGCTGGTCAGTTGTGCAGAACATAGACGCGTTAGGTTTTCTGACGGTTTCCTAAGAAATTGGTGTCTGATCGTTGAACAGTTGTGGATACCTCTTCTTCATCTGATCCTCGCGTTCCCAGGTAAATTCTGGTCCACGCTTGGAGTTCCATCTAACGCGCACATGGGAATTTTGCTACGCTTTAGTGTTTTGACTTCTCGATCCATAATTTCTACTGGTTCTTCGATGAAATGAAGTTGTTCATCGATTTCCAGTTCTTCTAATAGAACAACGAGTGATTCATCAGCAAGACACTTCCTCAGGTTTGACACGTGAAACACATTGTGTATTCCACTAAGTTCGTCAGGTAGGTTCAGTTGATAAGCCACCGGGCCAATTCGTTTGACAATCTCAAACGGCCCCACGTACCTAGGGTTTAGTTTCCCCCGTTTTCCAAAGCGTATTACACCTTTCCAGGGTGAGACTTTCAGCAGTACTTTGTCACCAACCTGAAAGTCCAATGGCTTACGACGCTTGTCAGCGTAACTCTTTTGTCGATCACGTGCTGCTGCCATACGGTTACGAATTTGCACAATCTTCTCATTCGTTTCGTGCACCAGTTCAGGTCCTGTAAGTTGGCTTTCCCCTACTTCTGCCCAACAGATAGGTGATCGGCACTTACGTCCATACAATGCCTCAAATGGAGCTACTTTGATCGAAGTGTGATAACTGTCATTATAAGAGAACTCAACTAATGGTAGATGAGTTTCCCAACTGCTGCCAAAATCGATCACACAGGCACGCAACATGTTTTCCGGTGTTTGGATTGTACGCTCACTTTGACCATCGGTCTGCGGGTGATATGCAGTACTCATATCCAGCCGCGTTCCCAATGATCGTTGTAATGATTGCCAAAAGTGAGAAATGAACCGAGCATCACGGTCATAAATGATAGATATCGGTACGCCATGTCGAGAGACTATTTCCCTTAAATAGGTACGTGTCAGCTTCTCCATTCGATCCGTTTCTCAGATTGCCAGAAAGTGTGCGGATTTCGTTAAGCGATCTACTATAACCCAAATGGTATCGCATCCGCTGGGAGTCCTAGGTAACTTCGTAACGAAGTCCATTGAGATCTGCTCCCATTTCCACACTGGAATTTCCGGTTGTTGGAGTAAACCGGATGGTCTCCGGTATTCTACCTTAACCTTGGAACAAGTTAGGCATCTGCTTACGTATGTGGCTATCTCTGCTTTCATTTTCGGCCACCAGTAAAATTCTTTCAGGTCCTGATACATCTTGTCTGAACCTGGATGGATCGAGTAACGTGACTTATGAGCTTCATCCATTATCAGCCCTCGCAGTTCCCGTACTGTGGTACCCAGATCCGTTTCATAAAATAACGGATTCCATCAGCCTTAACCTCCAATTGTTTCTCCATGCCTCGCATGGATTCTACTTTGAGATTCTCTGTCTTCAAGGCCTCAGATTGAGCAGCTTTAATTTGCATTGGTAGGTCAGAGTGGATA
Source organism: Flaveria linearis (assembly GCA_024085815.1). NCBI lineage: Eukaryota > Viridiplantae > Streptophyta > Magnoliopsida > Asterales > Asteraceae > Flaveria > Flaveria linearis. The sequence goes on from CM044002.1 coordinate 16,459,803, forward strand.
GTCATTTGTAATGCGCGCACCCGACGAGGCTTTAGGGTTTCCTTACGACTAAGGGCATCAGTTACCACATTAGCCTTACCCGGATGGTACTTGATCACACAGTCATAATCATCGAGTAATTCTAACCATCGTCGTTGCCGCATATTTAGTTCCTTCTGGTTAAATATGTGCTGGAGGCTCTTATGATCCGTATAGATCGTGCACCTGGTTCCGTATAAGTAGTGCCTCCAGATCTTCAAGGCAAACACTACAGCTCCTAGTTCCAGATCATGCGTTGTATAGTTCTTCTCATGCACCTTGAGCTGTCTAGATGCATAAGCTATGACTTTGTCACGTTGCATCAATACACACCCCAAACCCTGGATGGATGCATCACAGTAAACAACAAAGTCATCAGTTCCTTCTGGTAAGGCTAGGATTGGTGCGCTGCAGAGTTTGTCTTTAAGCGCCTGAAACGTTGTTTCCTCTTTGCTACCCCACTTATAAATTATTCCCTTATGAGTCAGGGCAGTCAAAGGTTGTACCAATTTAGAAAATCCTTCGATAAATCTCCGATAATAGCCTGCCAAACCAAGGAATTATCGCACCTCAGTAGGCGTCTTTGGTGCTGGCCAATCCTTGATTGCTTTAATCTTTGAAAGATCAACAAGTATACCCTTTTCATTCGCCACGTGCCCAAGGAAATGCACTTCGTGTATCCAGAAGTCACATTTTGAGAATTTGGCATAAAGTTGTTCGTTCCTCAACATTTCCAGTATGGTTCTCAAATGTTCTTCATGATCTTCCAGACATTCTTTAAATTACCATATACATAAGTAAGTAAATATCCAACCAGATATCAGAATTCAAAGCTATCAGTCGCATGTAATTATCCCCTTTGTTTTGGAATGAGAAGGAAAGAAGTCCAGGAATTTAGAGTAACAGATTAACTAGAGGATCAGTTCGAATCTGAGGGATTAAGATACACATCATGGTTTGAATTTCATCCGAATTCGAGGTGGGAGTGAGCGTTCATACAAGTAAATTTGAAGGATAGTTTTCACATCAATAGTCATGTTCCATGAAAATTGAAAGTTTCTTGCTCACGGTATAGAAACGATGACTTATACCGACTACAATGTTACCACCCGACCAAATTCTCCGGACTTAGCATGCACGACAAATTACAATTACGTGTGCACCCGTAATGGTAATTTGCTTTGCATGATCACCCCCGGTTCCTTCTATCAGGCTAACATATCTTGTCAAGTACAGTGGTCATCAACGATAGGAGTACCAAATATGTAAGTATTATATCGGGGTCGATCAACCAAGGTATACGAAAGGATCAGTAAAGTTCAAGAATATTCATAAGTAACCCCTCCCGTGACTCACAGCAACTCGGAGCCACCATCCCTGTAGTCGTAAGCTCACAGGGATATGTTAAAGCAAAAGTTTTTAGCCATCCAAATTAAGTAAGCACAGCTTAATAATCTATGTGTGTGTAACTAATGCAAATCCAGCTATAGTCTAAAATGCAATGCAAATGAGATGCAAAGTCCATTTTAGTTCGCTATAACTAATGCTCTGATACCAATCTGTCACACCCTCATTTTCCACGTACGGGGTTTTACCGTCAGGCGTGTGACACAACCAGGATCTCAGATAAGCATCAGTTACACCAAACGACTCGATAATTACAAATCATATAAGTTGTTTAATTTTAATGAAACAAACCAAATATATTTAAGTTGTGCGGAAGCGAAAACAGGAAAACATTTGACAATAGTTTTGGAACACACAAATACGCGTCCAATCCAATTTATGTAAAGTAAATGCAAATTAAATCTTGAAAACAGTTTGAGATGAACGCAGAATGCCATGCAGTGGATGCTGTGCTCCTAGACGTGCCACATCAATGTCCTGAGAGAAAACATGCAAAAATCTCAGTACAAGACTGGTGAGTTCACAGGTTTATCAGAAAACAGTAATTATCAGTAATAAAATCCCCGGATTTATCAATCCGATAAGTATAATGAAAAAAAAAAAAAAAAACCCGGATTTTGTAATTAAAGCATATCATGGGTAGCTAATCCATAATGATCACTACGTGTACGAAGTCGCGACCGAGCTGACATGCAATAAAGTAATAAAGTAGGCCCAAGCCGTGGATCACACACCACAGTAAGTAAAGTAGGCCCAAGCCGTGGATCACACACCACAGTAAGTAAAGTAGGCCCAAGCTGTGGATCACACACCACAGTAAGTAAAGTAGGCCCAAGCCGTGGATCACACACCACAGTAAGTAAAGTAGGCCCAAGCCGTGGATCACACACCACAGTAAGATAGGATAACCGTTCACCCGTTTGACCAGCTAGCGCGACTAGCCCGAGTGGGGTATGTCAATCCCAGTAGTACTACTAACAATCACCTCGCTACTTCGTATTAACGGTCCGAAGGGCAAAGCATACAAACATAGTATCATGTATATGCAGTATCACAACAATCCAATGTAATGTAATGTTTATGAAAACCACATGTTTCTCTCCCCCAAAAATGGTATAAAGTAAAAGTGGGGCTGTAAACTCACCTGGTATGCTTATATCAATTCAGAGCTCAATGAAGAAAAGTGATGATCACCCACAAAGCAATCCTAATTAGAACATATGAGATTCACGTTTAGAATTAACATGACGTCATTACATGCGTGCGGTTGAGCTCTTTAGTTATCTTAAAGTTGGTGATTAGTATCCTTGTTGTATCTTAGCTTTTGTACAAGTATTTGTTGTCATGTGCTAATTTGTGCATATTAGATTAATCAATGTTCTTATCCGAGTAATGATTCTTAGTACAATAATTGTAACAATAATTTGTTGATTTGGAGACTTAAATCTTTATAGATGATATTAGTATTAATGACTTTAACGTTAATATTAATAGTTTAACCATAGTGATGAAATAATAAGTAACAGTCGTTAATATATAATAGCTATATTTGTGTTAATAAGTATCTCTAAAAGTTATGATGGTGACAATGTTTTATTATTTGTACCACTTTTGATAAGGTTAGTAGTAATAATGAAATTTATACGATTGTATCAATAAATAAACGCTACTATTATTAATGTTGTCATCCATGGTGAACTAGTTAGTAATAACGCTTGATTAACCATTCATTAGGAATAGGATATTATTACTAAGATAACGTTAGTGATGCTAGTGTTTATGTAACACATGATGATAAGGATTGTGTAGTAGTATTATTATGATACTAGTATTATTTATTTCAATTACTAGTACTACCAATAGCGAGTGAAATTCTTTAATTGTATTAGTCTTAGTTCACAACTTGAAGCGTCTTCATCATTATTTTAGATAAGATGATCAATAACAAATAAAACATTTGATAGAATACTTATATGAGTGTTAACACTAATATTAGCACAATGTAACAATGTTGGTGTTCACGATAGTGACACTTGTTTGTATTAGTAACCTTATTATGTCACATTTAGCTTATGATTATATGTTTAACTAGTGTTTTGTATAACATATAAGAGTATATATTTATATATATATATATATGTGTGTGTGTGTGTGTGTGTTGATGTTGTTAATTCGATTCTAGACGTTTATTAACATTATCACTATTATTATTATTCAACATTTATGATAAGTTTTATATGCGCATGATTCTAATTTAAGGCGAGCTCAATCGATTCGTATATATGTTAAATAAGCGAGCGTGCGCGTATACCTTCCCGATTACTCACGCCATTAGTCTAGTGTTGTTCGTTGTCCAACCACTTCCAATTCCAAACTCCTAAAAGCCACAATCATAGCCAATAACCATCGCCGTGACAGATAACCACATCCAAAACCCGCATGCAACCATGTAATCAGCCAATACCACAACCATCTTCTAACAACCATTATCACTACCATCACAGGCATTAACACTTACACAACCACAACAAACCACAGCCACAACACAACCACAATCACAGCAACAACAACCACATTTACACGTCTACATTTACACGACTACACTACCATCAACAGCCATCAACACACCTCGAATAATAGCAACAACCAATCGACAGACAGAATCACAGCCAATACGAACCACAACAAACAACAACACGACCACAATCGCAGATTACCTCATCATCACTGTTGTTTTGCAACCATCACCCAAACAGCAGCCACATGTAGCCCCAACCATCACCACATCCGAAAACTGCAGCCACAGTCAACACTCACCATCGCCACCCGCCATCATCACAACCAACAACAGCCACAACCGCGACCACCCCCGGGGTCGGCCTTCACAATCTCGACATCCTCAGGCGAGACCAACGACATCAGCCACCGTAATCAGGTTGTAGGTCGAGGACTTACCTGCGACCAACACCACCGCCTGCACCCACTGCCTAAATACCCACAAAAACGACCACCGTCGGACCCTATCACTACCGCCCCTGACCGGATCTATAGCATCGCCATAGTACCACCACTTGACCCCACTGTCAACATCCCGACCACACCCACGGTCGACCACCACAAACAACGACAACCGTGAATCATCATCATCTCCAACGAAACGACCTGCAACCGCCTCTTTCGCTTTCGATTCCTGTCGTTATGCTACGTATTAGACAAAATCAAGGCCACCCCAGTGATCGGGGCGTCGAGGGGAGTCCGGATTTGCGTGCCACTCGCCGGCACTCGCTGGAATCGGCAGCCGGTGGCCGGTGGTTTGGCCGGAACGAAGAAAGGGGGGGAAGGGGGAGACCGCGACCTGCTCACTCTCTCTTCCTCTCTTTCTGATTTTTGAAAACCCTAAAATGGGTATAAAGGGGTTTATATAGTAAGGTTAAATGACAGGTTCGTTAACGGTTCGGTTCGTAACGCGTTCGAATTAGTTCTCACGTAACGTTGTAGATTTCATTTCCGTTAGATACAAAATGTTATAATTATTCCGATATTATTGATTTTATCATTTTTAAAACATGCCGAATAATTAAACGAGTTTGTAAATTACTGCGTATTTAACATGTTCAGTGGTTTTTCGCGTTTTCCCCGAATGAGCGCTTTTATTATTATTATTAACTTTATTATTATTTTATTATTATTATTCTTACAAAGTAGTAAAATAGACTAATTCACGATAAACGGAGAAAGTTAATTTAAATAGTATTATCGAAAAATTCGGGTTGTCGTATGGCTTGCACACCCGGTTCATAAGATCCATGAAGACCGCAGGAGCATTTGTTAAGCCGAAAGGCATAACCGTAAACTCATAGTGTCCATAACGAGTACGGAACGCGGTCTTTGGGATGTCATCATCATGGACTCGTAATTGATGATATCTAGAACGTAGATCAATCTTCGAGAATATAGCAACTCCTTGAAGTTGATCAAACAGATCGTCGATACGAGGAAGAGGATACCGGTTCTTGATGGTCAACTTGTTGAGCCCCCGGTAATCGATACACATACGGAATGACCCATCTTTCTTCTTCACAAATAAGACAGGTGCACCCCAAGGAGAAGAACTAGGGCGGATAAACCCCTTCTCGGATAATTCCTGGAGTTGGCTAGAGAGTTCTTGCATTTCAGATGGTGCAAGTCGATATGGTGACTTAGCCACGGGGTTTGCTCCCGGTATCAAGTCGATTTTAAACTCGACTTCACGTACGGGAGGTAAACCACTAAGGTCATCGGGAAATACTTCAGGAAAGTCTCGTACGATAGGGACATCTTTAAGTTCTTTCCCTTTGACTTTTGTGTTGACCACGTAAGCTAAGAAGGCCATATACTTCTTGCTTAAGCACTTTCGGGCTTGAATGCAAGACATGAGTTTAAGTCTTTGGAAGATTTTTCACCGAACACTTTCAAAGTATCCCCAGAGGGTAACGGTATACGAATGCACTTCTCGAAACAAACGATCTCGGCATGGTGTTTGGCTAACCAATCCAAACCAATGAAGACGTCAAAGCTACCAAGTTTCATCGGTACAAGATCGATAAGAAAATCGTGCGCGTTAAGACTTAGGATACAATCAAGGATAACGACACTCACGGTGATCGGCTCTCCATCGGCAACTTCAACGGTGAGAGGTCTTTCTAGTTTCGTAGGTGACTTAGCAAGTATGGGTTCAAATTCTAATGAAACAAAACTCTTATCGGCTCCAGAATCAAACAGAACATAAGCATACGTCTTATTAATAAGGAACATACCTGTTTAATTTTTAAGGTATTTAACGATACAAGTACTGTATGAAAAGAATCGGATCACAATAGTCAAAAGTAAGTTAACATACTATTCACTACGTCGTTGTTTGCTTGTGCTTGGTTAGCGTTGATGTTGAAAGCACGTCCTCGAGCTTGTGGCACATTACCCACAAGGCGAGGGCATTGTGGGTGGAAATGACCAGGTTCCCCACAATTGTAGCAAACACGGTTTGTGACCATGGCGGCGTTGTTAGGCGTACGGTGACAAGTCGCCACCCAGTGACCATATTTACCACATAAGGTACAGATACGGCATGGTTGATTCCCCGGATGATGATATCTACACGTGTTGCACATAGGTTGCGGACCAGCATAGGCTCTAGCCCCAGGCACTTGTGCTACAGGTGCAGCGACGGGTACAAGTTGTCTTTGGGGTTGTTTGGGTGCAGCTACGGCATAGTTGCGTGCCGTTGTAAACTTACGCTTCTTGTTGTTGTTGTTGTTGTGAGACGGTTCAGCTTTAGTCTCCTTAACGGCCTCAGTAGCCGTCTTTTCCACCTTCTTTGCACCCTTCACAGACATGGTGCCCGCTCGTATATGATTCTCGGTGAGTTGAGCGGTGATAGTGATGGCTTCCTCCAAGGTTGTGGGTCAGCCACCCACCACAGCATCTTGAATTTGGGGTGGTACACCCTTTATGAACTTCTCAATATTGCGGGGGACAGTGTCGACCATATGGGGTAGTAGTAAACTCAACTCATGATGCCTAGTTGAGTAGGCCAAATGGTCACCACCATCTTGCTTCAAGTTCCAAAATTCTTCCTCCAACTTTTTCAGTTCGCTTCTCTGGCAGAACTTCGCGATGGCGATGTTCTTGAACTCATCCCAAGAGAGTGCCAAAATAGCATCATGTGACGCCCTAAACCCGTCAGGGCACCAGAGGCACGTAATGCAGTTGGATTAATATTTCAAACACAAATCAGAGTTTTCTACTTACAGCGGAAGACTTTAAACAATATTATATATTAACCCAACTTTTAAAACATTTTACATATAATTGTATTTAATTATACATTGCCCTATATCCTATGCCAGCAACTACTCCAGGATAGCGTCCTTGTTCAGCTCATACTTGCTTTCCTCTATTATTAGAGGATCCCTCCTTACCTAGCATACACAACATACTCAAAACATCAGATAAACCGGTGAGTTCAAATTTTCATTAAAACATTAACAACATCTTTACACACGCGAAAGTTATATTTATATTGGTAATATTATAAATTCAACTTTTATCATTACTTTGTCCCACTGGACCTGTCCCACCGAACGTCGGTTGCCCACATCTAGCAACTACCAGTTCCCATACCTAGTAATGTCGGTTGCCCACATCCAGCAACTACCAGTTACTATACCCAGAAACGTCGGTTGCCCACATCCAGCAACTACCAGTTTCCCATACCCAGTAACGTCGGTTGCCCACATCCAGCAACTACCAGTTACTACACCCAGAAACGTCGGTTGCCCACATCTAGCAACTACCAGTTTCTATACCTAGTAACGTCGGTTGCCCACATCCAGCAACTACCAGTTACTATACCCAGAAACGTCGGTTGCCCACATCCAGCAACTACCAGTTTCCCATACCCAGTAACGTCGGTTGCCCACATCCAGCAACTACCAGTTACTACACCCAGAAACGTCGGTTGCCCACATCTAGCAACTACCAGTTTCTATACCTAGTAACGTCGGTTGCCCACATCCAGCAACTACCAGTTACTACACCCACACATTTTCTGTTAGTACCAGTTTTAACATATTTTCATTAATCATTACACCCCATCTGACTCAATTGGAATCATTACCATCACGTAATGATTAACAATGTTCAGGTAATCATTTATTACCCCCACTTTCCCCCTAACAGCTTTACAAACTGCTAGAAACATATCAATATCACTATCACAATTCTGGTACTAAAACATTCAATTCATTTATCATTGTATGTGTGCTAGCCCGAATGTTAAAACCAAACATTTGAAAAGGGCTTAGAACTCACCTTATCAACTTCCTCACCACAGTCTACACAATCCACGTACACAAGGTAACTAGTCCTTCCTCTAATCAAGGTATATCTAAAGCAATAAACCTTGATTAAGTAAACTTATTTTCAAACAGGGCCCTCATGCGATTGAACACTTATGCGAATGAGCACTCATGCGACTGGACCTATGCGGATGAACCATGCGACTGAACCTTTAGCCGTACGACTAGCCACTCATTCGCACGACTGAGTTCTCATTCGTACCCAGTATTCACTCGTCTTCATTCGGCCTTCTAACCAGGCGACTGGGTTCCCAGTCGTACGACTGAACCTTCAGTCGTACTCAGTCGCACGATTAAACTCTCATTCGTACGACTGAGGAATGCGACTGAGCCCATTCGCCTGAAACGAATCAGCAGCTGTGTTCTTGACATTTTTGATCCAAACTCACTCAAAATTTGAGTTTTAACCATCCAAATCATATCATATTCAAAACAGATCCTATACACATCGTTTACAATGGTTTCGAACCATTATTTCATCAAAACTTCACAAAAACTTGGATCCGAATTCTTGGATTTTAATTTAGAAATGAACCAAACCAATTCAATGATTTAAAACACGTTGTTGGATCAAATTCGACCATTCACACAGCTTATAACATCTCCAATTTGATCTGAAATGCTCAAAACTTACCAAAACGGAGTTTGGCCTAGTCAATTGGCAAGAACAGGGTATTTTGGGTGTAAAGAGAACAAAAGATTGAAGATGATGCAGATAGGAATCTGCCTTTAACCCTATGCACCGCCTTACTTATCCATTCCTACAACTTAACCGCCTCACTTCCAGTCGCACGACTGAACCATTCGTACGACTGAACCGTGCGACTGAAGCTCATACGCCTACTATTCGTACGACTGAGTCTCAATCGCACGTAAGGGGTGCGACTGAAGTTCATTCGCATATAAGTCATGCGACTGAATACTTAAACAATCAAACAAACTTAACTTAGTGGATTAATCATAACTATAATATAATTACAAATCCGGATTTAGAAACCGGATGTTACACATCAGCTCCTCGGTTTCTCTTCTCGCTATTCCACCAGGTAAGTGCCCTTTGTTGAAGCATACTAGTGGCATAACGGACTTTGAGTGCCTCGGGACACTCACAATTGACAAAAGTGTTCTCCATACTTTCAAACCACTCAAGAAGACCAGTGGCTCCTTCCTTGCCACTAAACTAGTGGGCTTGCAAGAGCTAAAGTGCTTGAAAGTGCAAGTTTGGTTGCTACGGCCTTGGTTTTCCACTATTTTCCCCTTGGCCATTGTTGTGGTTCGCGACGTTGGCGATCATAGTGCTGCTGAGTTTAGCCATCATAGTCGGGATGACCGCAGCCATTTGCCGGGCAATCATGGCGGCAAGCTTACGGTCGGATCTTCCTCGGTTTTCGAGATGGCGAGACATGCTGGAGAATACGAATTGGATTAGGAACGGGTAAAAGGAAAATAAGGATAGACAGTTAAAGTAAGAATCATGAATTATACGGAATGTTTCCAGTCGGTAACGCATCACCATTTGGAAACGTTGACACGTCAAGGTAAATTGACCCATTTGCCTTAGAAACTTGTGTGTGTTGACCATAGTTTATCACTCATCCCAGAAATCCCCAGGTAAGCGTAACTAGTCCCGTAGGATTTATACGAAACGCTTACCTTAGCCCGAAGGCTTTTTGCCAGGAAATCCAGAATACAGGTGTCTATGTGTCACACAATATTTCTTAGGTTCATGAAATCAAAACCTTGATGAGATTTATATAGATTAGACATATCGTCTAAAGATTCAAGTCATAAGCATAAGCATAAGATTCCACGTGTCGTCGAGAACAAGATTAGGAGGTTTCATGTTCGGGTAGAGTCAAAGAGTCAAATATAAGTTTTGGGAGACATGTAGCAATGTTTAGGCAATCCTATGCTAAGGCATCAAATTGCACATAAGGAGACATAGCATTATGTAGCATGCAAACCATGTAATTTATAAGATAGAAATATAATTCTATAAGGTTCATGCATATGCTATAGTCTAGGTCACCATTTCTAATAACCTAAATCCCTATAGTTATGAGCTCTGATACCAATCTGTCACACCCCAACCTTGACGGCGGAATCGTCGAGGTGTGAGGGATAAGATTGTTCACAGCCACATAACGCTATGTTTAAATATAAATATTCAAATTAATAGTTTCAACAGGAATTACAAACATAAGTCTCAACCATGAAATACATTCAAGCATATATCAAAACATAACATAACATTTCATTTATTTAACTAGGTCCACGTCCTAGTTTTATTGCAAGCTTCAAAAGACCACTTTAAACTTGGGGGTTACCTGAAACATGATATAAATAAAAGGTCAACTAAAATAGTTGGTGAGTTTCCAAGGTTTTCATACATAATATGAAAAGATTATAAGTAGCAATTCATGTCATAGGTTATAAGCCAGTAAGGTTATAGAACACATATCTTTACAATCAAACCTCGACTTGATTACAAGTATATAATATTGGCTAAGTGTATTTGGTTCCCTAGTGCACAAGCATACGACTCCTAGGAGTCGGCAATACATCGACTTTAGCACCAAATAGGCTTGTCAGGCCCAAAGATCTAAGACGTCACCAGGCTAGCAATAGTTAATGATTGTAACAAACTATGCATCTCATATAATCACTTACAATACACAAATAATCATGACAAAATATAAAGGTGAATTGCAAGTGCTTCATAAGTCTCAAACGTTTATAAGTGTATGATGTATAAGTATCATGTTTCACCCCAAAACGGTGTGAAATAAAGTAAAAAGGGGCAAGGAAAACTCACTTGTCAAATAAGTATGTAATGACGTTTAATAAGAATAATAATAGGCGTCGTTCCAACGTGAATCGTCACAAGTCACCTAAATATGTAATTTACGAGATGAAGATTAAGGTTAATATTATAATTTACGTTCAAATAAGAGTTTGGCTTTCAATATTTTTAAGGTTTTTAATAAGTTGTGAAATTATAAATTATATAATTTCTACAGTTATCATGACAAAGCCTTAATTAATATAATGTCTCATACTATTATAAAGATTTATTATTTCCAGTCCAGTAATCATTTAATTATTTTTAGAAGGAAACAATTTAAGTATAAAGGCTAGATATACATTTAAAAAAATAACATTTGGATCAAATGTTTTATTATTTATTATTTGTATAAGAATTTAATAAGCTAAAACAAGAAAATAATCCAATTGAAATGTTTTGTTAAGATAAACAAATTTTAAAGTCTATTTTATAAGTTATTTAACTAGCTATATTATTTGTTTTAATAAAATAGTATATAATGTTAAGATATTATAAGAAATAAATTTTCAGATTGGTTTGATGTTAAAAAAATATTTAAAGTTTATAAAAATTATTTTATATTTATTAAAAATTTTCTAAAATAAAATATGTGGCTGAAAAGTCTAAAAAGAATTACTTGAAGGTGCCAGGGTTCGAACCCGGGACCTCAAGTGTAGAATGCGCACGAGGTACCAGCAGACCAAGGCCTAAGCCGTGGTTGGTAATGGGTTTTAAATCTTAAAACCCTTGAATACAAACCTCCCCCAAACCCGTAAACCCTAGAAACTGGTTCGATCAAATTGAACCCCATTCGAACATTGTAATCGATCGAGGGGTTAGGGCTTTTGATCTCATATGGAATCGAGTATAAAGGTGATTTTACTTACCTGAATGGTGATGGATTGAAGACAAACTGAACGAAGAACAGACGCGACGAGAGGGTGTTTGATTCGAGGAGTTTAGATGTGTTTCGAGTGGAATTGAGTTCATCAACTGATTAGGATTAGATATAAGATTGTTTGTGCGTGTTTATTTGACTTAATTTAATGTGTAGTGCGATCGATGGACTGATAAAGTAGCCGACCACGTGGGGAAGGAACAGGGATGAATCGCACTGAAATTTTTAGATTAAACTTGAGGCACGAGTTCGAATCTCCCACGTGAATGTGTCGGGGTGTTTGTTTTGATTAAAATTCGAGTGGTTTGGCTGCTGCGGGCTCGCCGGAGCCGTTGGCCGGCGGCGAGAAGTCCGACGGGGAAAAAGGGGGGCGGTTTGGGTGTTTGAATAATTTACACGAATGGTCCCTGTACTTTCAAACTCTATTATTTTATGTAATAAATCTTTATTCAAAGTTTTCAAAACGACAAAACGACCCCCTGCACTTTAATTCTAAGTTGTTATTATTATTATTATTATTATTATTATTATTATTATTATTATTATTATTATTATTATTATTATTATTATTATTATTATTATATTATTATTACCATTAACATTATGGTTATTATTTTTATAATTAAACTAGTATTATTATTACTATTATTATTAGTTATTATTATTATTATTAGTTATTATTATTATTTTTTTGTAATTAACTATTATATTATTATTATTATTATTATTATTATTATTTTATTTATTATTAGCAAAACTAACTTTAAATTAATTCAAAATTACAAGATGTTACAGGCACGATAGGGAGGCGGACCCTAGCAACGCCTACACCAACATACGCACAAACAACCATCGGTGTTTAAAGTCGACGGCGGACCGGCGAAAACGAATCAGCTTCAACAGCCGATCGACCACCGCGTCGGCACCCACAACCACCAAATGAAGAAAAGAGGTGGATATCACATAAGAAGGCACTACACAGTGCCGCAAAGCTCGAGAAACAATAAAATACTAAAAATACCCCTGAGTTACTGTTCATCATATTGCATCTTTCATATATAGAGTAATTGACAAAGCATGGTAGTTTTTACTTTTCTATGATACTAAACAAAATAAAATGGTAAAGGTATTATAGAAAGAAAAAACTAAAATAATCGTTTTAACAATTATGAAATACTAAAAAAAAGGCAAATTGAATTATAATAACCCAAACTATTATTATTGGTTAATAATAATCCATACTATTGATTTGTCTGATAAAAATCCTAACTTTTATATTTTATTACCAATAATAATATCGGTAACATAATTGTTATATATTCACACTCGATTCATACTTATTTTAAGCTCGATTTAGATTGTATGTTTTTTCATGTCGTTCATAATCATTATTGTGAACGAAATCGAGTTGAAATCAAACGTAAATTTTTAATAATTATGCTATTGAGATTGTTATTGGTAAAAAATAAAAGTTAAAATTGTTACCAGTCAAATCAATAGTATAGATTATTATCTAATCATTCCCTAAACCACTTTTGCAATACACAAAAAACAATCAACAAGATTATGAGCTATCTTTTGAAACTACAATCTTATTGTTTATCGCTATAAAAGTTGGGATGATCAATGACTTAGTCGAAGCCCTAAGCTTAAAAGATTATTCAAGATACAGTGCATTAATACTAAGTCTAAAAAAAGTTACAACCAAAAGCTAGAATGAGTTTTTGCAAAGATAATTTATGTGCAGTTTTTTGGGTTGTGCGTCAAATGATGAATGCAACAACTTATTAGCAAAATTTTGCAGTTCAACACACTTTTGGTAACGATAACTCGTTAGAGAAAGACGGGATTATTGTGATTGTGTGATGATGTTAGTACACACGAGCTTTTGGTGGGAAAGTCTCGACCTCGTCATCAAGGGTATTCATGTGAACTGGCCTGTAGTCCAATCGGACCTTCTCGTTCTCCCAGTATCTGCAGTTTTTGAAATAAACACACCATTACATTCCGTTAAAAATAAAAAAAGGACTGATCATCTTCCTATATGATAAAGGAATGTAACATCTCAAACTGCAACAATCTTACAAACCAAAGCAGAAACTAATGCTAGTATGTACGTGTGTGAAGTGGAGATGGCAAAATGTAGGGCTTGGGGGTTATGTAACGGTAAGTGTAGTTTATAAATATGGGTCCAAACAGCTCGGGTCAGGTATGCCCATTTGAAAATATTATTAAAAAACCAATTTATTGTATTACTATTGTTAAATTAAAAATCTAGTTGTTTTAAAAAAATATATTTATAGGGTTTTAAACACTTCAAAACACTTTGGGTGACTTTTAATATATTTATAGCTAAATGGGTCCAAATTCCCTTCTCTAGACTTGGTAGGGGGTTGGAAATTATTAGCAATCAGCCAATCACTGCACGAGGTATAACCAAGACAGTAAAATGTATGGCTACAAATGAATACCCAAAAATCTTGTTATCCGTTGGTAAGCGAAAGCTTTTTCATATAATATATTGGTTAGAGATATTACGGTCAAAAATGATGTATATTCAATTATTTGTTAAATATGTACTAAGCAATTAAACTAGTACTATATAATTGCTTGTTACACTAGTGTTGATACATTACTTGCCCAATTCCTATCAAGCATCACACATAAGATGTGTACCTCTAGGCAGAAGTAGATAGAAATTCTATGCAGTGATACCTTATACATGCATGTATACAAAAAGTATTTATACATGCATGTGTATATGCACAAATGATAAGAGGAAGTACAAAAAGTCTTTCAACTTTAGGCGGTCACTACATAAGATGTGTACCTCTAGAAAGCACTTTTGTAACCATTAGTATTTTGTTTACTATTAAAAAATTAGTTTGGTGAGTCACACGTGGGATAATTGAGACCCATTTCATTTCACTAAGTTTGAAATATTGATCTGTTTGAGATGAAATAGCCCATACTGTATATTAGAGGGGGGGGGGGGTTGCAGAGAGAGGGAGAGAGAAGAGTTACCCCAGTGTGTGTTTCATCCAATTATCATCATCTCTTTTCTGCAAAACCATATAATTTCATAGCTTATGCGACAGATTTTTGAAGAGAAACCAATGTAAAAAGAATCATGAGTTTAAACTAACCGTAAAATCTTCACGGGCATGAGCTCCTCTACTCTCTTTCCTAGCTTCAGCTGAATGCATGGTGATACATGCATTGATCAAGAGGTTTTCCAACTCTATGGTCTCAATTAAGTCCGAGTTCCTGAATTATGTATCAGCTACATAAGTCTCAGAAAAGAGAGAACTCTAATGAAAAACTAAATGTTAAGATTTACCATATCAAGCTTCGGTCTTTCAATTTAACATCATGGTAGCTCTCCCATGCTTTATCAATCAGATTGCAACCTGCAACCCTCAAAAACAGTGAGCAAATATAGATAAGAGGAAATAATAGGTGGTTCCCACAAGGGTTTGCTGTTTATCTTAATCTAATAATGAATCCTATGAAAGCACATAATTGTGGTATATTTGCTTTTACACTTATGTACCATTAATTATGTATTTTCTTGCTAAATGACAGAAACTACTACTAATAAGAAATAAAAATGAATAACAAAAATAAGCTAAATATTTTATATGAAAGCACATAATTGTGGTTTATTCGCTTTTACACTTAGGTACCACTAATTATGTATTTTTTTGCTAAATCACAGAAACTACTACTAATAAAAAAAATGAGTAACAAAAATAAGCTAAATATTTTATTCAATAATGGACTCTTTTATAGGTCTCAGAGAGATTTCAACATATCCGTTCTGTGAATTAGCTTCAAGTACAACAAGGGTATATAATAAAAGGTTTTTAACCAAAGATGAATACTTGGAATGCTGAATAATGTTGCACCAAATTTGGTGTACTTTGGCAAAGATGACCAAATTTGGTGTCTTGGTTGGAGACGATTCTTACCCCAAGACACCAATTTGGTGGTAATGGAGATAGGCTTAGGAGATGTACTTTATGACAAAAATCTATGATAAATTTACTTTTTTAAAGTACCTTCCTCTAACGTCTCCTGAGTTCGAAACACGGCAGCGTTGTTTTGCATAATTCGCTGCATATTTAACCTAATCTTAGAGGTAGGAAGTGAGCCATTTGAATTCCTAATCTTGTCTAACCATGCAATGGTCTTCTCTCCAGCATCCTTAGGCAATGGCTTTTGTCTTTCCCCTGTACAGAAGTAATGTTATTAGGCTATCTTATGAAGAGATTTTATAAATTATGTGCTTAGGACTTGCATGGAAAATTCACCTGGTCTATGGATCTCTGCAACTCTATTTGCACAGGCACGACCGAAAACAACAATGTCAAGAAGGGAATTAGCACCAAGACGATTGGCACCATGAACAGAGGCACAGGCTGCTTCTCCAGCAGCCATAAGCCCAGGCACAACCGCATCAGGGTCGTTGCCTTTAATGGTAACTACCTACAATAAGGAAACAAGGAGATAAATACGAAATCCAATTTCTTTTTATTAATATCTTTTCTGGGGGTGAGACTGATTATGTGATATTTAATATCAGCATCAGATTAATCAGCTATGAATGGAACAGGGTGTAGAAAATAGTGTTTGGACGAGCATCTGCTGTTTCATTTGTAATAATAAAATCAATAGACATTTTGAGTGTTTGGAAATAACAAATATTTAAGAAACTAACAGATAAAAATGACAAAAAAGGACAATTGTGCGAAAAGAAATAGAGAGGGTTTGTGAAATGGAAAAACAAATCTCCCAAACAAGGTTAAAAGAAGGGTAAATAAATTAGTTTATTTCATCTCCAGATGAGTTTTGTAGCAGTCCTTATGAAACCAATAATTCAGAATCATTTATCTAACCCCTAACATAATCAGAAGCATCATCTATCTATTCAAACAATGAAAACTAATTACTGAAACTTCAGGACACAATAATCAAATAATCTGTTCCAATATTGCAAATCCAAACACCCCCTTAGTTGCATCTACCACCGAAATGATACGAATAATGATAATAAGATCTACCTCCCCATGGTAATTTGTTGGGATTCCACCCATATTGTAATGCACAGTGGGTAAAACTGGAATTGGTTGCTTTGTAACATCAACACCAGCAAAGATGGCAGCAGTTTCAGAGATACCAGGAAGCCTCTCCTTGAGAACCTCTGGTGGAAGGTGATTCAAGTGAAGATAAATGTGGTCCTTCATTGGTCCTATTGAAAGAAAAATAAGGTTAAGGGAAACATAATTGATTGCAAAATCTGATTATTGACACCAGGTCCTGCGAGCTTCATAATGTATAATAAAGTATATCTCAGAATCTTTTGGCTAGGACTGTAGGACATTACTACTCATTTATAAGTTCAACCACATGCAAATGATTCATCTTTTCTGCCATTAAGAATTCCAACCAAATTGATAAGAGTAGCAGTTAATCAACTTTGGAGTGCATGCAAACCACTATAAAGACTGGTGACTGGCACCAATCGCAGATGTGTTATAAAAAAAGAGATATTAAAGGTGTTTGTGCTACCAACCAAAGCTTAGCTTTATAAAGCTATTCATCATCAATTCTTCATGGTTGTGGAATTATATGTATTTCACAAGTTTGTTCTAATACAGTATTCCATGTGATGTTTTGTTTGTTTAGAGTCAATGTCAGCACAAGATCAACTTCTGTCTAAAGAAGGTAAAATAGCAAGTGATAGAATTTAATGCAAGGATAGCACGGCTTACAAGTTCTTAGTCTTTTAAATATCAAATAATGGGAAGCAATTGCAACCCATTTATGTGAAAATGTGTCAATTTGACTTATTAAATGCTAATGGGTTGAACAGGCAAAATTCATAAATCAGTAAATAAGGAAACATGGCAAACAGATTAGAAGCAGCCATTAGCCCATGGCATAGTCAAGTGTTTAGAACCTCTCAACTCTAAGTTTTTCTGCTAAAAACGTTGAATCATTTGAATAACAACTTCTATAATCAAAACAAATGTATCAATTATCTAAAAAAATTGAAGTAAAGAGGGAAAAAAATTAGGTAGTCAACCTGACCTAACCCGCTTAAACAATTAAACCTGCCCTAAAAATGTAGCGCTTACCCAGAACCCAACCCACCCAACCTGCCCAATTTGCCACCAACAGATATCCTCATGCATTTACATTCGAAAAATTAGTATGTTTTCTAGGAAAATCAGATGCTATTATTGGAATACCACAAGAACTGAGTTCTCATTTGCTCTATATTAAGACCAACACAGGCAAATGAATAACAAACGTTGACAGTTCATGGAAATTGGTTATTAAACATACCCACACCACGACCTTCACGGATTTCCATGGTCATAGATCTTGAAACAACATCTCTTGACGCAAGATCCTTTGCTGTAGGGGCGTAGCGTTCCATAAATCTTTCACCTTCACTGTTCCTTAGAATACCACCTTCTCCACGTGACCCTACATAACGCATAAGATAAACCAGGTTATAAAATGTTTCAATTTATCTTTTTACCAACACTGATGACAAAAATTACACCGACCTTCAGTAATCAGGCACCCAGCGCCATATATACCAGTTGGATGAAATTGTACAAACTCAAGATCCTGAAACAATAAGTCACAGCCAAAAACAACAATTCTATCAGAACATCAACAGAAATCTATAGGAATGGGAAAAAAAAACAACAGCAACTTTAGTATACCTCGAGAGGAAGTCCTGCACGTGCAACCATAGCATTTCCGTCTCCAGTGCAAGTATGAGCAGATGTTGCTGAGAAATATGCTCTACCATAACCCTGAGAACAAAATAAATTGGATAAGATAATAGCAAGACAGCCTACATCGAAACCAAGTTAAGCTCAAGTAACAAAATTTTCACCCCGGTTGCCAGTATCGTTGATGAAGCACGGAACCTATGTAATGTCCCATCCTCCATGTTCAGAGCAATAACACCTTGGCAGCTACCTGATAAAAATCACTTATATGATCAAATTGCTTTTAGAATTATATTAACACACCACAAGATAAGTTTAATAATACCTGGCCTGCACATATATAAGCTAGAAAACTTAACTGAAGGAAAAAAACAAAGTTCAACGTACCATCGCTACCATGATTAGATCCAAAGCAAAATATTCCACAAAGAACTGTGTATTATGTTTCATGGCCTGACCATACAATGTATGTAATAATGCATGACCAGTTCTATCAGCAGCACAAGCACACCGATAAGCTTGTCCGCCTATATATAACATGGAGAAAGTTATGGGCGGATAGATTTTTATAACATCATAACTTTTATGAGTAGTATAAAACCATAATATCAACCTTTCCCAAAGTCAAGACTCTGACCACCAAATGCACGTTGGTATATCTTTCCCTCCTCGGTTCGAGAAAATGGTAAACCGTAATTCTCAAGCTCAATAACTGCTTTTGGCGCTTCTCTACACATATATTGGATAGCATCCTGATCACCTATAGAAACGCAAAACCTTTGTCATCATACAAAAACCAAAATAAATGCATTGGAATAATATTTTCTATAAGATAAAACATGAGTTTAAAGGAGAACAAGCAAGAAAAGGCATTGTATAAATCTCAAAATACGTATGAACACTAATACAGGTGAACTGTAGTTCGTTCTCTTATACAGCCCATAGAAGTCAATCATTTGTAACAAAAAGTACCTAGCCAATCGCTTCCCTTAACAGTGTCATACATGTGCCACCTCCAGTCATCCTCGGTCATGTTTCCTAATGCTGCATTTATACCACCCTGCATGCATTTACAAATGCAACGTAACTGGGCTTTTACAACAGAATAGAATAGCACAAAATCACTTGAGATAAGAAACGCAACCAATTCAATGTAAATAAACTAACATGATTACCCACAATTCAAACTTTTGTTATCTTACCAAAATGGCATCAAATTGTAACCAATCACTACCTTTTGCTCAAAAGGCAAAGGGACTTGGTGCAAATTTCATTATATATCAATCATTTTTTGTAATATCTACTGCTAATAGATGAAACAAAGTAGTGTGGACCCAACTTACACCATTATGAAGAAATGTTATATGTTAGTACTTGTATTGTATATGAATTCATTCCGAAATTGCAAGAAACACTCCCCTCCATCATAAATTTGTACATGGTGTCTCGATGACAGAGTAGCCTTTGATTTTATCACTAGATTACTTGGCACAATAAAGGAAAATTTACTTTTTAATAGTTACAATACATGAGTCTTCTTTCATGTTCCAGAACCAAATAGACTTGCAAAGACCACTTGTCAAAGAAGTGATATGTTTGTGATTAAATATTGCAAGAAAAAACTGCAGATAATGAGCCAACTATTCAAATTGTAACATGAAATGCAGTGTCCAAAACACGACTACACGAGACATGTGATCATGTCCCTTTTTGTCATCAATTGCCCCAATTTTTTCTAAACTAAAAATGAATTGTTAAAGGTATTTGTAGGATCACATGAAGCCTATTTCTAGATATTAGCTCCATTCAGTAAAGTTGCAAATTTATTTAAGATCAGAATCTAAACCAATCTATAAGAGAAAATATAACCAATTCATTAGACAATACAGCAAACCTGAGCGGCAACCGTGTGTGAGCGTGTTGGGAACAGCTTGGTAATGCAAGCAGTATTAAATCCATGCTCAGACAACCCTATTGCAGCTCGGAGTCCAGCACCTCCTGCTCCAACCACAACAGCATCGTATGTATGATCAACTATCGTATACGCTGATCCTCCCGCCTTCTGTTTACACACATCCAAAAACACAATCACAACATACACAGACACGCATTTCAAACAAAGCGAATCTATAAAATATAGCGTAGTAATCAAATTACACCAAATCAACAATCGATCATGAATCTATCAGCAAAATCGTGCATTAATTGAGCAAAAACTGAACGATTTGCATACGATTAATACTCAAAAACACTACAGTCATCAAATCAATAGAAAAACATAATTGCATGATTTAAAAAAGGCTTATCTCATAGATCCACGTGAGTTCCACAACAAAACCTAACTTTCAACAAATTCAAAATGTAAATTATTGAAAACACACGAAGTAGTAATAGATTACCGATTCAGAAGAGAATAATCTGTGTGAGATAAAGTCGCCGGAGGTGGATCTACGATAAGGAATGCGAAGACCACGTGAGACGCACCGCCACATATCTTTCTATGTGTGTGTATCGAAGTATTTATCTATGTATGTATGTATGTATGTATGTATGTGAATTGGTATACGCTGTTGTTAGTTTGAAGAACGCTGAGATGAAGAGAAAGGGCGAAATGGCCTGACTGGTGCTTGCTAGATTGAAGAAGATGGACTGTATGATGGGTGTTATGCCTGAACTGCCCTTGCTTTGTCGTTTTAATAACCAGATGCCACTAGAAAAAAGTTATTTAAATATTAAATAAAGTTAAGAGTTAAATACTTAACAATGAAGGTGATGGGTTTAAGTCTTATTAGGTGCAATATGCTTTAAGTAGGTCAAGGATTTTATTACAGTGGGTCTTTGGGTGGTGGGTTTCTTGGTGGTGGGTTTTCCTTGCAATGGTGGGCGAGCCGGGTCGCCAGCGTTGTCTGTGTTCGCGGGCGTGGGTGGCCTTTCGCCAATTGGTTTATCCGGATGACCGGGCTTAAAATTATTCGTTAACCGTTAAAAAAAATTAAATACTTAAAAGTGTCTTTTTTCATCTAGGTGAATTTGTAATAATTGACATTTGAATTTGGATATTTAAATCTTGTTCTTTGTCTTAAAAGGTTTCATAAGAAATGTCATTTGAATCAACTTAATTACACCTAATTAACAATATTAATATTTTTTTGTTAAATCTTTCTCCTTTGATTGATGTTATAGTCTTACACATCACAAAATATATCCCGAGTGAAGGTTTTATACATTCAATCTAGTTAGGTAATAATTATTTCAATTTGATTTCACATAAAATGAAATCTAAAGATAAGTACCTAAAAATGAACCATCTAAACATACCTCATGAAAAATAAAAAAATAAGCAAGCGATATAATACCGAATGTCTTAATCATAATCATAAAACACCAGCTATCAGAGTAAATAAAAAAAAAAACATATGGTATTAACACTTACTTGTATCAACAGACTCTTTATAGTTACATGATTTGCTCAAATAATAATGAAGAATCATCAAACAAAAAACAACACATACTATGATCAAAACACCAGACAAAGGTAAGGTTGTTTTCCATTTGATTGTGCATTGTTGATCTTTTTAGTGGCAACAAACAAAACTACCATGAAACTCATATGGATCAAAAATGTCAGTAGGGAGACAAACAAATCAGAGTTCTTTAAACAATAATTGTGACTGATCTTGTCACGAAATTACAATTATGATTAATGTGTTTGTTGATAAGATTACGAGGGCGAATGGAATTGATTTTAGGGGTGGGATTTCGTATTTTGTGTTTACCTGAAGATATTGAATGCATAAAATCTACCAAGTGTGGTTTATTGTTTATTTTATAATTGTTTGACTAACCCCCACCCCCTCCCCCCCCCCCCCCCCGTGGGAAATTGTTAACAGCAAATGTTAATGGTATTAAGTATGTGCAGTCAGATAGATTCAAATAATATTTTTTACTAAACCTTTAAATACAAATGATAATATTTAAACACTTGAATTCAAATGGAATGTTTTATGAAACCATAATGATGAAAATAACACATACATCTAGGGTTATTTATGTTGATGCTAGATACAATCACCATATCATTTGAAATTAAATTAGTCAATCTATTATTGAGATAAAGAGTTCGAGTTCAACTTGTGATCGGTTGAAGTAAATTAGTAGAATAGTAGTTTTGTTGTAGATCCCACCTTTAGGGGTGGGATTTTGTATTTTGTGTTTACCTAAAGATATTGAATGCATAAAATCTACCAAGTGTGGTAGATTGTTTATTTTATAATTGTTTTGACTAACCATCCCCCTCCCTAAGTGGGAATTTTTTAACAGCAAATATTAATGGTATTAAGTATGTGCAGTCGGATATATTCAAATAATATTTTTTACTAAACCTTTAAATACAAATGATAATTTTTAAACATTTAAATTCAAATGGAATGTTTTATGAAGTCACAACGATGAAAATAACACATACATCTAGAGTTATTTATGGTTGGTGCTAGATACAATCACCATATCATTTGAAATTAAATTAGTCAATCTATTATTGAGATAAATTAGAAGAAAAGTAGATTAGAAGAAAAGTAGTTTTGTTGTAGATTAGGTGGAGTATGATAGCTAGTGTAACTTCACAACGTCCTAAAAAAGATAATTACACAAATAGTCTTTATGGTTTGAACAAAGTAAAAAAAACTTGGGTACCAAGCAAAGTAAAATGTATATAAACATGTTATTTTGTCCAAATCATAGGCATTTGTGTAACAAATTTTATTAAGTGTATCGTTTATATGCAATCAATATAAGATTATCTAGGTGTGTGATATCAAACAAGAATTTCCGCACCAATACAACAAAAAACTTGTATATTACAAAATAAAAGTTCATTTACAACGTTATTAGGTTTAATTACATAAAAAAAGTCGCGTTGTAACCAACAAATAAAACCGTAATGTGACTTTGTATGTCGATACACGTGTTTACATCAATGGTATTTAATTATAGGGTTTTTCGATTTTAATAATCTCAGGTTTCATTTATTGGTCGGTGCAGGATCGGATTCTGGGTGGTTTTTCTCTCAACTCACTGTGAACAACACTCAGCAAGTAGTCTATGAAGAGTTGATCACAATATAACAAGTAACAAGCAGTAAGAAAATTAACACAGGAAGTAAATTTTCAAGGTACTTTTATATATTGCTTCTCAACTCAAAGGATTACAAGACTCTTGGACTCAAATCCCTTGTCTAAAGAGTTACAGGGAGAAGATATATATAATACTACCTACAGCCGGATATACTTTGATACCAGCTGGACACCTCTAACCTTACATCTATACTACAAGACTCTAGGTGAGGTCTTTCAGACATTTTGCCTGAGAGTTGGTAGTCAGGACATGTCCCTGACTTACCTTTTGTCACCAACTAAAGTTGGTAACATGTACTATCATAAAAAGGTGAACAGTAGAATAAAGTATGGTCAACAACATGGCTCTTTAGGAAGATGCCATGCTGTATCAGAGGTCTGCAGCGACTGTCAGGGACCATACTTTTATCTGCTGGACATAGCAATGTCTTCCGAAGAATAAAGTACTTCGGAAGAATACTTCTTCCGAAGGTACTTATACTTTGGAAGACTGCTTCTTCCGAGGCTTGGAGTCTTCTTTGTCTTCGGAAGCAGACTTTGTCTTCAGCTCTTTCATCAGACTTTGTCTTCGGAAGCTCAGACTTTGTCTTCAGCTCTTTCATCAGACTTTGTCTTCGGAAGCTCAGACTTTGTCTTCGGAAGCTCTTTCAGACTTTGTCTTCGGAAGCTCTTTCAGACTTTGTCTTCGGAAGCTCTTCTTCAGACTCTCGGAAGATCTCTTGCTTGGCTTCGGAAGCCCTTCAATGTAGTACCAAAAATGACTATGTGAAGTGGTTTTGGTTGCACCAGCCTTATCATGATCCAACAAACTCCCCCTAGGCTGATGCTACCAAAACTTCACTTCCTCTTCTTCTCAAAGTTCTCAGCACCATGGAAAGTAGGTGTTTATCAGTGTCTTTATTCTTTCCTGCTGTGGTGCTGAGAATCTTGTACAGATCCTTGGTAGACAAAACCTCCACTCTGTCTCCTTGGATTATATGTACCATTTGTTGTGGCCCTATGAAGAGAGTTAGTTGATGGGAACTATAGTCATATTCCCATCTAACTATTGGTTCCAATTCAGGACCTTCCACCATCTGTAGAAAGGTTGTGCCTTTGGTGGTTGGTCTTTCCTTGTCTTCCGCTCTTTTCAGCTTCAACTCTTCTTCAATCTTGGCTCTTCTACTTTGTTCAGCCAAGTGGAGACCGTTGATATGATTTCTGATGTGTGCAACAGTCTCAGAGTTGGAGGGATTGGAGAATGGCTTCTCAGCAAGCTCAGCAAGATCAAATCTGCTGAGATGCAGGAGAGATGTGGCATTAAGCCTGTTGGTTTCACCATTCTCTCTTTCCACAACAAAGTTATGAGAAGGTTCATCGA
This sequence comes from Flaveria linearis, assembly GCA_024085815.1. NCBI lineage: Eukaryota > Viridiplantae > Streptophyta > Magnoliopsida > Asterales > Asteraceae > Flaveria > Flaveria linearis. The sequence continues at coordinate 16,485,090 of CM044002.1, forward strand.
ACCTCCACTGGATTATTGCATTCCTAGGTCCAGGAGATTGACTAGAAATCCTGTCCTCTTTCCTTGTATCCAGTAGAGTCACCAGTCTCCTCCTTAGTCTCTTCTCCTCAGCATTGAGGGTATCAGAGTTGAGACCAAGAAGTCTTGCAGCCTGGCCCAAAGTGTCTCTAGGCAACTCAAGAAATTGGCCTAGGGTGAGGGAGCTTGAAGAGTTATCAACATAGGTGATGTTGATAAGGTCTCCCTCACAGGAGATGCTGCTCAAAGTGGTGCAGTTGATGAGCCTTGTCTTGAACTCCTTTACTTCCTCAAATGAGAGATGTTGAGGAGGCTGAGGGGATGGTCTTGGTTTTTGTTGGGTAGGCTTAGGTTTAGTGGTTTTGGGTTGTGTTTTAGGTTTTAGGATGGGTAGTTTGGGTGGTTGAGGTGATGTGGTAGGTTTAGGTAGAGTTGTGGGTTGAGGGGTGAGGGTTTCATCAGTGGGTTCGGTTTTGATGGGAAAAGGGGTTGGTTCTGGTGTTGGTTGTGGTTTAGGGGTTGGCTGTGGTTGAGTGGCTGGGGTGAAGACCATTCCTTTTACCCTCCTGTACATCTCCTTTCTTTCCCCAAACGGATGTCAGCTTTAATTTCACTGACTATCCGCTGGAGTGTCCTTTCGGACATAGGTCCCACCTGCCTACCAGAGAAGCCATGAGCCCGGAGATAGTCTTTCATCCAGGCTTTGTCATTGGACTTCTTGGTGGCAGTGACCCCCTTTTCTTCTTCCTTCCTCTTTCTCTCCCTCAACTTCTCCCTAGCAGCCTTCTTCCTTTCCTTTTCCATTTGATCCTGCTCTTTGTTGTGGAGCAGCAGGATCATGTCATCATCATGAGGAGACAGTTCAGGATGACTGAAGCCTCTTGAGAGTAGGAATTTAATCCTGTCCTCTCTCAGCTTCAGGGCTGCTTCTCTTCTTTCTTCTTCTTCCCTCTCCAAGGTCAACCTGACTTGTTCTTCTTGCTTTAGCCTGGTTGACCTCTCCAAAGACACCAACTCCTCTAGTGGTAGCAGGAGTATCTCCTCATTGGCAGCTCCTAGGCTGATGAGCTGGTCAATGAGTGCTGTCCTTCTCTTTTGGTTGATTTCTTCCTGATTGGCTGCAGCTGCCTTAGAACTAGCAGCTAGCAGCTTTTCAGTAGGAAACCTACCTTTCTTTTTGAGTTTCTCAGTCCTCTCCTCCTCCTGAAGCTCTTCCGCAGTCAACTTTCTTTTTCCTTTGTCTTTGGCAATGCTTGACTGTGGTGGTTCTTGGATGGAGGGTTGTGATTGAGAGAGAGGTTCAGCTGGTGTTTGGGTTGGAGGAATGTCAGAAATGTCCTCCCTGCTTACCTCAGATGCTATTTCAGCAATAACATTGTGATGGTCAGTTCCTCGGACATCTGAAATAAGCCTTCCGCAGCTTCTATTTCGGCCTCGGAAGACTTTTCTTGTTCTTCCGAGGCTTCCTTGTCAGCTTCGGAAGCTTCAGCTTGAGCTTCAGAAGATAAGACAGCTGCAAGTTCTGTCCCATCTGTTTCAGTTGCTGGGCCATCAGTCTCCATTTCCCCTTCGAAGCTAATCTCAGGTTCCATGTGGACCTTAGGTTGACCAACTTCTTCCACAGTGGTAGAAGGTGCAGTCAGTCTTTGAAGCTCCTCAGCCCCAAAATATATGAGTGTGGTGTCGGGGCTGGGCTGTTCTAGGGAAGATCTCAATACAAACTTTGTGAAAAGTATGTAGAGATCTTGAAGCATCTTTGAGTCAATCTCTAGAAAAGATTGAGATGACTCAGGCAGTGTGATGATTTAGGAAGTTAAAGATTGGATCTGTGGTTCCTCAAGTGTTTGTCTCTGAACTTTCTTCCCTTTTTGGTAGCATCATCTTGAGAGCTAGATGAGCTAGAGGAAGAAGTCATTGAGACCTGAATTGGTACATGCCTAACAGACCTCTCCGTCTGTTTCTCAGCTAGTTTAGCCTTGAGAGTGTTAATCTCAAGTTGCTGAGTGGCAGTCCTTGATTCTAAGATCCTCACCTGTGATTCCAGGTTGGAGACCTTAGAAAGCAAGTACTGAAGTGTTAGTTGCATACTTCCCTCATCTTCATGAGAAGAATCACGGGGAGATGAGATAACATACCTAGTATGCTCAGTCTCACCACCAGATGTGGCTTCTTGGCACCCTGGATACCTTTGCTCAAAGTCATCTCTTTCAGAGATGTCAATGGGCAAAGTTGCCGTAGACTCAGTCCTAATTATGTTACCACTGTCCTGAGAGCTCAATGAGAGACTCTGAGTAGTGGCAGCTGAGCCTACATGAGTCCCCTCCACATCAGTGGAACTCACCTCAGTAATTGGCTGCTGATGGGGGCTAGAGACAAGTGATCCCTCTTGGCTCTGTTGATCTTTCAAAGGGTGTTGTAGATCAACTTCATGGCCATGGAGAGATGTTATCTCTTCATCAGTGCAGAGTAAAAGGTCAGTGAAAGATAGGGAGGTTAAACCTACTGACCCGGGACCTAGATCAATGTCTACAGGCATTGAGCCTATGGTAGGGCTGTCCCTAGAAGGTTGCACAGGGGAGTGTAGAGACTCTCCCTGTGGGCTTAAGGCTTGGGGTTCGGGCTCAGGGGTTTGAGACTGAGGAGGCTCAAAACCCACATTGAGGTCGAATGTGAAGGATGGTGTGATCTCGGACTGAGTGGGAGCCCATGATTCCACTCTAGCCCTTTGGGTTAGAACTGAAGGAGCTTGTTCAATCAGAGTAGATTGAACAAGGGTTCGTTTGGGTCGTCTCTGGTATGTAGCTTTGATGGGTAAAGAGGATTTTGGTATTGTGGTGAAAGTTGCTGGTATGGGTTCATCACCTGTGGGGATAACAGGGATGTCACCAGGAGCTATGCGCTCAGTCATCTCTGGAGGTAATGGAGTGTACCTTCCAGTGAAGTTGGTGGACATCTTCTTCAGTATTTTGAAGATGGTAGGCCTCATGTGTGGAACAGTAAGAGCAGCTGCACAGACAAGCTTACTTGGTTCCAACTCACAGTTGATTATTTGTTGAATAAATCTGGGATACATGAAGAATGTATCCCTGCTCAGATTGCTGATTAGGTTGGTCAACACAAATCGTGAGTAGTTGAATCGGAGACCTCTCACCAACCCATGAACTAGGCATCCTAGTTCATATGGGATTTGATCCCAACCCCGTGATTTGTTGGAGAGGCAGTGCAGGATAATGTGCAGCAGGAACTTCCAGTGGTAAGAGAAGTTAAACTTGTACACGGTCGATCTGCTGACATCCCCTCCATATCCCATGAGGATATAAGTGCCTTCCAAGTCTTCTTTGGGGAACTCAGTAGGTGCCCCATCATCATGGAGCTCGAGATGATCCCTGATGAGCTGTTCACTGATGACCAACTCTTGGCTACAGATGCGGGTTCTCAGGACTCGAACCCCATTCACAACTTCAGTTTGACCGTTGCTCCAGAATTCGGACATATGGTTGGAGTATACGGTGGGGTTAACTGTAAGTGCAGTGAGGTATGTGGATTCGGTAAGAAAGGTGATGATTTGGGTGAAGTCGGCATCCCTTGACGAATCAAGTAATGCGACTTGGTTGTGCTGAGGGTTTAGCGCCATTGAGGAAAAGGTAAGCTTGAAATTTGGGTGAAATTGTAGGTTTGACAGCGAAGGAAATAGTTAGGGCAGTAAATTTGTAAAAGAATATGAAATTGATAAGTCAAGATTATTTAAAAGGGATGAATTGTGGTAGTAGAGGTAATAGGGTAACTGTTTGGGGTTACTGTGGGTGGTATGGTGGTTTACGGCGGAGAAATGATAGTGGCGGCAAGGATAATTTTAAATAATCTGACCATCATGGACAAAATCTTTACTTTTTACAGAGTGGGGCCCAAAAGATATCCGTTACATATAAAAACCTTTACTTCCGAATGTAAAACATTTCCGAAGGTAATTTTCTTTCGAAGGCAATTTTCTCTTCCGAAGCAAGTCATTGCTTCCGAAGGTAAAATTGTCTTTTGAAGGCACTTTCTTTTCCGAAGCAAGGCATTGCTTCCGAAGATAAAGTTTCCTTTCCGAATGGAGAGTTTTATAAGCTTCGGAAGTAGATCTGATGTAAAATTCGCTTCTTCCGAGACTAAAAACTCTTCCGAGAAGAAAATTTCCATTGAGGAATTTTGGCTTCGGAAGATATTCAAGAATATCTTCCGAGGGTTAATTCCTCTTCGGAAGGAATTTACACTTAGAATAATTTAAAGATCTTTTGTAACAGGGCTTAAATTGAATTGACACAAGACATTACACATTTAAAAATCCTTTTCAAAAGAGGTAGTTAATCAATATTTATCATCCCAATAGCTGATATGAGATACTTAAATCTTTGTTCATCAAATGCCTTTGTGAACAAATCAGCATATTGTTCATTTGAGTCAACTTTGATTAACTTGATCAGATGTTTCTCATGAATATCTCTAATGAAATGATACCTGATATCAATGTGCTTTGTCTTGGAGTGCTTCACCGGATTCTCAGTAATGGAGATAGCACTATTGTTGTCAATATGGATAGGAGTAGTCATGAAGTTGAATCCATAGTCTAACATCTGATTTTGAATCCATAGCAGTTGAGCACAGCAGCTAGCAGCAGCAATGTATTCAGCTTCAGCAGTTGATGTAGAGACACAGGATTGTTTCTTGCATTGCCATGAGATAATCCTTCCACCAAGAAATTGACATCCTCCTGATGTGATTTCTTGTCAATGTTGCAGCCACCATAGTCATTGTCAGAGTATCCATAGAGATTGAAATCACTATTTCTTGGATACCAGAGACCTAGTTTAGGTGCTCCTTTGAGGTATCTGAGGATCCTCTTTGCAGCAGCTAGGTGAGACACCTTTGGAGCAGCCTGATATCTTGCACAAATGCATGTGGCAAACATGATATCTGGTCTACTAGCAGTAAGATACATCAGAGAACCAATGATTGCTCTATACTGATGTTGATCAGTATCCTCCCCCTCAAGGTCAGGGCAAATATTATGGTTTCTGGGTATGGGTGTCTTGGCTGGTTTACAATCCTTCATTTCAAATCTTTCTAAGATGTCTGAGACATACTTAGATTGACTTATGAAGAATCCTTCCTTCATTTGTTTCACCTGGATTCCAAGGAAAAAGTCCATTTTTCCCATGGAACTCATCTCAAACTTCTGCTTCATAATGCTTTCAAAGTCCTTGCACATTTGGTCATTTGAAGAACCAAATATGATGTCATCAACATAGACTTGTACAAGCAAAATGTCTTCTCCACTCTTTCTGATGAAAAGAGTCTTGTTAATGGTACCTCTAGTGTATCCATTCTTTAGGAGAAACTGAGACAATGTCTCATACCACAGCCTAGGTGCTTGGTGCAGCCCATATAGAGCTTTATCCAGCTTGCACACATAGTTGGGGTGCTGTGGTCTTCAAATCCTGGAGGTTGACATACATAGATTTCCCTATCTATATCCCCATATAGAAAAGCACACTTGACATCAAGTTGGTAGACTGTGAAGTTCTTGGATGCAGCATAAGCAAGGAAGATCCTAACTGCCTCAAGTCTTGCAACAGGTGCAAAGACATCAGTATAATCAATTCCTTCCTCCTGGGTGTACCCTTGAACTACTAGTCTTGCCTTATTCTTGATAATCAAGCCTCTATCATCTTTCTTGTTCCTGAATACCCATTTAGTGCCTATGGGTACTTGACCAGATGGTAGTGGGCATAGATTCCAGACCTTTTGTCTTCTGAATTGAAGCAGCTCCTCCTGCATCGATTCAACCCAACTACTATCCTTTAAGGCATTTCTACCTTCTTTGGTTCCATCTGAGACAAGAAGCATGAATACAAGCAGACATTCCCATGATGAGTTTGTCCTCTTGTTCTCACGCCCTCAGAGACATTCCCTATGATGTTCTCAGTTGGATGAGTGTTGTGAATCGTAAGACGAGGAATCACTTCCAGTTGCAGAGATAAGTCTAGGTTAGACATATTCTGATCAGGAACTGGATCACTTTGTCCAACTGCTGTTTCAAAGTCATTCAATGAGGACTGATTAAATGATTGAGAAACATCATCAATGGTTGGTTGTGGAGTAGGATTCACAGTTGCCTGTTCCTTCAGAATACTACTTCCCTCAACCTGGTGTTGTAATGGATCACCTGAAGAACTTTGAGGTTGATCAAGTGATTCACTTGTTGAAGCTTCATTATTCCTGGAGATAGTTACACTATCAGATCTGTGAATGGTTGAAGCTTGTTGCCTTTCAGCTCTTGGAGAATTTGGAAGAGGTCTGGGAAGCTCAAACAGTTGACTTGCATCAGCATCAGCATCAGCATTCTCTTGAGCACCTGTTCCAGTTGAAACATTCTCACAAGATGGTTTAGAATAGTTTGGAAACAATTCTAAATCAAAGATATACTCAGGTCCATTCCCCCTAACACAAGGAGTGTGCTCATTAACAACTATATTGGATGACTCCTCAAATTGTTGATTCTTGATATTGTATACTCTATAAGCTTTGGAGCTAGAAGAGTATCCAATAAAGATAACATCATCCGACTTCTCAGCAAACTTTGCTAAGTTGTCCTTTGTGTTAAGTATGGTACACCTGCAGCCAAATGACCTTAAAAAGCCAATGAACGGTGGCCTCTTGTTCCATAACTCATAAGGGGTTTTTCCATGGGGCTTAACTACAAGACCCTGTTCTGCACATAGCATGCAGTGCTGACTGCCTCTGCCCAGAATGTTAGAGGCAGCTTTGAATCAGCTAACATGGTCCGAGCAGCCTCAATAAGTGTCCTGTTCCTCCTCTCAGCAACACCGTTTTGTTGAGGAGTTCTGGGAGCACTGTATTGTCTGGCAATCCCTTTTGAGTCACAGAATGAGTCAAGAACGAAGTTCTTAAACTCAGTCCCTTGATCACTTCTAATGATCTTAACCTTGTGATCAATTTAATTTTCTATTTTAAGAATAAAAGATTTTAAAGTTTCAGCAGTTTCATCTTTACTTCTTAAAAAGAATACCCATGTAAATCTTGTAAAATCATCAACTATCACAAGGCAGTATGATTTTCTTCCAATGCTCATTATACTTGTGGGACCAAAGAGATCCATGTGCAATAAGTGTAATGGAGTAGTGATAGAGTTAACACATTTGGATTTGTGAGATGATCTGTGTTGTTTCCCTTTCAGGCATGCAACACAGTAATCTTTACAGAAAAATTCCTTTTTAGGCAAACCATGTACCAAGTTATTTTAGCCAATTTATTCATTGTTTTAAAATTCACATGACACATGCGTTTATGCCATAGTGTTGACTCATCACTATCAGCTTTGGAAAGAAAGCATGATACTTCACCCATAGGAGAAGCATTGTTCATATCCAGCTTGTACATATCCCCTTTCCTGGGAGATCTAAGAGGCACCAATTCCGGAGGAATTGTCATCCCTGGTTGAGGATAATGCACTCATGTTCTGTGAAGAGCATCTGATGCTTCTGGTCACAGAATTGAGAAACACTTAACAGATTGTGTTCAAGCTGTTTGACAAAGTGAACTTTGTCAATGTTTATTCTGCCATTGGATATACTTCCTCTGCCCGAAATATATCCTCCGGCCTCACCTCCAAATTGGACAGGCCCTCCATCAAAGTTCTGGAATTGTTAAAGGAGAGATCTGTTCCCTGTCATGTGCCTGGAGCATCCACTATCTACAATCCAGACATTGTTGTTCTTGTCAAATGGACGTCCCTGCACATAAGATGAGATGGTTAGTTTTGTTTGGAAGCCCAAGCCTTGCTGGTCTTGGGCTCTTCCAAAGATAGTGACATAATTGAACCAAAAGATATGCATTGGGGTTCAATAGAGGTCGTTGTTGAAGAAGAGGTTTGGGCTGCAGTATCTTCCTTGATCTTCCAATCCATCCCTTGGTTGATCTTTGAAGATGAGCTTGTTGAAGCTTGTGCAGCATGGTCTTCTTCCGAAGCTTCTTTCTTTTCGGAAGAAGCCTTCACCACCTTTTCTTCCGAAGTAGTCTTCTTCTGAGATGGTTTCAAGGGAGCCTTCTTGTTCTTCCGAACCTTAGAAGGTTTGGCTTCCGAAGCCATTTTCCCTTCGGAAGAAGTAGTTTCTTCCGAAAGCAACTTGGCTTCCGAGACCAACTTTCCCTTCTTCATCATTTGGACCTTTTGAAGTGATCCAACTGAGAAACCTTCTCTGACTCCTTTTTTCTAACATTATTTGCATAATGTGTACTTGCTGGATTGTAGTAACAATCTTTAGCCATGTGGTTGTGCAGACCACACATTATGCATGCAATGTTAGTTTTCTGGGAACTTGCAGGTTGTTGTTTCTTAGGTTTCTTCTCTTCCTAAGCAACTTTCCCTTTCAACTTCTGATCCTTCAGTAGGATAGGAGTGCTGATTTACACAACTTTCCTGAATCAGAAGTACCTACCACTTGAAATCCGGCAGAAATGAAGACACCCTTTTGTTTTGGGTCGATCTTAAGCTTGGACTCTGCAACCTTCTTGGCAGTCCTTCTAGCAGCTTTAGCTCTGCTTCTTCTTGCCTTAGTGGTTAGGATTTGGTCTTCATGGGTGGAGATGAGTGTATCCTCCTGTTTCTCCCCTGTGGTGGTCACTATTTTTGCCTCATCCTTTAGTTCCAATGGAGAAGGGTCAGCAGTTGGAACCTCTTGCTCTTCAGTACCACATCTAGGTAGTCTAATAGACTCATAAGAGTGTGGTGGAGCTATTTCATTGGTTCCCAACCCTTCTTTGTTTTGATAAAACATTTTGGAATGAGAGGTTGATGCAAGAATAGTTTGGAAGCTTTGCTCAGCAATAGCTTGCTTCCTGGCCTGAGCCTCAGCTGTGACCAACTGGGCTTGAACCTTAGATAGTTTGGATATCAGATCTTTAATTTGAGTCTTATAATTAGTCTTTTCATGTTTTAAAAGAGACACAGTTTTCTCTAACTCTTCAATTTTCTTTTGATAGTCAGATTCAGCTCTCTTAAAGTCAGATTTTAGCACATTTAAAGACTCAACCTCAGATCTGATTTTCGAAATGTAATCCTTATAGTTTAACTTTAGCAATACAGGCAGCAGTACAAAGATGTTCATATACCTGATCATCATCTGTTCCAGCCATGAGTGCTTGAGCGGGAGTCACATCCTGTACCATGAAGCTCCAGTCAACTTCTTGAGCCACAGCAGCTGTTTCAGTTGACTTCTTTTCATGCTTTGAAGCAGTGGGATGTGTGGAGGCCTGTGGGGTTCCCGGGTTGTTCTTGGGAGCCTTGCATTCCCTAGCAAAGTGACCAAGTTGGTTGCGGTTGTAACACTTTGTTTTGCTTTTGTCAAACCCAAACCTGTTGTTGACTGGGTTTTGAGGGAATTGCCTTCCAGTTCTCTTGAAGAACTTCTTCGCTCTGTAAGTTAAAAGAGCCATCTGCTGGACAATATCCATATACTCCACATCATCTGGACTGAAGCACTCAAGATCATCAAAGCAGTATTGAAAATCACCAGAGTGTCCACTTCCAGAGACAAAGGCACAACTATCCTGAGAGGAGTTGTGTTGAACCTTTTGAGACTTTGGAGTCTCAGGTAGAGTAATGTAAGGTCCGCTGTGTGAGTTGTCAGGTAACATAGCAACTGATGTTGTGGTTCTATGGTTTCCCTTTAACCACATGAAGGGCTGAACTCAGTTGGTTATTGGAGTGACCAGAGGAGTTCTGCATGTTCATCTCCATCTGGAATGCACTTAGGATACCATACAACTCTGTCAGAGTAAGAGTCTTAAGGTCCGAAGTTCTCTTGATCACAACACGGTAATGTATCCATAGTTTAGGAAGTGAAGACATGAACTTCCTAACTATGTCTCTGTTCTCAAGAGCTACTCCAATATCCTCCAGATTATCTACTAGCTCAACATACCTGAAGTATTGTTGAGTCAAGGTCTCACCGGCCTTGAAAGTAAAGTTCTCAAACTGCTGCTTCAAGAGATCCTTCTTGTTCTCTTGGGTTTCCTTGGATCCTTCATACATCAGCTTCAGTGCTTCCCATAGATCTTTAGCAGTTTTGCACTTCTTGAAGCATCTGTAGACGGAGTTGGGGAGAGCAGTTTGGAGAGAAGTCATAGCCCTTTGATCCAACTCTATTCTCTTCCTGTCTTCTTCTGAGTAATCATCAACATCTTTTGGAATGATGCGATTACCAGTGGCAGAAGTGGTGCGTGGTATGAAAGGACCATTGACAATGGAGTCCCTCATCCTTGAATCTTGACACTTGATGAAGCCTTCCATTCTGATGCACCATGTGTCAAAGTCTTCAGGGGTGATCAGCGGGGACTTGGTCATGGTACCGGTTTCCATATCAGCCTTGGAGAGAGCAGCCATTTGAGTGAGTGGTTTGTAGTGAGGAGTGAAAAACAGGCTGATTTGGATGGTAAGATCTCACAATCAAGAGCCTACAGCTCTGATACCAATACAGGATCGGATTCTGGGTGGTTTTCTCTCAACTCACTGTGAACAACACTCAGCAAGTAGTCTATGAAGAGTTGATCACAATATAACAAGTAACAAGCAGTAAGAAAATTAACACAGGAAGTAAATTTTCAAGGTACTTTTATATATTGCTTCTCAACTCAAAGGATTACAAGACTCTTGGACTCAAATCCCTTGTCTAAAGAGTTACAGGAGAAGATATATATAATACTACCTACAGCCGGATATACTTTGATACCAGCTGGACACCTCTAACCTTACATCTATACTACAAGACTCTAGGTGAGGTCTTTCAGACATTTTGCCTGAGAGTTGGTAGTCAGGACATGTCCCTGACTTACCTTTTATCACCAACTAAAGTTGGTAACATGTACTATCATAAAAAGGTGAACAGTAGAATAAAGTATGGTCAACAACATGGCTCTTTAGGAAGATGCCATGCTGTATCAGAGGTCTGCAGCGGACTGTCAGGGACCATACTTTTATCTGCTGGACATAGCAATGTCTTCCGAAGAATAAAGTACTTCGGAAGAATAACTTCTTCCGAAGGTACTTATACTTCGGAAGACTGCTTCTTCGAGGCTTGGAGTCTTCTTTGTCTTCGGAAGCAGACTTTGTCTTCAGCTCTTCATCAGACTTTGTCTTCGAAAGCTCAGACTTTGTCTTCAGCTCTTTCATCAGACTTTGTCTTCGAAGCTCAGACTTTGTCTTCGGAAGCTCTTTCAGACTTTGTCTTCAGAAGCTCTTTCAGACTTTGTCTTCGAAGCTCTTCTTCAGACTCTCGGAAGATCTCTTGCTTGGCTTCGGAAGCCCTTCATGTAGTACCAAAAATGACTATGTGAAGTGGTTTTGGTTGCACCAGCCTTATCATGATCCAACGGTCGGGATTAATCACAACCCAGTAAATGTTTACAGATACACCCAGTTTATTTTTCTCCAACGACCACTTAGTAACTGAGAGTTAATCACATTAGTTTTGATGATGTGGGTTGTTTTTTTGGTCAAAACACTAAACAGAAAGTTAAAATGTATCATCAGTTCCGTCAATTTGAAACTTTCGCACCCAAAACTCGTCAATTTGAAACTTCCGCACCCAAAACCCGTCAATCTCCACCTCCTGATTTGAGCCACCGAACTTGTTGGAGGTAGATTTCAGGTGATGACGGATGTGAGACAATAGAAAATCGACCTAATTGAGATTAGGCGATGTTGGAGTTGAAAATAGCTCAAGGTTGATCTCATTTCATCACAAAAAACTAACGAATGTTAACTCTAAGATAGTGTAACACCCTAACCCGGAGAGGCTGATGTGTCACTATTACTGATATCAAATAAAAAACCAAATCCATGGTATTAAAGAGACGGTCAGAAGTAATAAACTCAAACAAACCAAATAATCCGAATGAACCTAATTAAGGTGTCATTACATCAATTAAAGTAAAAGATAATCTTTATCTTCAACTCACTCTTCACTGATTTCCTGATTACCCTGATTACCTACAATAAAATAAGGAAACACCACAAAAGAAAATACGGCTGAGCCAAAGTTGCTCAGTGACGGAAAGAACAATAGTAGTGACGATATAACGATAAAATGAATTATCAAACTTCTACACACGAAACTGATACATAACTGATCATATGATACTAAAACTGAAATCAAATTCTAAAAATATACTACTTATGTCTGTTACTGAACTGAACATGTAATACTGAAACTGAACTGATCTACACGACGAACATATATAAAAAAATAAATCGTGTAAAATAAGAAGTACCCATAGCCAAAACTGAACTGATAAGCACATAGCTAGCTAGACTATGCACCAATGAGATGATGTATGGGCGTACACACATGATTCCATCCCCTGGAACTGAACTGATCTGAACTGAACTAGGATCGATCCATCCGCCTCCCAAATAAATATGGCCAAAGTACTACTTGAGTACTAACGTGTTAACGGAGACGCCGTGAACTATTTATAAACACCGCCACGAAAAGTGTCATGCCATTGACGTCACAATGACATGTCGGACAAGCTTGGGTAACAGAGTGCCAAATCAAATGGTAGTATAGTTACCAACATATAATGTATCAATACAATATTTATAGGAACATGCAATAATGAGCACAAATTTATAAAATATATATTGCATGCTACAAGTCTCAATAAGTAAAAGTAATAAATCGAACGAGTCAGAGCATAACTAAATAAATAATGATAGACGACTAGTAAAATGCCGAAGGCCAAACAAGTCATATCAACGGAAGCGAAGACGACATACTAAAGGTATCAAATATCCGTACTACAAAGTAACGGAAGAATAGAATTTATACTAGAATATAAAAAACCAAGAATCCGTACCTTCGTTTAGCAAAGCAAAGCTAAATGGTTCAAGTCGCTCTTCACAATTGCAAGGAACCTACCGTTGGATTACGAATCAAATTTAGACTTTAATTAGATGATCTAACTCATTATTAAATTGCTATTCCGGCGACGGAGATCTTAGAATTAACACACTTTCTTTTAACGTTCTGAAGGGCTTCAACTATAAGTTGTTTCCACACTACCATTTTCAATTGGTAGGTTACAACGCCCAGGAGCTTAATAATTGAGGAAATATCATTTATCATTTGCAATTGTAAATTCATGTGACATATTCAGGTTGGATAAACCAATTAATTACATTAAGGATTAAGTTTATATAAGTACCTACAGACTTATTTCAAACATAAAGGTATTAAATATAAGCATGCTATTTGAATAGAAGGTTATTAACATTTTACTATCATACTTCTTTAAAACAATTCATCCCCTTTTACTTTTACCAATCCATTTGCATCCACATATATATTTATGCATATAGAAATAATACAGTGGCAATCCTATCCTACTTATGCTTATTCATATGAAAAGTTAAGTACATATGAAGTATGAGTTGAAATGTTTATAACAATAACTCCAAATTAAATTAGAGGTGGGATACTACCAACTTAAGGATTCATGTACGCAGATTCAAGGATTGCTTTAGGTGCTGTTTGTTTTTTCTACAGGAAAACGTCTGCGGACCACATCTGCAGACATCTGCAGCAGAAGAGGTGGACCAAACATCTGCAGTCTCCTAGAAAAAGACTGTTTGATTTTTTAATATCTGCAGACTGCTAAAATATGTTGTAGTTATAATAAACCAAATTTGACTTTGTTCAAAAACAACATAATCCAACTGTTACTACAAAAACCATAAACCAAATTCTGGTCTGGAAGTCGCCCCCTGCGCCCGGGCTTCGTGGCCTTCCTTCTAATAGTGTTTATATCAATTTTGTTACAAAGAATACCAAGAACTATCACCCTATCTTTCACCCCAGGTCGAAAAGCTCTCTTGTTATCATTCATAACAATACCACCATTTGGCTCATTTCCACCATTTGGGTAATCATTTCCACCACTTACAAATACCCCTTTATCATCGTCATCATCATCATCATCATCATTATCATCGTCATCTACAAGGGTTTTCTCCCTCTCAGATTCACATTTCCATCATCATTATCCATCATCACCACATCAGCATTCAAATCAACCTGAGTTCCTCCTTCACCAAAGCCATCAGAAGTAACATTTCTTGACTCAACCTGTTCAACTGCAGCAATCTCCTCCATTTCCACACATAAATCTCAAACACCCACAAAATAAAGAAGCTCAAAACGAAAAACCCTTATCTCAAAACCCTAGATTTCTCAACATAATCAAGCAAAGGAGGGGGATTAGCAAAGAACCGAAGCAACATTGAAATGGGTATTCGATTGCAGACAAACACAAAAAACTGAGGAGGAATCTTGTGGAAAGTTTGAAACCAATAAGGATCGTGAAAAAGAGGGGTGTAATTGAATTCAAAATTGAAATATAAAAAGCAAAATACGGTAGTTCTGTGAGGTTTATATGGATGAATGGTAAGGATTTGATCTGATGGGGTGAAAATTACGAACTTTAATGTGGTGTTTGAAGGTGAATTACAAACTTTAATACGACAGTGATTGAGACAGAGGAGCCGGCAGGTGCGGAGGTCGCGACGGAGGAGGCTGGCGGAGCCGCAGACGTTGGGAGGCAGTGGGCTGGCGGAGCGGGCGGAGGTTGCGACGGAGGAGGCTGGCGGAGCCGCGGACGTCGCGAGGCAGTGGGCTGGCGGAGCGGGCGGAGGTCGCGACGGAGGGAACCGGCGGAGGTCGCGAGGCGGCAGCAGGAGGTCCGGTGAAGGGGGCCGGCCGGCGGTACCTTGGTAGGAGATGAGAGGAGAAGAGGAGAAGAGGTGGAGGGGGCTGGTGTTTTATGTTTTGTGAAGAGAGGAGAAGTGGAGAAGAGGTAAATGTCTTCCCGTCTGAAGACTCTGGTCCATGTCTTCCCCAAGAAGACCTCAGGAAGACATTTTTAAATGAAATGTCTTCCGGAAATCAAACAGTCTGTTCTATTAAAACCTCTTCCCGCGTCTGCGTGCGCGCAGATGAAGAGGTGGGAAGAGCTTTTTATAAAAAACAAACACCACCTTAGTTAATTTTTAGCTATTAAGGTTTGTATAGATGCAGATCATGTTAGTAACCTTATATGTTTAATCCAACAGGAATTCAACCCATCTGGTTCATCATCAACCTATGAGTATTAGTTACCAAAAGGAAGTGTTCTATAAAAATGGTTCTAATTTACATAACTATGATGAAACCAATGAGCAACAGTAAAGAAACCACCAATCATGCCCTTCCATTCTATCCATATAGTTAGTAATTCAGATTATATCGCAGTCGCCGGAATCAAAGTTATATCTAAACGGATTATACGAACACCTATGCCGTAGAGGAACGACAGATAGAACGTATTTGTTACCTGAACCGAAACGAGTCAAGGACTGAAGTAATGGCGGTGGAATCGCAAATGGTGGTGTGGCGGCACTGGCGATTCAAACCAATATGATTCAGAACAAAACATCACAGTTCATGGTTTCAAAGAATGATGATAATTTAAAGTACTTGGTCACCTGAACGTCGGAGAAAAAAAATAGCAACGGCTCGTCGAAGACCGTGGATGGTGTGCGGTGAACGATCGATCAGGAGAAGAGGTTGCTTTTGTGTCGATCGGTTTTGGTGGTAGTACGGAGACGGTGGCTGGTCAATTATGGTAGCCACTCGAACAGGAGGAGATGGCACAATCAAAAGTCATGGGTTTGATGGTTTCAAGAGAGATCGTACGGTTATGAGGTATATATTGTCACACCCCAACCTGGACAGCGGAATCGTCGAGGTGTGAGGGATAAGATCGTTCACAGCCACATAACGCTATTAATAATCCCGAATATTTATTAATAATAAATTCCAATAGTACTATTACAATCATAAGGTTCAAGGAAGTTTAAAATAAACATAACAAGTCGTTTATTCCATATATTTATCTAGGTCCATTCCTAGATGTGTAAGCTTCGAAGAGTAGAATTTAAGCTGGGTATTTCCAGAAACATGTTAAAATAAAAGGTCAACAATAATATTGGTAAGATTTCCATAGTTTCAATACATAAGTATATATAAAAGATGGCAATTCATGTTGTAAATTAGAGAACAAAGTAACTAGGGATGTAAGACAGAATGCACAATCAAACCTTGACAAAGTTTTACAAGTGTCAAACGTTCAAAGTATATACGATTAGCTAAGTGTACTTGGATCAACCAAGCAGGCTTGTCAGGCCCATAGATCTATGACGTCGCCAGGCTAGCAATAGTTAATGATTGAACATATATTCGACATTACATGGTAGCTACAAGGTCCAACTAATCACAACACACAAGTAAATTGCCATAAGTTTACAAGAATCAAACGTGTTTACAAGTGTAATGTTTATAATGTAACATGTTTCACCAAAAGTGTGAAAGCAATAAAATGGGTATAGAAATACTCACATGGCGTATATGTATCTAAGGTGGTAATAAGAATTAGAAATGATGTTTCCAACAAATTTCTTTACAAGGTACCTAAAAGTATATATTATAAGAGTAAGGTTAATAATAAGATTAACGGTTTAATGTGAACTAGGGTTTCGACAAGTATTTGGGGGTTTTTATAATTAAATAAAGTTAGTTATATATAGTTTAGTCCAATAAAAGAAAAATACTATTTATAAAATTTTTAAAGGAATTTAATTCTTTATAATAATTTGTGGAATTAAATTATGAAAGCATATAATTTTTGCGAGTAATCCATAATTACGTTAACATAGTGACCAATAAATAATTTAATATTTTAAACTATTATTTAAAGTCTATTTAAACTAAGCATAATATTTGTTACTAATATTTTATAATAATATTAAAGTATTTAAAGTTAAAAAATACATAGATAACTTTAAAAATAAACAAAGTTTACAAAACGAATTTTTATAATTTTTAGAAATTTCTTACATATTTTAATACACTAAAAAAATAAAAAGAATGAATTTAGGGTCCATAAAAATATTTAAAGTTTACGAAAAATATTTTTATAATTATTAAAAATTTCCTATAACTAAATTAAGGGCTAAAAAGCCTAAAAAAATTAGATGAGGGAGCCCAGGGTCGAACCCGGGACCTCAAGCTTATTAAGTGAGTGGGGAACCAGTGAACCAAGGCCTTGGCCGCAGTTATTACTTGGTTTCCAATTCTTATAAACCAATTGATACGAACCACCCCCAATTCTCAAGAACCCTAGATTGTTCTTGGATCAAATTGATGTATAAATCGATGTTGTTAACAGGAATAATCATAGGGCTTTTGATCCTTATGTAAAAACGAGTGTGTGAGTGTGTTCAATTACCCGAAATGATTTGGAGATCGAGGGAAACGAGTTCGAGTAGCTCACGGCCTGGGCACGATCTGGAAATCGATGTGTATGTGTGTTTAGATCAAATTGAGGTTAAAGAGAGTTTGTGTGTTCGATTTAGAAGGTTTGCCCTCTATTATATAGGGGTAATTTGTGCGAATGAGTTCAATTCAATTTGATTTTTGAATGGGGTAAGCGGGATCGATTTTAAACCTGTAAACGAGGTAATTTTTCAAATTGTGTAGGGCCATATGTTCGAATCCTTGTCGCGAGGCTGTCGGAAGCCTTTAATTTGAGTTAAACCGCGCTATTTTGTGTTTTTGGAGCTCACCGGAGAATGGCCGGAAACTCGCCGGATGGTCGCCAGAATATCGGGGGAGAAGAGAGAGAAAGCAGTTGTGTTTTTAAATATTTACACAATTGGTCCCTGAGGTTTCAAGTTTTATTATTTCATGTCAGAACTTTCTTTTAAAGTTTTAAAAATTACAAAATAACCCCTGGACTTTATTATTATTGTTATTATTATTATTATTATTATTATTATTATTATTATTATTATTATTATTAATACTATTATCATTATTATTATTTATTATTATTATTATCATTATTATTATTTTTATTTTATTAATAAAACTAACTTTAAATTATTTCAAAATTACGAGATGTTACATATATCGAGAGCAATTTGAACGTGAATTGAAACAGGGATCATGATCATCCCAAAAGTCTTGCAAGTTTGTTTGTGGGATAAGTGAATTCAATATCGTTGTGTTGATTGGAACAAGAGACTGAGTCAATTTTGTAAATGGATCTTGGTTGTGAAACAGGGTTGGTTGGATATCCAGCCTTACCCCATGTTCACTTTTTCTTCTTTGTTATTATCCAATTTTATTTTATGGTAATTATATATATATATATATATATATATATTATTTATTTATTATTATACTTATTATTATTATGTTATTTTACTTTACGGTTATTATAGTTAGTAAGAGATCATTGTAGGAAAATAAGTTTAAAATTAGAAGTAGTAAACATTTACTGAGTTGGGATTAATCCCTGTCGATAAATGAAAGGTATATTGAAAATCCAATACCCCTTAATATATTATAGTTATTGCTTTATATCATATAATGGAGTTGTAAGAATGGAGTTGTAAGAGCAAAGGTCATCAAAATCTTTACATGTATAGTTGTTTAAGTTACTTACAATCAAAAGAAAAGACTACTCAATAGTGGTATAGTTTGACCTCGTGGGGATTAATGTGTGTTTTACATCAACATATGAACATGCTTGGTGGTTTTAACAAGCTTCTTTACAGCAACCTAGTGTTAGCTACTTGTTTACATAAATATCATCTCTTTTACTTCTCTGCATTTGAAATGGGTCGTGTTCAAGAAAGAAACCAAATTTAAGAACATAACGAAAATGAAAAAAAAATCAAGTGAATAGCAAATCCGTTAAGGAATTGCAAAGAAATGTAAAAGGTAATTTGCTTAATTCTCAATCAATATATTGAAATCTTTGATTAATATGATGGGTGTGTTTTAATTTCTAAATATCTATTTGTGATTTTCAGGGTTGTTGCTTGAACTTCAATGAATGAAGGTGGAGGATTTTGTTTCTTTAGGATTATAGTTTTGTCATTTGGAAGGAATGAGGTATAGGATGTTGAATTATAGTGTGAGTTGTTTTAAGTTTGACATGTTATATCATATATGAATCTTATGCAGAACGTACGGATCTGTAATAATATATTAATATTGTTGGATATTTCTGAGGCATTTATAGGTAAGTCCACACACATACAAGTTTTAAAGGAACTAGTGTGTATTCATCCACGCGCGTTGCGCGTGTGATAAATCGGGCTCAGAAAAAACTCAGTTGTGGTTGCTAACCCTGAAGGGTAGCCATGCCAAAACAACCGATATCATCAGTTGTCATCACAGCCCGACACAGGACAACATGTAATAATACTCAACCAAAGGATGCATCAGGTTAGATGACCTCGAATAAGTGTCGATGAGCCAAAGTCATCATCAATAACATCTTTCCCAACAACATGCAAATACCAAATCATCAAAAATGTATGATCAATATCATGCTAAAAGTCTCAGATAAGCAATATCCATCATCATCGACATAACGAACCATCAAACAATGAAGCCTCAGATGAGGAAAAACCAGGTGCATCGGGTAACACCGTTCATTCAGGTGCGAATATCAGAGCACTTACCGACATGAAAACGGCCGCCTGCTCTACGTCAACCGCAAACGGGAGGCCGAGCGGCGGCTGTCCCCATGGGAGCCGAAGCCTCCGACATTTGGCTTAATGGCCGCAAGAGACCATACCCTGAACAGATGTCCATTCCGGGGAACATCGAAAGATTTGAACTACAACAGGCCCCAAGTCGGTCGGCCACGTGAAAGACGAAATAGATACGTACAAACAGCGAACCCATCGCCTTAATCTAGCCGGAAAGAGGTGGTCGGACCACCGCCATCTACACCACCGCCATCAAAAACGGCAACATCAACAACACATCCATCAAGACCACAACCACAGAGAACCATTCCCCGAGGTTTCACCCGGTTAACGTGCGACGGTGGTGGTAGTGACGGTGATGACGCCGCCAGCGCCTTAATCTAGCCGGAAAGAGGTGGTCGGACCACCGCCATCTACACCACCGCCATCAAAAACGGCAACATCAACAGCACATCCATCAAGACCACAACCACAGAGAACCATTCCCCGAGGTTTCACCCGGTTAACGTGCGACGGTGGTGGTAGTGACGGTGATGACGCCGCCAGTGACGGTGACGACGCGACGGTGGCACTCCTACCACAGAGAACCATTCCCGAGGTCTGGCCCCCCAAAATCGAAGCCCCGTAAGGTCTTGGTAGGACAGAAAACCTCGCAACGATCAGCGGGAGGCATGTGCCAGTTAGACGGCGGTCATCGGCGGGAGGCAAGCGCCGGCCGTCGGCTGGAGGCGGCGGCGCAGTTGGCATACCTCTGCCCCTCTTTTGGCAAAAGTGACCTATATACAGCCACACAGGGGCACAAACGAAAAAAAAAAATATTATGTGGCCAAATCCGAAAGCGTATAAAATAACTATTCATCGCAGTCTGTTTTTCATAATAGGTAAATAAACCATCGCAACACGCATGTTTTCTTACCAGTTTGTAACATTCTACATTACAGGTATAAGGTTTATATAATAAATCAAATAGAAATGCTATGACAAGTAAAATCTAAAGGTGTACAAACCATTTTTGTTTTAAACAGGTTCGGGTTTTAAACCGAACCAAATATTTTGTCATGTGGTCAAACCAGTTTTCTTTCAAATCAGTTCGGGTTACAAACCGGTTTGACTCACCGAATACTTGAACCTCTCAAACCGATTTGGACCGGTTTGAATTCGGTTATTTTTAAACCAGTTTTAATATCGGTTTAGGTTGTGGGGCTACCAAACCGGTATGCAAACCATCGGTTCAGATCGAATTGAGAACCAATTTGGCTCAAACCGGTTTTTTGACCGGTTTTTTACCGGCTTTTTTCATAACCATTTTTTTGTACACTTCTAGTAAAATCAAGGTTTTATAGTATTGTATATAAAAGTTCTACCCTTTTTAATCTACCAGTACAGCTAATTGTATTTTTATTGTTATTTTGTTAAATTCCTTTAATATATAAGACTGTTATATTCCTCTACCACATACCCCTCCCAAACCCTGCTTTTCAGCGGGATATACTGGGTATGTTTGTTTGTTTGTTTGTTTATTGTTATACTAGTGTAGTATCCCGTGTAATACACGGGTTGATTAAATATATATGAAATAATTTGTAGTAAAAATTTTAAAAATTATAAATGATGTTTGTAAATAAGATATGATTGAGTTAGAAATAAATAAATAGTTCAAGTAAAAACAACAATAATATTATTTTAAAATTTTATTTTATAAGATTGTGTTTTTTAATTGTTTTCTTAAACATTCTGGACTTTTTTTTAGTTTTATTTTGAAAAAAATAATTATGTTATGAAACTTAGAAAAAATAGTATTAAAATACTTATATTTTAAAAAAAATTGTGTCATATAGTTTTAAAGTGTATTTTTCATTATAATATAAGTTTTTTATTTTTTACAATATCTATTTTTTTATTTGAAAATGTTTTAAATAATATATTACTATATATACTATTATCATTTATTAGGAGAGAGAGGCGGGAAAATGAAAATGAGAATGATTAATATGTTGGCATGTGGCATATAAAAAGCTTCTTTTATTATATGTAATAGATTCCTCTAGGAACACATTTATAGGGATGTCTAAGGTTTAAATCCTAACAAATTATGTGGGGCTTAATTTAGAAGTAGGAGCTAACATAAATTTACCGTTCTAAAAAAACAAGTCAAAAGAAGTTGATTAAATAAACTTGAAGTAAAATTACTTATTTGTCAATTCTTTGAGATAGATTTAAAAACTTTTACATTTGTTTCAAAACAGGTGCAAACAAGTTGAGTCGTTTGTGGGTTTATTAAGACTAGTGCCTAGGATCTCAAGTTGTGAAGAGCTTAAATGAACCCAAGTTCGAGTTGAGCTTATTGGAGTTCATTTGTAAAAACGCTCAAAGTCTAAATATGACCAGACACCCAAGCTCAAATAAGCCTATTATTTATTTTTTTTTGATTTTTTAACGGTATGTTAGTATGTTAGTAGTTAGTTATCAGTATATCACTAAATTTCAAGATTTGAACCTTGACATTCAAGAAAACCAAAACCTCTCTCTTGACCAAGGTCAAGAGATCATTGTTTTCATAATAAACATATTATGTAATTTTAGTTCATATATTAAACATATGTTTTCATAATAACTAAATGACGTATTATTTTTAGTTATATATAAGATTACGACAAAAATTCCCAAGCAACATATTATATTATATATAAAAATTATAAGTACAAACTTATAGGGAAATTATTATAAATGTCTGCAAAGAAGATAAATAAATAACTAATAAGTAATAAAGAAATGAAACCAAGTGAACAAGTTTGAAAAACTACTCAAAAGCCGAGCACGAGATTTATAAATAAAACTCATAATAAACCAAACTCGAGCAAGAGCTTTCTTAATTCAAAGCTTGAACACATACAAGGCCTAAACTTGACTCGTTCACACCATATGCATATTATTCGTTTAAAAGCATTTGACAAATTAAAAAGAAAATGGTAACTCACCTTTACATCATGTTCATTAGCCAAGGCATGCAAACAGCCAAAACATGAGACTGCAACTAGAACAATAGTTGGTTCCAATCCTTGACAGAAACCAAATCAATGTTGGGTTATGGTTATTCGACAAGGCCATCCCATTTTCAAACCATGTTAACAATATATTCTTCATAACGTATAAGCAGCTTATTTCATTACTACATGTCACAAGTTCCACAAATATTATCAAATTAAAATCATTATTACTTGAGATTCAACTTTAACTCAAACTCTTCCCTATCAACACTGATAAACCCGAGATCTCGGCCATCACAAACCCCTCACCACCACCAACCATCACTCTTCCGCCACATGTTACCGCCTTCGCGGTTGTACATCGTGCACTACCAGTTGTACTCGAAGCCTTTTCCAACCCAATAAATGTCACCTTTTCTATTATCCACTTTTGACTTAATGCAAAACCTGCATTTTGAACCACTGATCTCAACATGGCTTTTTTGCCTACAACTTGGCTTGAAAATTTCACAAAGGTCCACTTGCCGCCAACCCCACCAACCTCTATTCCCTCTCCATCATCCAAAAACACCTCACCGGTGCTATTCGCGCTACTACTAATCACAACCAGTATGTGAAATGGTGTCACCCTAGCTGCTTTTGTAGTCAAAGCTTCTTGTTGTAAAGCCAATATGTTCCCTTCACGAATATGAACGTTTATATGGTCAGCTGGTGCATCAAGCCTAACATGGGTCCCTGAGCCCACACTGACCACATTGGAATAGTTAAATAGATCAAACCAGTTTCCAGATGGGAAGTATGCGTCAACTGCGACTGTTTTTGGCTTCAAAACAGGAGATACTAGTACACCTTCGCCAAGGAGAAACTGTGTGCTGATGTCGTAGGTGTTGGTGTCCTGAGGGAATGAGAAGAACAGTGGCCGTGCGATTGGAGTCCCCTTTGAATGTGCATTGTACATTAACGTGTAGAAGTAAGGAAGCATTTGGTATCGCAGTCCAAGCACCTTTCGAGATGTTGCAGCTACTGAATCCCAAAGGTAAAGTTCTTGTCGAATCGTTGATTTTTCAGAATGGTCCCTTGCGAAAGGATAAAAGGCACCTAACTGAGATTCAAACAAATCGGTGAGATCAGAAAAAATTATATTGATTGTATGCATGTTATATATGAGGTGTTAGTGTACTTTTAATACACTTTGGGACTTTCAAACCTACTTGACCCAATTAACACACTTCCAGTTTAGCAATTATATATGTAAAAAAGAGAATCTCATATATCCTCTTCAAACTTGCAAATTATCATATTTTCAAAGAATATCAGTTTTAAATGCATAATGTAGAATGTTCTTAAAGCATGCGAGTTTAGATGGGATATGTGAAATTATCTCGTTCAAAAAATGTAACTCATTAACGTGCTAGATAAAAAGTATGACCCGAATAAACGAGGTCAAAATGGTGAAATGTGCTATGTATAATGGCCTATTCGTAAGCCTCGTAAGCATTCTAATGTAACAGTTTCCTCAAAATAGTTTATTTACTTTTATTTGTTCTTAATCCGGGTCATATTACATTTTTCAACTATATAATGCGCTTTCAGTATGTATTCAACTCAAAAGAGATCATGATTAATACCTGAATCCATCTTTGGCAAAGTTCTTCAGTAGTGTTTCCATTAAAACCACAAATATCAGCACCAACCATTGGAATTCCAAATAACCCAAAATTCAGTATGCTCGGAATGGTATACGCCAAATCATCCCACGTAGCAGCATTGTCCCCGGTCCAATGTGCAGTGTACATCCCAGATCCCACAAATGTCGATCTAGAAAGTATGAATGGTCGTTTACCAGTTATTTTTATCAATGCATCATTTGTTGCTCTAGCTTCCAAAAATCCATACAAATTATGGGCATCATAAGCGGTTACATTGCCAAAATGCATAGAACTTGCTGGCACGGTTTTATTATTAATGGGCATTTGGACACCAGCATTGTTAATTTTGTAAGGAGGGTTATCAAGTTTAGATGATGGCAATGGAGGGGAGGATATGAAATTTGATTCTTCATTCATGTCAAGCCAAATGCCATCAACTGGTAGAACATCGTGAAACCTTTTGATCTCATCTCCCAAAAGATTGCACCTTTTGGGTTTAAAAAATCTGGGAAGTTAACAATACCAGGCCAAACCTCACCTAAATAAGGTTTACCCTCACGCTTTATATAGATATCAGCTTCTAGTCCTCTTATATAAGTTTGATATGTTGTGTTTACACTGATACCTAAGGAATCACTAGTTTTCAGTATTGTGTATATATAATAAATCTGCATGAAAATGATTAAGATGAATACCTGGATCTAATATGAGCACATATTTTTGCCCATTTTGGTGAGTTTTGAACAAATGGTGATAATTTTGACAATGGGAAGTTGATGGGGTCTAGTGTGAAATCTTTGTAAGCATCCATATAGTCTATATCTGTCCACATTACCTCTAGGGGTATGTTGGCTTTTGCATAACCAGCAACAACACCCTCAAGATCATGAACATCTTTGTAACCATATCGACATTGATGGAAACCTGTACCCAAACACAAATGGATTTCAACTTCCAAAACTAAACAGTTTCACCTATACAAACTTGATGGAATCCTATACCCCTTACAAACTTGTATCAAATGATGAATAATTACAATCAAAGATGGGCCAGATTAACCATGTTAGATAATTGTTTCACCTATAGTATTCACCTAGGAAAATTTCAACTTTCTAATGAGTTAGACGTCTGAACCATTAAGTGCCGAACAATTAAGAGGTCTGAGCCATTAAGAGCTAGTATATCGCTTAACTATTCAAATGTAAATGTCTAACCTATGCAGATAAGAGGTCTTAACCGTTCAGCATTAATATAATGTTTAACCATTAAGAGGCAAATGTCTGAACCATTCAGGCATTTGCTCGCGAAACAAACAATGTGAACCATTCAGTGCTAAATCATTCGACATCTGAACCATTAAAAGGCTGAAACAAACAACCCCTTAGGTTTTTAGCTTTAGATCCGTAGGTATGCCAAACTAACCGTAGATTGCGCTGATTTGGCAAATGTAGTCGTTGAGATATCATGTTAACTGATTAAGAGATGCGTGACAAGTGGCTGAACGAACAAATTTTAAAGTCATAAAAGCTAGAGTCTGCCACTTAACATACAAATTACCTAGAAATCACTACACATTCTCGTCTAAATCACCTAGAAATTCAAAAAAAAAAAAAAAAAACATTCACCTTGGTTATATATGAATTTTATATAATTGTAGAGATAAGAGTGAATAAAACAAGTATTATTTCATAAAATATTATAAATATGTCATGTAGTTATCAAATTGAAAACAAACAATGTGGAAAAGTGCAAATGAACTCACCGAATGACCAATAAGGCATGGGAGTCGGTCTACCAATCAACTGAGTATACTGATCCATAACTAACTCCGGCGATTGTCCAGCAAAGAAGTAGAAATCAAAAACACCCCCAATCACCTTATAAGTAATCCTATCACCACCATACACAACATCCATACCATTGCTATTAAGCAACAACACTCCATGAGAGGTTCCCGCCACCACTTTACCATCAGAATCCGGTGACCTAACATCCATATAATACGGATGCGATCCATACAGATTGACATCGACATTCAGACTTCCGATATCAGCATTCCAAAGCGTGAGCGTCTGATTGTGCGTTAGCTTAAACGAACGCTTCGTGTGTTCTCCGATACCGTAGATGGATGATCGGTGAGATGGAAGTGAAGACGTTAGTTCAAGGTATTGATCTTTGAAGATGAGAACGGTGCCGGAGGTGTCGAAGAGGATGTCGCCGGTGGAGCGACGGCCGACGGTGAATCCGAATTGGGTGGTGGTGGTGGTGGCGGTGGTGGTGTTGTGGAGTGTTAGAGTGAGGTCGGAGGTGGGGTCGGAGAAAAAGAGGTTGGTTGGGGTTGTTTGATGGGATTTTGGGGGTGACGTGTAAGGTTGTGATTGGCGTGGGAGAATGTGGGTTGGAATTTCCCATCTTTCGTGTTTTGCATCGGTGATTCGAATCCTCAATCGATCAGCTGTTTCAAAGCTTTGCAAGAACATAAAGTTAAACAGCCAGTTTGTTTTTCTTTTTTTCCTTTTTTGTTTTTGCTATAGGCATTTATGAAACTAAATATGGACTAGTAACAAAATTTAATGGTGAACTTATCTACACTATTTGTTCTCATGGACTTGAATCCTTAATATGAGACAGACATAATGCAACATACACTAGTTTTTCTTTTTCTACATTATCTTTTCCTTCTAATATTATTTAAACTTGCATGTATAAATAAACCTATATCATATTTACGAAGGACAGGGCCGGCCCATCTTCTAAACTTGAGACTCATTGGGATTGGGAGCTCAAAAATATAAGAGCCCCCATTTTAAAATTATTATATTAGGCTTTCTATACTTTTTGGGCCATTGAAATAATCCAGAATCCCATGTGAATAAACTTTAAACGATGACCAGATCCAAGAGCTATAATCAAGAATCCCATGGCAACTGAAGAGACACAAGCAAACAGATCGATGGTTATCACATCTTAATCACCGATGAATGAAATTATGTTCTCTTTTGTTCGGAACGGCCAAGAGCCACAACCATAGGCACCATTTCCGCAATTCGTATCACAATCGTCAATTCATCACCATGTATTTCACTTGCCACTGTCATCTCAGTTGAAATCATTGAATCAATCTATCGACCCGTCATCTCAACTATCAAGGTTAGTATACAAAGTTCTTCATTATGTTACTGCTTTTGTTTAAAAAATAGGAGTAAAGATTTAGATTTTTGACATTTTTATTTACTGCTTGTGTTTAATTGTTCAAATAGTTAGGAATCAAACCATCAATTGTGCTTTTGGATGTTTAGGCGTTTCGATTTAGGCCCTTTTTTATTTGGTGGTTGTTATGAATTTTAATGTCAAACTGAATTCTTCGATGAATCAAGAAATGCTAAAAAACAAAACGAGAAGCTTTTAACGAATAATAAAAAGAATCACTTCTAAAGTTTGTAACAACCACAAAAACAAATTCTACAAATCTTAATGAAAATGTTTAATGAACATATAATTTTAGATAAACCAACAAACCTTGATAAACAGATAAGTTTAGATGAACCAATAAATCTAGATGATCATACAAACCTAGATGACATATAAATATTGATGAACCTACAAATCAAGTGAACTGACCTTTAAAAAGGAGATGAGTTATTATTATTATTTTTTTTTGAAAAGGCCCCCAATTTTCTAGATCGATTAGGGCCACAAAAAACGTTGAGCCGCTCCTGACAAGGGACGATACCGATATCACTACACCATAAAGCCATGAGCGTTTAATATGCGTATTTTAGTAAAAGTTAATATATCATAAAATAATTATGAGTGAAGCTCTTTTGGTGAAAACTTTAAAAAGTATAATACTTTCTATATTATTAGTCTATTAATAAGTTGTGTTATATAATTTATCCCTTGAATGAGTTAGTCTTTTCACTTATCCTTACAAACTTCTGAAACATAAATAATATATTTGTTTTATCAAAATCATTCATTCAATTACTGCCAAGAAACCGGTACCCATCTAATATAAAATTTAAGATAAGATGCACTCTTTTCATCTTATCTCATTAGCGAATGAGGGAGTATGCCGATATATATTCTTTCCATATATTATTAATAATTTACTATTTAAAACATAGAATCAACATTCATAGTAATTAAACGTTGAAAATACAGATATATTTATTTTACAAATTATTAAATATATGTTAAATGCACCTAAAAATTCTCAACCCACTATGTATAACATCACGATGAGTTGATTCTAACACACACGGCGTAGATTGTGCTCACAACACAAAAGAAACGAGTCAAAATATTAAAGAATTGAATCTTCTTACTCTAATAAAAGAGTAACTTGAGATGCCACGTGACAGCACCATAATCATCAAGATGCCACGTGGCAGCACCACAATAATCATCACCAAAATTTTCCCGTCTCTCTCTCCTCTTAAATAATTACCTTAGTTACTCATAATATTATTTAACATTCTTTTACATTTAATAAATTAAAAAAAAGAGATCTATTTATTAATATTATTCCTAAATAAATAAATTCTTTATAAAATAATTAATTTTTCTAAAGGATAAAACGTTTTAAAAATATTAAATATTTTAAAATTGGTATTTTCAAAAATTCAAATTTTTAAAACAAAAAATAATTCAATTGGGAGTTATAATAAGGAAATTTTTAAAAATGACATTTTTATATGGTTTGTTTTAGAACAAAATGTTTATTTTTTTGAAAAAAATTTAAAATTAAAATTTAAAAATGTTGATATCACTGTTTTATTAATTATAGTCAGTCATATCGTATCTTATAATATCATTTATAAATAATAAATTTTATTATATTAATATGTTATTTATTAAATCCGTGTAATAAACGGGATTAATAAAACTAGTAACTTGTATATTAAGTTTAGGGTTGTTAATTAGTCTTTTAATGATTTTATTAAAAGTAGTTAAATAAGTCAGAGTTAGTGTGTTTTGATTTGTTTAATAGACACCTCTTAATATGGAAGTTTTAAAACATCTTATTCGATCATGCTCTTAATAGATGTGAAACAACCCTTATTTTTAAGGAAACTATAGATACCTTGCGATTAGCCGGAGTTCATCAATGTCCGGTCCAAACACGGAAGATTTCTTGTTGAGTTGAAGATCAGCGACCAATAATTTGCTGCCGAAGCCAATAGATCGGAGAGAGTAGCCGTAACCGATCGGTTCCGGTTGCTGATCAATATCCGCAGCGGTTGTCCGATCAACCGAGAGTAGTAGTAGTAATATAAACACTATTGACGCCATTGTTTCCGATGGAGCCTGCAAAGACTCATACTATAGCTAGTGATATGCCCAACAGGCAACAAGTTCCTTTTTGTAATTGCACAAAAATCAACGCTAGAGACCACTCAAATCTACACCACTCATTGGATGTTCTTAAATGCTTTCTTTTGTCATTTTGTCTCACGGGTTACACGTGCCGGCCAATGGGATCGTATATTCTTGTATACATACATACAATATGAAAGTGGCTAAACGTATCTTAGGGGCTGTACGTTTGGTAATTTCTGAATGATTAAAATGGTGTTTGTTTTTTTACAAAAAAACTTCTTAGTCTCTTTTATCTTCACCAAAAAGAGGACGCGCGGACATTTTAAATTTCAGACTGTTTGTTTTTCGAAAGACATTACATAATATTTAAAAACCAATTGAAATGAATAGTAGGAATAGTTACGTGTACATGTTCTTATGCTTATGGTACAAGTGGGTATTGCGTGTACAAGTTTCTATGCATATGGTACAACGTGTCTTGCCTTTTTTAAAGGTATATTCAACCTTTCTTCTCCAGATTTTGTATAGAGAGAGAGAGGTGGTGGCTCTACCTCCGCCATCGGTTTTGGGGGTTTTCGTGGTTGTATTGCCACCGCCAGTTCAGTGGTGCCAACGGCGGTCGAGGCGTTGCCGCTCTGGTTCGCGGGGGAATCTCCGGCAACCTCCGGTGGGATCTCCGATGAATCGTGTGGATGAAGGGAGACCGAAATCTGGTGGTGGGTATGAGAGGGTAAAGGGTGGATTTGAGGCGAATTCAGCGGTGATGAACCGACCCAGATCCAGTGGGTAGACCCGACCCTATTCGAGTGGATGATTTGGTATGTTGTCTTCTTTATAATCTTTTTGAATCTTTGGTTGGTATGCAATTATGCATCTTGTTGTTTTATGTGTTTATGCATAAGCATGGTGATTGTGAGGTTATGATTTCATTGGATGTTAATAGTAGCTCTGGTGTATGGAGATTTCAATGTGTTCAGGTGAATTTGCAGTAACTGTTGAGAAATTGGTTTTGATTTTGATGTGATAGCTCAAAAGGTTATGAATTGCATATGGTAAAGATGATTGTTAGAGTTTTCTTTGGTTAAAAGGTGTAACTAATGTAGCAGCTGTTGAGAAATTGGTTTTGATTTTGATGTGATAGCTCAAAAGCTAAAAAAGCTTTTGAATTTAATATGGAAAGATGATTGTTAGAACTTTCTTTTATTGGAGGATGTGAATCATGTAGGGGTGTTAACTGATTTCATGTTTAATTAGGTTAGTATGATAACTGATAAGATCATTTGCAGGATGGATTTTGGGAAAGTTTTGTGTTATTCATAAGTGGATTTATGATGTGTTAGGATCCACGATGAAGCTGATTATGATTTGGATTTGGCTTTCAAATTTTGGGTATATCCTTCACCAGAATTGTATGGATTGATGCATTTTGGAATGGCTGGATAATGTAAAAAGAGTGGGCTTTACAGCATAAGTATTTGGTGATAAGTTTTAAAGCGACTACATTCATTTAGGATTTATGTTTTGATCTCCATTAGTTGATAAGGAGGGGGTAAAACGTCAAGTTTCAGTATTTCCCTTCCTCCACGAGTACCGTGCTTTGTCTTTAAACTTGAGTAGATGTTAGGTGGTGGCGGTGTGAGTGTGTTGGGGGTTGTTGGACCTCTACTGCCGCTCCGCCTCTTCTCCGTCATACGGTTGTTGTGACGGTGGTCTTGTTGCCGGCCGAACCAAAGGCGGCGGCCGCGCGTGGGGGGGGGGGTTAGGGTTTATGGAGGGGGTGATATTCTTGATCTCATGATCAGTGGCACCGGTACCTCCGTCGCACGATGACCGCAACCCTGTTACCTCCGCTGTGACCCATCACCACTGCTACAACCCCGTCATTAGTGCTCGCCACCACTATCAGCGATACACAAAAAGGTTAGCCATGGTGGCGGTGGTTTTGCACTCCGGGCACCTCCTTCTTTCCCAATCTACAACATGCATCAACCATTTCCCGATGGTGGCCTTCACATTGGTGGTGTTAATGGTGGGGTCTTGACGATGATGGTGTTGGCGGTGGGGGTCTTGACGGTGGTGGTGTTGACGGTGGGGGTCTTCGCGGTAGTGGTGTTGATGGTGGGGGTCTTCACCGTGGTTCGATGATGATGATAGTATCATCGTCTGAGAAGCTACTATATTTTGCTGGCTTTTTTGTTTAAAGCATAGGTACTAGCTTTATGTTTGTATTTCTTTTCGAGTCTTGAACGTTAGTACATGTACAATCTGAACTAAAATTAATTTCGCGCAACGCGCGATCCGATATCAACTAGTTTCATTAAAAAAATATCTTCCCGTTATCTTTTTGAGGAAAACTCAAACCCACCTCTTTTCTCCTCTTTCAACCTCTTTTCTCATCT
The DNA here is from genome assembly GCA_024085815.1 of Flaveria linearis. NCBI lineage: Eukaryota > Viridiplantae > Streptophyta > Magnoliopsida > Asterales > Asteraceae > Flaveria > Flaveria linearis. The sequence goes on from CM044002.1 coordinate 16,517,128, forward strand.
TCCAACATCACACAACACATACTATCTCTCTCCCCCATCCTCAGTTCCTCACCCCCATCCTCCATCGCCCCCATCCTGCTCGCCGGCCTCCCTCCATTGTCGGCGACCTCACCGTCGACCGTCGACCGCCGACCGCCCCCTCTCCTTCGACTTCTGTTTCTCGATCGGCCCCCCTCCCCCCCCCCCCCCTCCCCGAAAATCCTAAGTGACGTTGAAGTGGCTTTTGGGATCACCTTCCGACGCCATTCTCGCGGCGGTGCCGTACTCACTCCGGGGAGCATCGTCCACCGCAGCGCCGCCGTCGGGGTACTCCACAACATCAAGATTCGACACATTGGATGCAAGATAAGGTTTATCAAGAAACTCTGATCAGGGACCCACGTTTGCCACAACAAATCATTTCTTGATGTGACCATCGGACCGCCCATGTTAACCCTAGCCACCGTCTCCAACGCTTGAGTCAACAACCCATAGTAGCTCGCCATAGGTGCGACGGAGGCGGCGTCGTCGGAGATCAACAGATCGGGAACGAAGACGACTTCTAAACCGTTGATGAACGCAAACGAACCACAGAGGGTGTGAAGATGATTTCAAGATCGTCGGCGGTGACGTTGACAGAATATTCCTTCACCGTCGCACCATCTTGAAGCTGTAAGTAGATGTTTGCGAGAAGATTCTTGCGGTTTGATACAGTTGAGAATATTCCTGCGACGCCCCCTCTCCTTCGACATCTGGGGTTTGTTTGATTCGTATGTATGTTGGTTGTATGCAGGTTATCGATTTGAATTCATTGTTTGTGATAGTTATGCTGAGGTTTCAGCTCGATCTTTCTATCTGTGTTTAATTTGTTGGGTGTTTTGGGTTACGATTGAAGCAGTTATTATTACTAATCGGTTAAAAAAATAGGTTTACTTTAATTACAAATGTTAAAAAAACAAACAGTTTTTTTTCTTGCAGACCGCAGACGTTTGGTCCACCTCTTCTGCTGCAGATATCTGCAAATGTGGTTCGCAGACGTGATCCGCAGACGTGATCCGCAGACGTGATCCGCAGACGTGATCCGCAGACTGCAGACGTTTTCCTATAGAAAAAACAAACAACACCTAAGTGTTGAACCAAACCTGTGAAGCAGCTTTTATTTTTCTTTCTTTTCTTAAGAGGTCTGAAACATTAAGAGGACTGGATCATTAAGAGCTAGTATATCACTTAACTATTCAAAATCAAATTTTTGATCAATTCAAATAAGAGGTCTTAACCATTCAGCCTTAGACCTCTTAACTATTCGGCATTAGTATAATGTTTAACCATTCAGAGGCAAATGTCTTAACCATTCAGACGTTTGCTCGCGAAATAAACAGTCTGAACCGTTAAATGCGGAATCATTTAGACATCTGAATCATTAAGAGACTGATTCAGATGCTAGCAAAAGTCCTTATTCTTTAAGTAGGAATTTTATTGATGCAACAACCTGAAAGAGGTGAAACAAAAGAAAGTAAAGAGGTGTGTATGTTTATCACAGCTCATAGAGTACTCATCTAGAAGCTCGTCTGTCTCAAAAAAAAAAATTGTAGAAATTCATTAAAGTTATGAAAGTCAGCAATTTATCTCATCTTTAGGACCATGTGTTTAAATCGATAGATATGTTATAAGTATACAAACTTTGATCCACGCACATCTATTCGTGCATGGACCACTGTATCTTTTGAAAAGCCAAAATATAAGATATGTTATGATTGTTATCTTAGGTGAATTGTATAGTTTATTCATGTGGGTTATTAAAAAAAATAACGGAAATCGTTTTTAAGATTTATTAGTTGTATAGTTTTGGTCGTGACATGATCGGTGTTAGGAAGGGTAACATAACTTGTATATGGTAAAGGTGCATTGTAGACTCTTTTGATGAAATTTTAGCTAAAATACATAAGTGGTCAAAACTTACTTTCAATATTTACAATCTTTTGTATTGTTTTATTTATCGAGTAATATTATTACCAGGGAAACTATATAAAAGTGTTCTCTGTTACTCTAACGCAACCCCTGCACGTATGGATATTATTATCATAAATGGTTGATAACTTATTTTTCTTTCCTTAATTCCATTCACCCGAGTTCAAATTCATGGTGTGACTATGTTTTTTGTTTTATTTCTATTTCTTTTTTTTATCCTTTTATTTAAATTTATTTTTGTTTGTTAATTTTTAGTTTTTTTTCTTTGTTGCTAACTTCTTAAACAAATATTTTTTTCAAATTTTTATGTATGTTACGATCTCAAAACCGAGTCACGTAATTTTATACGCTTCTTTTATAATACTTAACTACTAATGTCATTGTCACAACGCTTGTAACAAAATTCATAAAAACACCGCATCACATATGCTAAATTTCTACTTTTTTTCTCTTTGTCAAGTCTGTATTATATGATTATTATACTGTGTATCAGTATATACACTATATTGTACGGTTTAATAAGATAACTATAGTTCCGAGGTCCTATTATACACGCACAAACAATTGCTTTTGTTTCTTGATTGACGGTGGACTGGTGGAGATTGGTACTTGATGCCACAAGTGAGGATAAATTTATTATTAGTGGATTTAAGTTAGTGGGGTAGTGTGGAATTTAACCAAAAGGCCAAAAAAAATCCACTCGCTCAAAACGTCCGATGAAAAGGTTGTTTGATAGCATCTGAATCAGACTTTTAATGGTTCAGATGTCTTAATAGTTCAGCACTTAATGGTTCAGACTGTTTGTTTTACGAGCAAATGTCTGAATGATTCAGACATTTGTCTCTGAATGGTTAAGCATTATACTAATGTTGAATGGTTAATATGTCTAATGTTGAATGGTTGAGAAGTCTAATACTGAATGGTTAAAAGGTCTAATGATGAATGGTTAAGATGATGATTGCTGAATAGTTAAGACCTCTTATCTGAATTGGTGAGACGTTTACCTTTGAATAGTTTAGTGTTATAATAACTCTTAATGGTTCAGACATCTTATTGTTTCAGCACTTAATCATTCAGAAATTACCATACAGTCTCTAAGTAAAAACCAAGTAAAGTGAAAATGTGATTGGGCATCATCAAGATGATCATGATCATAAATAATGTTTATTCAATTTTAACAGATCGTAACTAATAATAACTAGTATTAAAATCCTCGAGTTACGGCAGAGAGTTACACGTGAAAAAAATATACATGAAAAAAACTAACGCTGACATGTTACCAGGAACAGGCTCGTTGAAGGTAAATGAAATCTTGATGTCGGTTATCATGTTTCATATGTTAACTCATGATATTATTAATAAAACAAATGAGCGGAGTGAATGTTTGTGCGAGTTTATTGTGATTTTCGATACTAGAACCTCATAGTTTCTTAGGAGTTCCAAGGGGGCAACGTCCTTGATAGCGCGGTCCAAGAGGTGAAAGCCCTGGCAGGACTCAGAAATTTTTTATTTTGGTAAATATTGTTTTGTGAAATATGCATGAAAATTTGATTTTCCAAAATTTCACATCTAAAATTCTAAGAGTAAAAATGATATTTTTAAGACACTATCTGCCTCCGACAGTTTCACCCCATCGCTGCAAATTTCAGTTTCAGATCATTTTGGTCAGACTTCTTCTTTGTCAAGTTCTTGGAATACATACAAAAAAAACACATATTTCATTCTTGATTCTAAGTTGTATCCGGTTAAGATATATGGGTGAACCACCGCATAATTTCGATCTAAAGTGTACGCTCGACTCTCAAATTATCGGTTTCTGAATTTAAGTTTACAACATGTTGATGGTATAGTTTAATCTAAGGCTCCAAGCTGCAAATTTCATTAAAATTAATTTTGGTTTCACTTGTTTCAGATGGTCATTAGGTTTTTTGTAGGTGTATCAACGTGATTCCCAAGGATCATCATAGATTAAAATTCATACTCAGACTCATGGCCATCTAGGGTGTCATGAACCAGAGGTGACAGAATGACCGAGTTGAAACACAGTCAAAACTAGAACGGGTCAACTCGCAACTATTTGGTGATTTTTCATAGTATTTAGATATGAGTAAATTGTTTTCAAGTGATCCTTAATATGAACCAATACAAGTTCTATAATCAACAGAAACAAAGAAGATCCCAATTCAAAAAGCTGAACATAAGAAGTCCGGATAAAGGTTCAAAAGATTCACCAAACACAAAAGCAGATAAGATTTATAACGAGCTGAAAACATGTTTTAAACAATTAATGATGCTGCAACATACCTGAAACGAGCTCATAGAGGAACAAGGCTATTCACGTAAGGTACCGCCTTTAGGTCAGCCTGAGGTGCCTCAACAAGAAACTTTGCTTCTGCAGTCTTCAAATCACATTGGTAAATTTTTCGCCCGCAACAAATCAACACGAATTCACTCCCAGCACACAAAACAGGAGAAGGGCCATATGAACTGGCATTAAGCACTTCACCTAATAAAGGGATTTTTATCTTGTCATCCCATAGTTTGGCATGGCTGCTCATTTGCATAGTGTTGCAGTAGATGTTTGAAACAACACTAACTATTAACACACGTCCATTAATAGAAGCTGAACAAAGTTTCCCATTATATTCTCCTAAAATCCCGTTACCATTAGTGTAATACCCGTGTATGACTTGAGACCGGTCTTTTGTCATATCAAAGACCAAAATGCTTCCATGAGAAGATTTCCAGTACACGACATCATTCACACACACTCCTGATTTTGAAATCAGTTTTTTGGCAGCAAAGTTGATCTCCCCGGATACTTTCCATGAATTGTCTTTTGAGGAATAGATTTCAAATTCAGTAGCATCATCAAAATCAATTGAGCGAACAGCACAAATGAGTCTATACTCAGCTACAAAGTTTAGTAGTGAAGGTTTGAAAACGAGAACAGCAGCTGGTTCAGCACCATGTTCCATGCTCGGTTTTGGGAGTTTTTTCCACTGCATTGTGACAGGATTACAAATATAGTAAGCCCGATCACTAGTTTGGGCCCGACAACAGAGTAATCCATTGGACGAGGCCACAACGTCAACAGGGACTGGAAGGAAGCTCAAGGAAGGATCGGGGACACCACAAGATTCTGGGTCAAAGGATATGAATGTTGGTGAGTCTTCAGGGCTTTGGTAGAACATGCCTGATATAGATGAGAATGAAAGGGATTGGTTGTGGGCAAAGAAAGGAGTTGAGATCATCATCTTCCAATCTCTGCAAACACCTCGGAATTTGAAAAGTGATTTCGCAGGAAGAAATTGAAGTGCATGCTCCCGTATTATGAGCTTAAGGTCCATGTAGATCTTGTTGTTTCTTGCTGCAAGAAACTTATTCACATTCTTTCCGCTATCCATTGTCTTGAAATGAAAATTTTCAGCAACTCAAACTGCAAGCATGTTTCAAGAATGAACCCAAGTCAAGACAATCAAAAATAACAGATAATTTTGTGTTGCATAACAAAAAGAACTGATTTCCATCGAGTGAGGAAGTAGAAACAATTACATACAACAGGAAAACAAACTTAAACGCTCTAAATGACCACATGCATAAACACATAGCATCGACAATTCATGTCTATATATGCAGATGAGTAGGACCCATTTGAAGCATGTAGAGCATACTAAAGTAGGACTAATAATACTGCTAAGGAGAATAGAAGATAGAACCTGATCCATGGGACAAATCACAAAATGAACAGGGTGGCAGGCATATACAGGCAGCCATCACTTTTCACCAGAGGTGAACTTAAGTTATTTCATCCAAAATAATACCTACATTGAATCCAAGACTAAATGACTACTTACTTTTTCGCCAAAAATGAAACTAAAATAATTTCAAACATCTACTACATTCAAACATCCAAAATAAATACCTGCAACTAATTTGAAATATTTCCTTACAGAGGCAAGGCAAATCACTATATTAATATAACTTTCAGTATCCATAAGGGTTTGTGTAATTTCACGACACCCACTACAGACACAAAGCTTCTTGTATAGTATAAAAAGACAAACTTCTCATGTTTGCCATTCCCGATAACATATATCCTCAGATTCACTCTTTTGGTAAGCAGACTAGAGTTAAGACAGCACTTTCTATCGTACTCAAGAACACCCAACAATGTTAGGAGCCTGTTCTTTCATTATCTTCTCCCCAAGGTCCAAACGATAACAGACTTGAGAAAACGCAATAACCATTCGTATCAACGTTCCTAGTTAACAATATCATTTACAAATTACCACTCAAGAATCAAGATAACCTATCTCATTAACAGTTGCAAATTTAAGAAAGTGAACTCCAATTTTAAATGGGGGAATGAACATCAAGAACTGAACTCACAAATCACAATATCATCAGGGACATTACCCAAATTAATACTCTCCGTTCTGCAAACATAAAAAACAAATAGTTAGCCAGAAGTTGTTGATGTTACCACATCATCTTCCCCCAATTCAGAACGAAGACTCTCGAGAAGTAAAAATTAAGATGTAATGACAAACATTTCATTGATTTTTGTGAATTATCAAGAAGGATGAATGTTAGCAAACGAAATCAACGTCAAAAGTAATCAAATCACATGAAAAGCAGACTCGCCAATGGATCAGATATGAAATAGTTTAGAATCAACACTTAAAAGTATGTACATGTCGAAATTAAGACATCAAAATTGAACTCCAGATCACAGAAACTGTAAGTACTCGAGGAAAAACCACACGATCAACAAGGTATTCTGCAACCCGTAAAATGAAACTTAAATCATAGCTATACTATTGAAAAACTAAAACCCTAGATAGAAATTTTACGGCATTAAACAAATAAAATAGAGTCGATCGAACATACACACGAAGATGAAGAACTAAAATCATGTGATGGTGATCTTCGTACCTCATGAAGCGATAGATGAAGGTAGTGCAGGTGTGCCCTTTTCAGTTGTGAGTGATCGGAGGACCCGCTGTTAAGTCCTTATATGGGTCAACTTTCGCGGAATTTTATTCGGATACGCAACAACGCAAATGTCTTTGTTTATAGTATTTTAAAATTTTATGTGTACTGGGGTTGGGGGTGGGGGTGGGGGTGGGGGTGGGGGTGGGGGTGGGTGAGAATGCTTAAAGTTGTTTTTATAAAGTGACTTTTTAAAAGGAACAATTTTTAATTTTTGTAAATCTATTTTTTAATTATTTAAAATTAACTTATTAATTTTTTATCCGGACATATTTATTGACTTGTTAACTTTTTAAAAGCTAAAAAGTCAAAAGTTGATTGAAAAATTGATTTGACGAACATGCACTTAAAGATTTTTCTCTATAAAGATTGTATGACTTCAAAAATTGTGTAACGTTGTGTGATATTTATAAGATGAAATGTTTAAAAATTACATTTAAACTTTTTTATCAAATTAAAAGTCACTTAACTACTAAACTTTTTAATGGTGTTTAAAATCATCTTCAGTGCCCGAGTGAGTCTTTCTTGAATAAGATATCAATCGTCGATATTAATCTTAACGCTTCAGCCTTAACTCACCTAAAAACGTTATCAAGAATAAAACTTATCATTATGAGAGCATATTCCTTAAACTCAAGTTTACTTAGAACCTAAAAGATCCTAATCCTAACCTCTCACATCCATGAAAATGGACCAAAAGACCATCCATTACTAAAATTGTAGTGCGCATTAGTCTTTATGATATAACAATATTATAGCTGTTGTATTCACTTCTCAAGAATCACATGTGACATTCGTCATTTTCGACTAGCTTTGTATTTGTTATTCTGTATTGTAAACCTGACCTGTTTTGTTCTTAGGATCTTTAGGTATTAATAAAATGATGGATTTTATGTTGTAATTATGTTTCATACTTGCCATTTCGTTCCAAAGTCTTTAACGATGTTTAAAACGCTTATTTTGTGCTCAAAACGACCTAAAATAAATTACAAGGACTAAAATTGCCAAAAAATCAAAGTTTGTCCGAGAGCCCCCACATCACTTGGCGCGTAGGGCTGGCCTCAGCTCACTACGTGGCGTGACCCACAGTTCATTTCAGTAAAATCAGTTTTTTTAACGTTTTCGGTTCGTTTAAGCTCGTTTAAGGCCCGAACTCGTGTTTTAACTATTCAAACCAACCAAGACCTAACCCATAATTATTCTAGAACCCTCCAAACATGTTTTTATACCTGGTCATATTTTATTTAAATCAAAATTTATTTTAAATAAAAGAATCAAAGTGCACCCTTTTACCCACCGGATAAACGAATTACCCATTCCCTCAAACCCTAATCATTCTCTATAAATACCATTCATTCTCAACCATTTCACCCGCACATTTTCATCTTTTTCTTCCAAATTTTTGATCTTACAAGTTGTTCTAGCTAGTTTTGCTTAAGTTTGACTTTAAAAAGTCAACGGAACCGAATCTTGCATTTCAAATCATTTCAAGTATGTGTTTTTGGATATTTTCAGTTTGAAGGAAGAATCATGAGGCAGAAGGAACTAAACATGAGGCAACGCAGGTGGGTTGAGTTACTAAACGATTATGACTGTGAGATTCGTTATCATCCTGGAAAAGCGAATGTTGTAGCAGATGCTCTGAGCAGGAAAGAACGAACCAAAACTTTACGGGTGCGAGCGTTGGGAATGACGATTCATATAAGTCTAACTACTCAAATTCGTGATGCTCAGTCTGAAGCACTAAAGGAGTAGAATTTGAAAGAAGAATCCTTTCGCGGTATGGATAGACAATTTGAGATCAAGTCTGATGGAACTCGCTACTTCATGAATCGAATTTGGATACCAAATTTTGGAAACTTGAGGGATCTTGTGATGAACGAGGCACACAAATCTAGATACTCCATCCATTCGAGCTCTGATAAGATGTATCAGGACCTGAAGGAGTTATACTGGTGGTCTAACATGAAAGCCGACATAGCCACCTATGTTAGCAGGTGCCTCACGTGTTCAAAGGTTAAGGCGGAGTATCAGAAGCCATCCGGATTACTATACCAACCGAAGATTCCACAATGGAAATAGGAGCAGATTTCCATGGATTTCATCATAAAACTATCCAAGACATCCACTGGTTGTGATACGATTTGGTTAATTGTGGATCGACTGATAAAGTCTGCTCACTTCCTACCAATTAAAGAAACTGATGAAATGGAAAGGTTGACGAGGGTTTATCTCAAGGAGGTTGTTTCGAGACATGGAGTACCGATCTCCATTATCTCTAATCAAGACAGTCGATTTACCTCGAGATTTTGGCAATCATTACAAAAGGCCTTGGGTACACGGTTGGATATGAGTACCGCATACCACCCTCATACAGATGGTCAGAGCGAACGGACCATTCAGATATTGGAAGACATGCTTAGGGCTTGTGTGATAGACTTTGGAAACCGTTGGGATACTCATCTACCCTTAGCTGAGTTTTCTTACAATAATAGCTATCACACCAGTATCAAAGCCGCACCGTTTGAAGCACTATACGGAAGGAAGTGTCGATCACCACTGTGTTGGACAGAGGTTGGCGATAGTCAACTCACTGGTCCCGAGATCATACGTGAGACCACGGAAAATATCGCTCAGATTCAGAACCGACTCAAAGTCGCGCGTGACCGTTAGAAAAGCTATGCTGATGTGAGACGTAAACCATTGGAATTCCAAGTAGGAGATAAGGTTCTACTTAAAGTCTCACCATGGAAAGGAGTCATTCGTTTTGGCAAACGTGGTAAGCTAAACCCTAGATACATTGGACCATTTGAAATCCTTGCCAGGATTGGTCCTGTAGCTTACAAGCTAAAACTTCCTCAAGAACTTAGTAGTGTTCATGACACTTTCCACGTGTCAAATCTGAAGAAGTGCCTGTCAGATGAAACTATGGTTACCACTCGATGAGGTTCAGATTGATGAACAACTTCATTTTATTGAGAAGCCCATGGAGATCCTAGATCGAGAGGTAAAGAAGATGAAACAAAGCCGCATTCTTATAGTAAAGGTCCGATAGAGTTCCAGAAGAGGACCCAAATTTACTTGGGAACGTGAAGATCAAATAAAGCTCAACTACTCTTACTTGTTTGAAACCCTAGCATCTGCAGACAACCCTAACTGAATTTCGGGACAAAATTCTTTTTAACATGGGGAGTATGTGACAACCGGAAATTTTAGGTCAATACCCAACCTTGACTTGGTTATAATTACACTTATAATACTTGATTTTTAACTGAATTCCAATTATTGAAGTCGTTTCATGCATTACAAAATTTCATGCATAACATTTCATGCATAACATTTCATGCATCGGTTATTCGATGTAATTACCATTTTTTTACACGCGATACAACGGCACACGTACGAACGTTGGTGATAATTAATATATGTGCACTGATAAATACTTTAAGGTGTTTCAAAGTATTTTAGATTCCATTGTTTCAAAGTATTTTAGACTTTAAATTAAATACATTGGAAAAACTCAAATTTATAAATAAACCTAATCGCGTAAATTGATATTTTTACCCGGAGCGAATCCTTTTAATGCAATTACTAAATACGTGAGGTATCATTAACATACCATAAATACTAAATGATATGATATTATACAAGTACTTATGCAACTTTAATGTAATTTAAAAATTAAAGAGTAAAAATATTAAAGTATATATAAATTACTATAATGCAACAAATACCACCCAAATACCCAATACTACATAAAATTGAAAAATAAACTTATTTCCCACCCCTCATAACCGTCCACCCCCCATAACCGTCCACCCCACCCATCACCTCATATTTTCTTCTTTTCTCCTCTTCATGAAGAGATTCTCGGTTAACTTGTAAATCCAAGAGTTTCCATTTTGATGCAACTACTTTTCAAGTGATTAAAGAAACATGTCTTCCATTCTACTTATGGACACTCTCTTTCTTTCTCAAATTTGACCAAAAAGTGAGAGTTGTCAAGTCTCAAATTAGTCTTACAAGTATATGACATTATAAAACAAGACTCACTTCATATTTCACCTACACATTTCACTAACTTCCCTTCTCTTCCCTCTTCCCTTCAAATCTCATCCAATACCTCATCACCACTATATCATTCCATTTTCAACTCATTTTCTATAAAACTTTGGTGATTCAAGTGCCTTTGGTTGAAGATAAAGTGATTTTTGAAGCTTCCAAGCATCCTACAACATCTTCTTCATTTTTTCTTGTTTGGTTATTAGTTCAAAAGATCAAGTCTTTTTTCTTTGCATTTCAAGACTACCATCTATTTTTCCTTGCTTGTTTAAGGTTAGCACCTTGTCTCTGATCTTCTACACATCACCATGATGTGTTCATGTTCACTAACTCATCCAAAAGTGCTCTAGCAAAGTTTAAAAAGTAACAAAACATGTAAGACATTTTCTGGCAGATTCATGTTCTGTGTTTTCAACACCATAACTCGACCTAAACATGGTCAAATGAACCGTTTATTGAGCCTAACATTAACTTTAGGATGTCTAGTTTTTAACTCATCCAACCTTGAAATTTTTAGATAAGAATAACCTATCCAAAATGTACAAACATGATTAAAGTGTTGAACATGAATTTTTGGCAGAATAGATAGGGCAGAAAGATTGAGGCATAAGTTATTCTTAAAGTAATGAAATAGAGATTTTCCTTCTGTAGTAACTTAGCTTAAGGTGTTGGGTTTAAAATTAATATAGGCTCTATTTGTGAATGTAGGGTTTGACCCCTCAACAAGGTGACTTACATAGACATGTACAGAAAAATGCTGCACTGACATCTGTTGGTTCATGACCCGTTTTGAGGCACTTAAACTTAGTCACATATTACAAGATATGCCTTTTTAGAATCCTCAGACATAGATATAAATATGGTAAAAATATCAGATTTTATAAAAATTCTTTGTATCATGAAAAGAGGATGATAACCAGACTCAAAATCCCATTGATTCTGTCAAATGCCCATATTCATATAAAGTAAACTTTTGGAGATATTTGGTAAAAAGGAAACTCATACACATGAAAGTTAAAATACCATTATACTTAATATGAAACACATTCAATACATTATGTATTTTTAGGAAGATAAATATAAAGACAAGAATCTAAATAAAACATTAACGACTTGACGTGTCTAACTAGTCAAGTGATATTTTCAAAACTAACTTTGTGGATGAGTTATGCATGACCATCTAGGGTTAGTAATCATGACCTCATGAATATATTGTGATTTTATTTAGAAGATTCCTAGACCAATCATACGTAAGGACTATTGCTAATATTCACACGTACAATTGAGGTGAGTTTCACGGCCCCATTTTTACTTATTTTCCTTTTGGGGGAGAAAGTAGAATTAGCAACTTTTACACGAATTTTCAAGTGGATGAGATTGGTCGAGTGGTCTCAGTTGGAGATGGGATTGAGATTACATGCAAATTACTAATTTTCTTGGACACATTTACTTTTCAATAATTTCACATGTTATATAAGTTGTTTACTTACCGTATAAAGTCCCCGTTATCGAACCGTTAGTTTATTTCCCAAAGCGAGGTAATCATGGATAGTACTATTGGGTTTGACTACCCCCACCCGGGCTAATTACCCTAACCTTGACTGGAGGTCTAAACGGGTGCATTATTAGCCTGTTCACACCCATGCCCATGGTAGGCGTGGGTAGGGGCAATTTATTACAGTTACAGTCTAGCTTCGGTTGTGGCGCTTATATAATTTGTAGCATTGTATGTACAACAATCAAATCATAGAAAGTATTGTGGTCCTTTACGCTATTTATTATTACTTAAAACATGTGAACTCACCAACATCATGTTGATATTTTTCATACATGTTTTCTCAGCTAATTGATAGATGCACCAAGTAAGCTAGCATGGATCATCTCATGTTTAGGGTCATTCATGCTGTTTGGGACATTCATTTTCGTATTTGTCATGCTTTGAAAACAATTTACCTTATTACTATTGCTTCCGCAAATTTAACTCTGAACAACGATGTATCTTAAACTTATTTGAGACGTATGTTTTACAAAACCATATAGTGGTCGATCAGTGACTATGAAACCATGACGTTCGCACCCCGCGGGAAACCGCCGTGGTTTGGGGGTGTGACATGTTCAAACCACCAAAAGTTCAACCTATCTTTTTAGTTATGTTTTACTTTATATTACTCATATTACTTAAGATTTTGGAAGTGTAGAACAAATACTGGCTTGAACTCAAGTTTTGGGTAAAAACCGAGTAAAAGTCGAACTTTTCGTCTTAACGAGCTAGTCACCGTTTAAACCACCAAAAATCTTTCCTATTTTTTTCTTTAAGTTATGTTTCACTTTATATTACTTATATTTCTAAGATTATGGTATGACGGAACCAAACTTGATTTTATACTAAGATCGGGTTTAAGCGAATTTTAAAGTCTCAAACTCGGGTTTAAGAGAGTGTAGGTCGGATCTTGATGCTTACATTAGTGGGATCGTGCACACTAGCACTAAACCAACTCCCCTATGTAAAACTCAATAAATATTGAGTAAAACTAAACATCAAGGACCCGATTTCTTATAAAACTCATTTCATCCTTACTCTATTTAAACACACTTTTGTAAAATATAACTAAAACTTCCGAAAACCCAAGCCTTATTTTTATGAACTTTTATACCATTTATATTCCATCTTCAAGACTCAAAACTTACTCAAGATCTTTCAATTTAGGACACGTACGTTAAACCGTCGGGCTCGCTTACTTTAGAATTTTATTCTAAGTTTGTTCATCAACGCCACTTTTTTTTTCAAGTGAGTAATTTCCTCCCCGTTTTTTTTCTATACTTTGGGGGTAACAAACATACTTACTCAAATGAAAATGATTTAACACTTAGCTCCTCAAACCACAAGCTTTAGGTTACGTGTTGCTTAATATAATTGTCCAATTGTATGTTATATACCTCATATGATTAATTGCTAAATGTTTATTGCTTTTAATTGGTTATCCTCATCCTCATCCTCAATAAGTATGATTATACGCTCCTCCTTGTAATATGGTAGTTATATCTATTAGAAATGAACCTCATTTATTTATGATTTATATACCTCAATTGTCGCTTTTATTTACGGTTTCATATATTTGAGTTGTGGATTTCGCCTTATATTATATTTATAAAGTCATGGAATTACTCACCAACATACATGTTGACAAAATATATTTTATGCAATGCTACAGGTTTGATTGTCGGTTGATTGAAGATTTAAAGACGTTATTATATTTTGGACCGTTAGGTTATTAGTTAAGAACTATTTATTTTCTTGTATTTGTAAGAACATGTTGTGAAATGAATGAGTTGATTAAATATTATCACTTTAATAGTGTCGTGTGCATTTGAACAATCATAGTCGCGCCCCGGCATGTTCCGCCGCTTTGATCGGGGTGTGACATCACATGTTTGGTTTACGTTCTTTGTTTGAAGGTAACATAAATGATACTTAAATTGAACGATATTTAGTTTTTAAAATTACATATGTAATAAATAACCAATACATCCTTTTTTTAAATTGATATTTGTCGCTTTCGTCTCAACTTCCATGCCATCAAATGCCACCTAATAAAGAGCATCCTCATAATGCTTATTCGTCACTGTTGTTTTAGAAATGTTTTATAACCGGGCTATACTAGCAACAACAAGCAACATACCATATACGACACACGACTCTTTAAAAAAAAATTTTAGAGCATACATTTTACCTTACACGACTTTGCATAATGTTTATAAACCTCACTGTTTTCATCCTACTTATTAAACAACCTCACAATGTCACAACACATTGATCAAATTAAGTCCAAAGCACATTTAACAACCATCAATACTAAAGGCATACACAATACAAATTTAACAACACTTGATCAATAATTAGAGGCATATACGACAACAAAAGCATTAATAAGTAACATTAAACATAACCAAAGATGCGTTTATTTAGCGTCACGTTAAAAAAACACTCGGTTTCAAAACTCTAAAAAGCCTTCTTAATAAATAATACAAAACCGCTTAACAACTATCACCGTCTTATATATTTATCTTCAAATATCAATCCACTCGGTCCTTCTCTAGTCCCTCCCAAACCCAAAAAAAAGTTTACTTTTTCACGCTCTTACATATGAAGTCCTATTATAATCCACCTAATGATTATTGAAAAGGTGGGTGTTTGTTAACGTGATGAATGTGAGAAAAATAAATTAATAAGTCACTCTATATTAATTTATTAAAAATTAATAAATTATTTTAAAAAGCAATCCCAAACACACTCAAGAAAACAAACGAAACGTTTTTCTAGGATGCTTAAGACTAGGGGTGTAAACGAGCCGAGCCAAGCCCGAGCTCGCTAAGGCTCGAGCTCGGCTCGTTTTGGTTTTAGGAAGCTCGAGCTCGAGCTCGGCTCGTTTATAGTTTTATTTATAAAGCTCGAGCTCGACTCGTTAGAAAATTTTCAAGCTCGAGCTCGGCTCGAGCTCGGCTAGTTTATTGTTAAATTATTAAATTTATATTTTTTATAATTACTTTTATAATTATTTATAAGCATACTTTTTATATATAACACAATATATATTATTTAACTATTTTTTAACACAATAATATATTTAATAATATAATTTATGTAAATATGTATTTATATATATTTAATATGTAAGTAAAAAATACATATATACAAAAGGCTCGTTTAGGCTCGCGAGCCAGCTCGAGCTCGATATCCTGAAGCTTGAGCTCGAGCTCGTTTAGTAAACGAGCAATAATTTGAGCTCGAGCTCGGGCTCGAGCTCGTTTAAGCTAAACTCGATTCGAGCTTTTTTCGAGCCGATCCCGAGCAGCTTGCGAGCCGACTTGGCTCGTTTACACCCCTACTTAAGACGGTATAACCGTATAAGCAACTAAACTTGGAACCAAAGTCGCAATATAAGAGCATTCACAACCCGTGCCATATAATCATGTGAGTGTGTTTGGTATATTATATGGAATGATTTTGAGTGGTTGTGAGTGAAGGAGAGAGAAAATGTTATTGTGGATTGGTATATTTGAAGAATCACTGTACAATCCTTATAAATTTTTTAATATTTTTAAAGTGGTTGTGAGTGAAGGAGAGAGAAAAGGTAATGAAAAAGATATAAAAATATATTATTTAATTGAAAGGAGAGAGAAGAAGTAGTAATTTTTAGTGTAATTATATGGATAAAGATAAGGAATGGACTGTGAATGCTCTAACCATTCCTAAAATAAAAGATACGAGTCCTAATAACGAATCCTTCTGTACACAAGTTAACCAAAACCCTAGCAGAAAGTCGGTTCCATTAAAACCCCCACCTCCTCCATCTGCATTCTCCGGAGCCCGTACACCGGCGATCGCTCACTCCACGACGCCATGGATATCGATTTCGACGACCTCGATGGTCCGTCGAAAGCACCAGCGTCGAAGCCGGGGAAGTTCGCCCCTAAAAACTCAAAGTTTAAACCCGTTGCTAAACCCAAAACCGAACCTCCTTCATCGGAATCGAATCCAGTTGCCGTTCCTAAGGTGGAGTTAGATGATTCGCCATCGGCGCCGTTTGTTTCAGTCTCCTCCATGAGTGAATTCGAGCAACCGTCGAATACTGTTCGTACTTCTCATGATGCTAATGGTACTGTGAAAAACGACGCTGATGCGATGGAGATGGAAATAGACGGTGATCGGGAGCATGATCTAGAAGATCAAGTTGTTCGGGAGATTGATGTCTTTTTTACATCTTCGGTTGATGCCAATTCAAAGGTTATTGTACTTTAGGATCGAGATTTGTGTTAATATTCAGGAATCTATTTTGTATGTTTACTGATGAATTGATGATTTATTACTTTCTATAGCTGTATGTATTGCAATATCCTCTTAGAACTTGTTGGCGGCCTTATGAACTAGAGGAGAGGTGTGAGGAGGTATGTATTTATTAATTATTACTTATTTATTTTATACTTGAAAGGTTCATGGTATTGAATGGTTTTTGGTCTGATTTATTGAGATGCAGATGTATGTTATAATCTGTTTTTGCAGGTTAGAGTGAAACCAGAGAGTGCTGAGGTGGAGATTGAAATGTCTATTCAAACGGAGTCAGAAAATTTTGATCCTGATGTTGATGACGACAAAGCAATGCAAAAGCAGGTCTGTCTTTGTTCAATAACTCTTTTTATATCTTTATAGGTTGGTTTGTAATAAGACGTTTTCAAATATTTAGGTACTGTCAACTGCGTGGAGGCCTCCGGCAGCAGACGGTTATGCTGTAGGGATTTTAATTGGCAACGAGGTGTGGTTTTACGTTCACATTCACTTTTTAGTTTTTATGCCAAGATTAGAAGAATTATACGAACTGACGCACAAGTAGGTTACACATTGAATGGAAGTTGCATATTTCTGTAATGATGGAATGTTTTTTTCACAATTTCTTTTGCAGTTGCACCTCAACCCTGTTCATGCAGTTGTGCAGCTACGGCCTTCAATGCAACATCTTAAGCATCAGAACTCATTAAAGCAGACGAACACAGAGGAGGAGACCACCAAGAATGAAAAATCTGCAAAGCAAGTCAAAAAACAGGTTTAGCATCTCTTTGATTTCTTAAAGAGTTACACAATAGTCTAACAATCAACCGGTGAAGCCTCATATAAGATATATTTTGTTGGGTTATATGTATTTGTGTAATGTCACTGTGTCAGTGAGATTAATATCTGGCTTATCTGATGTTAATTATTCAGGGCAAGCTGCCAGGAGCTGTAACTGAGCAAAATACTGATATTAAAGAGGTGTTAAACCTTTCTTTACTCTGATATTAATGTTTTCTATTCTTCATTTGTAGTTGCATAAGGTTGGTCCGTCTCGTTAAGTTGTGCCAGTGTATAATTTACATGTGCGTGTGTGTGCGCCCGTATTAAAAAAGCTAATTGGTTTTTGCGTGGTAATGTTTCTTGTTTTCAATTTCTTTACTTATTTAAGAACGAACTCCGCAAGTTTTCTTTTTATTAAGAAAACCGTCAATCAGTTGTTTGTTTACCTTCAATAGGTTAGGCTGGACAACGTATTCCTTTTTATGCAGTTTAGATGTATATTTTACTTCATGTTGGTGTATTATCTTGTACAGCGGTGGATTCCTCTCAAATACCATGGTGAAACAAGTCTTTTGTCGCATCGATACATGGAAAATATGGTTGCACAACAAGATTCTCAAATACAATTTTCCATGAGTCAGTACGTCACTATGCTGATTTTTGTGAGGTTCTGCTATGTAAGAATGTTTGTATCACTTATTGTTTGCTCTATGCTATGTTGGTTACAGGTCTGATTATATCGATTCCTTGTGTCCTGCCACAAGTGGCAAACCCAGACCCCAGGGGTCATCTCGAAGGTCTACATTCTTTGCATTATTTTGTTATGTTATTGATACTGCAGCACATAAACACACATACAGACATTATAGTTATTGCAATTTCTTGGTTGATGATGTTTCAGCTCATTGCTCAAACTTCCACTGGAAGAGCGTTTTAAGAGACACCTTCTTGAGGTTAGTCTAATCTCTGTCTGTTTCCTGGTATGCATTTTGCAAAGACGTCATGTTTTTGCCTGAGGAAGTGTACAACTTCACAATTTTTGATTTTACAGTATCTATCAATGGGTTGTTTTGCTACAAAAATGCATAAAACCCTTGCGTTTCAAATGATTTGAACTAAGCAAATCTTATCTTCTCCATAGGAGGCAAAATGGTTGGGCTGGGCGTGGTTTGGTAACACCTAAGAAGGGATTGGGTTGACATAAAACAGTTATAAACAATCAGTCATTGACATTTCGTTTTAGCTAAATTTTTTTGATTTACATGTTTGACCCAGGGCAATGTAACATAGGCCAAACTAACAGATTTATCTTTTAATAGGCTACATTCACCCTCCTCTAATCTTGTTAGTATATTCTAAATGGAATTCAATATAATTTATACCAATAAGCAAAAATAAAATCTTTTCAACATTTTAAAAACTAAAAATTAAAAACTCTGTAATTAGAAATTCTAGAAACTTCATTACAATTAGAATGATTAAAAGCTGCTTTTGCATGTTTAAGGTTCAAAAGCTTACAATAAATCAATTGTCAATTGAGTTTTAAAATAGGTAACAAATTTATTATTTATCGAGTTTATAATTATATATGCAACTGAAATAGCAAAATGGTTATATTCGACAGATTTGACATGACTTAACACCATACCTGTATCCATCTACAATTGCAATAATCCTGTGCCTGTCCCAAAATAACTGTCCAGTAGATGAAAGACAGTTTTAGGAACGTGCTGTTGATGCACTGTTAAATAGCTAACTTCCAATCTTACCCTCATGAAGTGCACATAGTTTTAGGAAGACATGTAAGGCACTTTAGGAGTATATGATAGGAATGCAATTGAGGTAGAGTGGGAAGCTTGACTAATTATATTAGAACCAAACATTCTTTTCGGTACAAACTAGAACAGAAAGGTGGATACTTATTTTGGGACAAAGGAGTATATGTTCTTAAATAGTATGGATACTAATAATATCAATGGTTGATATAAACAAACTTGGATTAGTTGGTGGTTTGATTTACTAAAGGTTTGTTAACGTTTCTTGTTTGATATATTTTTAATTTCTCAATAGGCGCCTCGAGCACATCGATTTAATGCTCTTAAACACATAGCTCCAGATGTTAGTGATGAAGATATTTTTAAAGTTCTCAAGGAACATGCTCATTTGATTCAAGGATTATGGGTTGCAAAAAGTAAATTGAAGTGTCAGACTAATGAAGGAAGAGACGTTCTACTCAGAAATTATGCAATGCTTCAGTTCAACAAAAGTCCTATTTTTCATGAAGCGCAGTTACCTAAACAAAATGTGCTCATTGAACCTATGAGAGTCATATTGGACGAGTTTTCCGCAAGAAGAGATTCCTTTAGGGATTGGAAATTTAGAGAGCGCCCAGATGATTCATTTATTAAACAATATCCTGACATTGTTAAGGGTCAAAAGGAAATTTGGGATCATGTGGAGCCACAAATAATGAACCATTTATTTCCAAAGAACTTGAAATTTAGCATTGATAGGCGTCCTTCAGCTTCAAATAGCACTAATGTTGGTGCACAAAGACCCACTAATGTACCACCTTCTAGAACAGTGATGCTAGATGAAACTCCAGAAGTATTACCCAAGGCCCTTCAGAAACTTTTCCAGGCATACAAGGTTTGCAGGTGCGCTTTTTGTTTACTTAAAGCTTTATTAATTCTTTTTAAATGGTATAAAAAAGTGTCTATAGGCTCTGGATATTTAGCATACGATTTATATCTTCAGTATACAACTATAGTAAAAGAGAATGGTTTATTTTTCTTTGATAACTGTAGAAGTCATGTACTCACCTTTATGAAAGTTATATTTGGCCGGTTTGTCTTTGATGAGATCAGTATGAACCAAATACGACAAAGATTGCGTGACATGGCAGTCTCCGAAAATACACAACGGAAGGGCACTCGAGAAGCCAAAGCCGCAGCTGCAGCAGCAGATGCACCTCAGGAAGAGCTTCAAAGAATCTTAACTCAAGTTGCTGTTAACATACACGGGTCCTTTGTTTTAAAATCATCACCAGATCACCCTCAATATGATGAATTGAGGTTATTTGCCATCTTAATTTTAACTTGAACAGGCTATTTTGTTCGTTACGCTTTTAAGTGTGATTAAATTTTCTCGTATGTTTCTGTATATACTAGGAAGATTGTCATAAACCTTTTTCTAGCTGAAGGGCCGGGAGGGAAGCTCAAAAAGGCCTCCATCTTTGCAGCTGCCAAGTTGCAGCTGAAAAGGGATATTACTAATATTGAGTATCAGAAGGTGAGATTTCTTCATTTGATAGTTTAGACTTTAGACTTAGCTTACTTGTGATGTAGAGTTATTGATGATGGCAACGCTTGCTTTATGCTTCTTGTGTTTTCAATTTGCAGGTCTTGAGTGAATTGTGCATTTCACAGAATTCTGCATGGGTTTTGAAGAGTGGGGATAGTCCAACATAAAGATCTATTCTTCTCATCTTGAAAGGTACCAATCCTGTGGAAGGTTATCTGATTAGTATATCGCCAACCTTGTTCTCGGCATCATGTGTGTGCTGTATAGAGATGGTTAAACCATCCTGTTGGGTTTGATAGTATTCTTTTCTTTCCAATTTATTGAATTTTAGTAAATAATCAATTTAAACTGATTATAAAAACTTAAAAACTATTATTGCCACTCCTACTTAATTTTAGTATTTACATTACCATTTATATCTATTATGATACTAATGCAATTTCTGAATCTGACATAATGTTGTAACCTCTTTACACCCTATAAGAAACACCAAAAATTGGATTACATCTGGCATCCCCATCCAAAACACTGATTATTTTTTCCTTTTATGTTTCCAGGTGTCAACCATTTCATGCCGTTGCTGGTGCATTGCCATAATCTTTTACCAAATTCATGAGTTCTTCTTAGATTTTTTGAGAAATGAGGAAATGAGTAAATATGGTTATCAAAATTGTCACCATAGAGCTAGTAACAGTCAGTTTCATCTCTTTAGTACATTCTATTGGTAGATATGAACTTCCAAAATGCATGACTGACACTCAGTAGTTTCACTTTTCCTTTCTGTTAATGCCATTCTTTTTGGAGAAATAGTGTTTTTGTAAACCTACTTGGACTTCTGTTTTTTCTTTCAGCTTTTTTATACTGTGTTTGCACTTTGGAAGTCTGACTTTGTAGGCCCTGAATATAAACGAAGAAAGTCTGCAAGAAAATGATAAGTTGGAGTGCCTAAGGGAGGACAATTTGGTTCGTAGAGGAGGGAGAAGCGTGAGTGAGTGAGTGATGAGGAAACAGTGGTGAAGGTACTGCTTCTGTGGACTTCTTTTCAAATTGATTCTCCAAAGGTACCAACAACCCTTCTGGTCGTTGATGATATTCCTGTTAACCGCTGCTCTGGACTTCTTTTTAATAGAAAGGTATCAACAAACCTTCTAGTACTTGATGCTATTTATCTTCTAGTTGATGCTATTTATCTTCTAGTTGATGCAATATGAATACTCTTCTAGTTGATGCCGGTATGAATTTCTCACTATGCACCCTCCCCACAAGGCCACGAGGAATGAAATTAGGCTTTTCTTTTTTGAATTGCTAAATACCATAAAATATATTATGTTTATGATTTCTTACAAGCAAGAACACATTTTATTTTTTCTAATCTCACGTATCAGAATTCAGTAAATGTCATCATAGACCATCTATTTATTCTTAAGATTATGTTGGGGGTGGTAACATCTCATTTGTGATTACAGTTACACAAAGAATCAGTTGACGTGGTTAATAATTATGCTGGATGACTAAAACATCATATATCGTTGGTGGTGATACTTTAGACATGTTATATTCTTTAGTAGAAATAAGTTATGCTAGTTCTTTAGAAACAACACTAGAAGTTGACATTGGCATTTAACATCTTTAAGAAAGTCAGGTATGCAAAAGCAGATACACTTGAAGCCACGGTTGGCAATAAAATTTGCAATAAAGGTGCGATTGGCACATGTAAAACTAATTCAAGTCAAGCTTGGCAGGTGCAGTTTCAGATTAGATCACGTTTGACAAGTGCAATTTCAAATAAAGTTACAGTTGGATGCCCTGGCTTCACCTAAAGTCGAACTTTAGCACCCAAACTTTCTAATTTTCTTGCTTGTTAGTTTTTTTTACAAGTCGGATTGCAATGCAACCACTTGTGTTTGGTCCCAAAACCTAACGTGGTTGATTGTATATGGGTTTTGAATGTCTTGTAACTCTTGTTTTTAGTACGCATAGCGTTAGCTCTAAACCAAAGTTTTGTGAAGCCATGAGATCGATTTGGATGAGGTGATAACATCTCCCCCTTTTATGCTATTATTATCACCTAACAAAAATCTTAGGGTAGGATGGCATCATAAATTTTCATTTACTTTGAGATGAGCTCAACTGGATGAAGAGTTCAAGTATAACATACTAAAGCGTTTGCAGCCCATTGATATCATGTGTTGTGATTTTACTTTCAAGTGGTGATGGTTCAAGTTTTTTATGGGCTAATGATATAGGTTATAAGTAGATTAACTGGTTGTACGTCTTCTCTGTAAAAAATAAAGTACAAATGAACAATGTGTAATCATTTAGAAACTTTATTATTATTATTATTATTATTATTTTATTTTGTGTAACCATTTTTATCTTAGTTAAAACCCTTCATAACATGCATGAAGATAAACCATCACTTTTCCGTTTAACTGTACTCAACCGATCACTATCTAATACATCTGATAATATATATTAGAACGCATGTAACATCCGACAAACAAATATTTAAGTATACCACATATATAGTGGATATCAATGTCATACGGCTCTTTTGCACCATATATTTGTTTACTTGGAGCGTGTATATTTAACGGGTAAGTATTTGGATATGTGTATTGTACATATGATACCTGAGTCTGTATTGTTTTCTCTGTTTTTGTCATATGGGCTTAGTTCATCACTTTATTTGTTACGAGAAAAGTTCAACCTGTAAATTGAAGTATAAATAAGTTCATAATTATCGACAATGTAGCAACGAACATGGCCACCCGTAGACTTTGATGTCATACTTTAAAGTAGCCTCCATCGTGAACATTTAATTATATGTTAAAGGTCTATAGTCATGTCACTATATTAAAGATATGAATTTCATAGTAGCATGTGCTTTTCTTGTATATTCTATCCAATGTTGAAGATAAGCCTAGGGTTTTCTTTTTTCATAGTTTTTTTAAAAATCTTGAAAGTAAAAAGTAGTGGTATTTAGTTAGCCGGAGGCAATAAACACTATTACCACAACATTTATATTTCTCCTACAATGGGTAATGCACTAAATTAGTATTCCAACTTAGAAAATATTGTTTCTTTTTCTTAAATACTTTTTAATTTCTATGATAATTTATTTACTTTTAAAACCATCTAATCAATTTGTAATTACAAGAATTAAAACCAATCACCAATGTAAGTACACCACTAGACTATATGCTTATTTTACTTTTTTCCAGGTGCTAAGTTTATAAACAATAATATTGAGGGGTTAAATAAAATTTGAAATTAAAAAGGTTATTAAATAAAAGGTAGCTAATTACACAGTATGATAAATAAAAGGTCGCTATCGCACAATTTAGAATGGTATTGTTGGGTGAAATACAATTTTCTAACCTCTTGCTAGAATAATAAAATATCTGCTGTTTTTATAAAGAGTTAATTACAAACATTGCTACTCACATCTTACAAAGTTGGTTGTTTTTTAGAAACTATAAATTTGATTTCTATGGATCGAATACGCTAATCACTGATTGTGAAGGTTTACATTGGGTGGGTTACAAACGACTGTACTCATTACACCTGTAATCGCTAGATGTGGAGGTTGTGATATGTGGCCGCCCCAACACCCGCATCACTCTAGATAACGAACCACCACGAGTCTCCTTTATACTATACCTAAGCTAAAAGTTTCACGGGTTATCGCACTTTCTCTCATCGCTCTCTTCTCCTCTTCTTACATTTTGTATATAAGAAAGGCCTCTAAAATTTTCACTATCCCTCTCCTCACCATGTTCTTCACACCTGTCTTCCCTTCTCACTCTCTCTTTCTCGTCGGCCTATAATTTTTTTTCGCGTAAGAGTGTTAAAATACCTTACATGGTTAAAATTGAACTAACATTGGATGTGAAAACTCTTATATTGTTTTAACCATTTTCTTTTTAAATTAAATAAATATGTTGGGTTAATGTTTCGAACTTGAAGCTATTTTAATATTCACAATATCGACGGCTAAAGGCCTAGGGTAGTATCGCGTCTATAAACTCAATTTACAAGCCCTAAAATTTCAACACAAATACACAATCATCCTCTCGCAGATAATTGTAGGGACACAAGGAGATCTGAGAATCAATCAGAAGCCAGAGGATGACGGATTTCGAAGAAAGGTACGAGGGTAACGGTGAAGATGTTGAACCCTTTCGCGGCGGAGATTCATCGCCTCAGGGTGGTGCTAACAGCCACGGCGGCGGCGGCGCCACCGAAGAGTTCAGCGATTCTAAGTCACAGGTACATAATTTTGTTCTTTTATTGCTGATAGTTCTTTTGGGAGATCGTGTTGTAGGATTATGGCTAAAAGTTTCGGATTAAATTGAGGGGATTTTGCGTAGGTTGGTTTGTGATGGTTCTATGATTGAAGTTATGAGTGTGAATTAGTTTAATGTTGAAAGGTTAGCGGTGGGGATGTGTGTAACGACTCTTTGTTGAGTTTATAGTGATTTTTGATTTAGGGTTTTGAAGATGACTTGCTAAAAGTTTAAGTTTGTTCTTAGGGTCATTCTTCTGAGCATGATAGGAACTACTGTTTACTTTGAATGTTTGATAAGTTCGTAGATATGAATTTTAGGTCCTTTAAAGATTTTTCCTTAGAAGTTAGAATACATTTATGCAAGTATACTGATAGCTATTTAATCCCTACGACAATGGAATGGTTCGTTACAGATAATAGTTTGAGGTTATGTTAATAGTTTGATCTTTTATAGACTGGCTGATGTTGAAACTCTTCTCTCTGATTTTCAGTCAAATTTCTGGTCAGTAAGATATGTGGTTCTTAACTTCTTACATGGAGTGGTTTCCTGAAACTAATGTGCCAATGTGAATTGCTTGAACATTTTATAGTGATAAGTCTTACAGATATCTCGTAGGAGTGCCATGTGTCAAAGTGTTCTAAAACATTATAAAAGAAAACGGTTTTAATGCTACTATTTTTAGGAATTAGATCATTTAGAAGTTTGGGCTGTGCTTTTATTGTTACGTGGGGATGTTAATATTTTCAATTTCTGTTGACAGCGTGATTCTCGTGACTATGAAAGAGAGTCCTCAAAAAGCAGGTCGAAGGACAGGGAGAGAGGGCGGGATAAGGACCGTGATAGAGATAGGGACAAGGACAGAGATAGGGAAAAAAGCAGAGATCGGGACAGAGAAAAAGCAGAGATCGAGACAGAGACAGGGATCGAGACAAAGATCGTGATCGACATCGAGACCGTCACAGGGAACGTAGTGAGAGAAGGGAAAGGGCAGGAGATAGAGATGATGATGACTATCACAGGAGTCGTGATTATGACAGGTAATATAGTGAAATTGTTTTTTTGACACATGAATCTGTTTTCTTTTTGTTTATGTAGTTCATTAATTTTGGTGTTTTGGAGGCGAGGGTCTCTCTGAAAGCCACCTTTCTATCCCTAGCTATAGAGGTAAAGGTTTGCCTACATCCCATCCTTCTTAGACCCACCAATAGCTTTGCTATGGGTAGGATTTAGTGGGTATGGTTGGTTGGTTGGTAGTTCATTAAGCATAGAAACTTCAATATAATATTTTTTAGCATTACTTTTTCATTAAGCTTGGTAACTCTTTTATCCTTTGCTTTTGACACATCACAAGTCCATTTTTGGTGGATTTCATCAAGTTATTCTCAGAAATACTCTTTCTTATTGTAAAGAATTTTATGTATTAGTTTAAATTTGTTTTGATTTTGTAATTTGCTTGCAGGCGGAGAGATTATGACAGAGATAGAGAGGATAGACGTAGTAGACGTAGATCCCGTTCTCGTTCAAGAGGCAAATCTGAACATAGATCCAGGTCGCGGTCTCGTTCACGCTCTAAAAGGTATTTTTAATCATTTATGTTGAATTATTCTTCTTTTTTGCACCAATTGTTCAATTGTAGTTATAAGAAATATAGTGAGTGCTTGTAGGCGCTCTATAATGGTTTAATATAGCAGAACATCTTTTACGTTTAAAACTTGTTATCTATTGCTTCCTGTGTTCCCTACCTTCTGAAAAGCATCCATCAACCTAATATGTTTCATAAGTAATGTATTTATACAATTCTAAAAGTATTTAAAAACAAGGTTTGTTGTGAACCACTTTAATTACCAAAGCTAGATGGTATATACACCTATAGTAGCTGTGGCCCATCTACCTTGTATGTGTCATTCTGTTTGCTGAAACCTGTGTATGCACATATATATGTATATGAATTTTATACTTACTATTTGGTGTTTGTAACAGCAAAAGAGTTAGTGGTTTTGATATGGCTCCTCCAGCTTCTGCAATCTTGGCTGGTGCTGCTGCTGTTACTGCAGGTACATGTCCAGCCATGTGTAACTAAGTTTAATAACTTGATAACTTTTATTTTTTCTCTTTGATATAGAGTGGAAAGGTCGTACCAAAATGCATGGTGTTATTTTGGTAAGCAAATTTAGTTACTTTTAATTGTACCCACAGAGTTCCAGTGTCATCATCCCTAAACTATTGGATATTTGAGAATTTTATATTGCTTACTTAGTGACATTATCCTGAACTGAGAGAGCTTTTGGTTTTGTCTTTTGTTTTGGTGTTTTTTGTTTGTTCTATGTTCCTTTTTATGTCTAAGAAGTAAGAAGGCAATGTTGGGCTACTAGCCCCACTGTGCTGAGAATGGGTGTGAGCCGACTTCTGTAGCTTATTTGTACAAGGAAGAATCAATACAATGGTATGATGGGTCTTGTTCGTTTTAAACTGGGAATTGCTTGTTTTGGTAGCGTTACAGATTTTTTACATCTGCTGCATGAATGTAGATTAAACTAAATTTCCATTTATTGGTTGTTCATAATCGCTATGGCTGAGCGACAGAAGGTTTTAAGTTTTATATACTCTTTCTGGAGGTGTAATTCTGTGGGTTGCAACAGGTCAGGTCCCTGGGCCCTCCCCACCAATTCCTGGAATGTTCCCGAACATGTTCCCAATGGCATCTGGCCAGGTAATTTATTAATCTATACAAGATTATCCACACCTGTAACTTGGTTATATATTTTTGTTACATTTTCTATCCTCATATTCATTTGCAGTTTGGAGCTCTTCCTGTTATGCCAGTTCAAGCCATGACTCAGCAGGTTGTATGAACGTTATTTTCGCGCTTCATATTTATTTAACTTTTGTTCCGAGTGAAATACTTACAAATATGCAATGCAGGCCACTAGACATGCAAGGCGGGTTTACGTTGGTGGACTTTCTCCAACTGCTAATGAACAGGTTTTACTTAATATTCATGTTCTATGATTTTATATGTAATTTTTATTGATTATTGATTTACACATTTGTCAACTTAGCTGCCATTTTAAGTACGTTTACTTTGTTGTAGCAAATGACAGAGCCCATCTATTGCCATACATATTCCCAACTCTTGAGATGCTGAATATGGATGCTAGATATGCACTCTGTTGTGAAACATAAATCTACATGATCTTTGAACATGATTCCATTTGTAACCGCTTGATTGATTGTAGGATACAATGATCTGATTGTACTCAATTGTTTCTAATTTATTGTTCTTCTTTGCAGACTGTGGCAACCTTTTTCAGCCATGTTATGTCTGCAATTGGTGGAAATACTGCTGGTCCAGGTTAGTGCATTACATATTGGCTTAAATAGGCTTTCTAGCTTCGCATGCTAAAAAATAATATCCATAAACATGGTCAGGTGATGCTGTTGTCAATGTTTACATAAATCATGAAAAGAAGTTTGCTTTCGTGGAGATGAGATCTGTTGAGGAGGCTAGTAATGCTATGGCTTTGGATGGCATTATATTTGAGGTATTTTCTAGTAACTAATGATCTTTTTATATAGTGTGCATGATTAGAAATATGAGCAGGCATTATAAGGTTGTTTGTTAATCTCTGCTATCATGTTTATTCTTATTTTTCAGGGCGCTCCTGTAAAGGTTAGGAGGCCAAGTGATTACAATCCCTCACTAGCTGCTACTCTTGGTCCAAGTCAACCTAATCCCAACCTAAACTTGGCTGCTGTTGGGCTAAATCCTGGTTCAGCGGGTGGGCTTGAAGGTCCTGACCGCATTTTTGTGGGTGGGCTTCCTTACTATTTCACTGAGGCTCAGGTTAGGGAGCTACTGGAGTCTTTTGGGGCTCTTCGGGGATTTGATCTTGTGAAAGACAGAGAAACTGGCAACTCAAAGGGTTATGCATTCTGTGTATATCAAGATCTATCCGTCACAGATATTGCTTGTGCAGCTCTTAATGGTATCAAGATGGGTGACAAAACCCTCACGGTTAGACGGGCAAACCAAGGTCAAATCCAACCGAAGCCTGAACAGGAGAGTGTGCTTTTACATGCACAGCAACAAATCGCATTGCAGGTTAGAGTTCTACCTTGCTTTTGCACCTGTTTGCTTTTGCATGGACCAAAATTAATGTCTCACATGATTACGAAACTATCTACTTGGAAGAGTAATCTATTTCGTTTTTTTGATAAAATAACTTAAGGAGTTTATATGTAATTAAATACATTTCTGCCCCGTCTTCATGTTTTATGGTCCTGTTATTATTATTTTATTATCTTAAACGTCTTCCATTTGCAGAGATTGATGTTGCAACCTGGGGCGATTGGCACACCACCTACCAAGGTTCTATCTTTGACTCAAGTAGTAACTGAAGAAGAGCTTGTAAATGATGAAGATTACGAAGACATATTGGAAGACATGAAAATAGAATGCGGAAAATTTGGTAAGTTGGTATTTGTATTTTGGTTTCTATATCTTTCTTGATATACATGCTCTTAGCCACCTCTTTGTTTTCGTATGTTAAATATTCAATGCCAAATAATAGTTTATGATCTCAATATTCAAACTATTTTTGCAGGTAGTCTAGTCAATGTGGTCATTCCACGCCCAAATCCTAATGGTGAACCAGTAGCAGGGGTTGGCAAGGTTAGTTCAATCTAGTCCTTCCATTACTGTTAAATCACCATTAAAACAAACTCACAATTTGGTGGTATTTTTCATCTATGTAGGTTTTCCTGGAGTATGCAGACACCGAAAGCTCAACAAAAGCGCGGGCAGGATTGAATGGAAGGAAGTTTGGTGGGAACCAAGTTGTGGCGAGTTTTTACCCGGAGGATAAGTTTAATCAGGGAGATTATGATGGATAATTTTATAACCATCTGTAGTCTTTGCTTGTATTACTATTATAATAATACTGTTTTCTCAACATAGAGTTGTGTAATGTCGTCTTGGATATCTGGTTAGAACTCATGCTATCTATTTTGCTTTTGTTTCCTTTTTCCTTATCCATTCATACTTCACAATATCTAGTATTGACCCCCTTTTCAGTATACAATCTGAAGTGTATATACTTATATTGAGTCGGCATGGTTAGATACTTATATGCTAAGTAGTTTGTATAAAGGTCGCAAATGGTTAATTTGTGATATTATACATTGACAATGGTTGGTTTGTGTATGTCATTCTTGAGGGATATCTAAGGGTTGAGTGAGTGTCTTGATCAATATAATCATCTAATAGTATAACTAACGTGTTCAAGAAATCCGCAATTTGTATTCGCCCTTTGCACAAGGGAATACATAGCAATTGTAATATAGGGACATCACAGCAAAGAAATGCACCACAAGGATGCAAGAGTTCACATGTTCACTTGGATACTTACCTGTAATATTTTTCAGAAGTGCGGCACCCTTTGTTTGTGTTACATTGCAATGATTCAATGTTGTGCTTTGGTATCGGTATAGAAGATTTTATATGTGGTTACAATACGTGTATTGGGGAGTGATGATTCCCATGCTATTATAACATGAAACAGATGCATAATTGAGTGATAATAACTTCTTTACCTGAAAGGGTAAGGTTATCATTGAATGGCAAGAATACAGGTGAAATATCTGTTATATTTGATGGTTTGTAAATGTTATGAACAAATGTACTCTATGATCATGGCTTCTATAAAGGTATAACTTATGTGACATTGCTCTAGGGTATCTAGCTTTACTCTGAACGTTTTCATAAAGAGAAGCACAAAAGATAAAGATCGTTAACTTTCGGTGATCCTCTGCTTGTACTTGTCATGGAAGACACTTGTCCAGTGTAAGATATCTTTTACTTAATCCCTTTGATTAACAAAGAGATTCACATGCT
Organism: Flaveria linearis; assembly: GCA_024085815.1. Taxonomy (NCBI): domain Eukaryota; kingdom Viridiplantae; phylum Streptophyta; class Magnoliopsida; order Asterales; family Asteraceae; genus Flaveria; species Flaveria linearis. Next base: position 16,548,227 of record CM044002.1, read on the forward strand.
ATATTATTTTCAAGGAGACTAGCGGTGGAGGTGGTGTTGACTAACAATTGTGATTAGTAGGTGGTAACTACAAACGATGATCATGGGTGTTGCTGGCCCATTTGAACTCATTAATTAAAAAATTTTATATTTTATAAAAGTGACTTATTGTATATTTGACTAGATTTAAACGTACCTGTTGTATAATTCCACACGCCTACGGCCTATATAATGTCACTTTTACTAATTTTTAGCGTACTGTGACAATGTGACTACTGCTAAATCTTATGTTTAGCCCATCTCGACTTCAAATGTTATGTTTACATACGAAAAGAGCAACTTTATAAATTTAAAAAGGCCAATGATTAGTTTAGTAGTTGAATAAATGCGAACACGTTATTCCTTTTGCAAGGACTGATGCTCTTTTTTCTTTCGATTATGAAGATAAAAAGATTTTTGAGGGAGAAAATCATTACCTAATTCAAGAAAAGCATCAACAATTAAGCCATGAATCACCATATCGAATATATATTTTATACAAATTGTTATTATATTATCGGACGGGTTATTTTAATAAAAGTAGTTAAAACTTATAAAATTAATTCAAAATTCTTTAATTGGCTTTAAAAGATTGTTTATATTATTTGTCAAAACATATAATAATCAATATCAAATATAAACTTAAAGAATTTAACAAGTTAGAACCACATACAACCTTACTATTATGTTGCAAATTACATAAGTAATAACGGGCACATGGCCGATTCAACGTTTTTGGGGTCCAATCAAATTAAAAAAATGAGGCCATTTTGAAAATTGCAATATAAACAAAAGCAACCTAATTAAATTTTTTTGAACAAAAGCAATAAATTAAAGAAAATTCAGTATACCAACTTAAGTCCTTGATAATTGATATTAGCAATTCCATTTAGATGCTCGAAAGATCCAAATAGAAAGATAAATAAAGAAGACCTTCTTGCTTTTATTTTGTTCGAAGTGCCCTTTTGGCCTGGCCCGGTCAATACCCAGCCGGGCCTTTTTTGTTCCAAAAAATTCCCTTTATTTTTGATTTATAGGCAACATACTCTAAATAGCCAATTTGGTATCTGTGTAACAATTTCCCTTCTGGGGTTTACATATACTTATCATTTTTGTTATAATGGAAATTACGTAGGTCTGCCTCTGGCCTAGATTAACCTAAGTGAAATGAAGTCTCTATCGCTCTACTTTTTTAGTTAAAGATAGTAATGGGGACATTTATTCTATCTATTTTGATATTGAAAATCATATTTTTGAGATTGACAATGATCATCATTTTTATAATAAACTAGAAAGTTCTTTTTATCGGAATTCTAGTTATCTGAATAATGGATCTAAGAGTAAGAATCCCCAACAAGATCCTTACATGAATGATACTCAGTATACTTGGAATAATCACATTAATAGTTGCATTGACAGTTATCTTCAGTTTGAAATCTGTATTGATAGTTACATTGTAAGCGGTAGTGACACTTCCAGTAACAATTATATTTCTAGTTCCATTTGTGGTGAAAGTAGAAATAGTAGTAAAAACGCAGATGCCAGAACGAGTGATCAAATGATACGAGAAAGTTCTACTGATCTGGATGTAACTCAAAAATACAGGCATTTGTGGGTTCAATGCGAAAATTGTTATGGATTAAATTATAAGAAATTTTTTAAATCAAAACTGAATCTTTGTGAACAATGTGGATATCATTTGAAAATGAGTAGTTCAGATAGAATCGAACTTTCGATCGATCCGGGTACTTGGGAGCCTATGGATGAAGACATGGTCTCTCAAGTGTTAGACGAAGTCGAGCAAATCAATCGGAGAAGAAGGAACTTGGGAATGGCCGTTTGCTTTATGAATTGTGTAACTGTGTTTCTTCAATAACCTATCAAATTATCAAAAATTTCATTGGGACTCAACTATCAAGTGTTATTCCCGCTTTAAAATTTCATTGAGCCATATACCAAAACCCACTATGGTATTTTTTTGGAGTAAATTACTGTTTGCATCCCTGAGGTTTGGTGATTTTAACTATTTGCATTCCTACAGTTTAAAAATCCCCATATACCTCTAACGTTTTATTTTTGTTCCCATTTGCATCCAAATGACTAACGACGTTAAATAATTCAGTTAACTTTTTATAAAATGACAAAATTACCATCGACTTAAACAAGCCCTGAAAATCCCTAAATCATCATCTTCTTCAACCCCTCTTCACCTCATTTCAATCATCTTCCCCAATCATATATCAAACATATGACATTTTCGCATAATGAATTTAGTATCACAACAAAATTCTATTCTATTTATTCGCTTTTGTTCTATTTATTCGCTTTTTTCCGGTGGGAACAGGATACAGGTACCGGTGCCCTCCCTCCGCGCTCCTCTTCACCGACGCCCTCCCTCCGCCACTCCTCTTCACCAGTGCTCTCCCTCCGGCGAAAAGAAGCAGAGATGACAGTGAGGTTAGGCACACACCAGTACCACCACGAGGAGACCTTAAATCAACGGCAGTAGTCAAGTTTCTTTGAAACGTTCGTTTCCCTTTCAACCCTTTTCCGGTCTCTACTCTTTGAGGATGTGGAGTTGAGAACCGTTTGGTATCAGACCTTGCTTCCTTAAAGGTGTCGGGCACAACGGTTTTCGGGGGCGGGGTAACTATTCTATATTTGTTTGTAACAGGATTTGTTTGGATTTGTGCAGGTTCAGGGTCTGCAAGAGCTTTCGAGGGTCTGGTTTTCATGCCCGCGAGTCGAATTGGTTCAACATCAGTTAGGAATGAGGCTAATGTTGCAGAATCTAACCTATGCAAACTGTATGAGAGAATTTTGTTCTTCTAATCCAAGAATTAGCATCCCCCTCCATTGTTGCAGCCTAAATCAAACTTAGGTTTATGAGTCATAATTCTCTCTAGATTTCAGTTTTCACAAAATAATTTGAAAAAGAAAAGGTGAAGGATTCAAGATTTTGGGTGATCGATCTATTTCTTGATTATGCTCTTGTAGAAGAATCCTTTGTAGATTTTTGCATTGCTTTCTCAAATCTTCAATATCCTAAAAATAAACAAGGATTTCACTCGGCACCAAGAAGTTACATTTTTGTTATTCTCAGATTCATTTTTGTTATTCTCAATCCTTTTTCAGGAATATGTAAGAGAGAATCTAGAAAAATCAGGGTGATCGACCGATTGAGATGAATTGTAACACCCGTATTTTTAGCAAGGAATAAAAGAAAAAGGAAGAAAAGAATAGAAAATAAAAGTCAACTAAAAAGGAGGGACCAAAAGTGCCAAATGGGCAAAGTGGTTATTTATTTTGTACAAAAGGAAGGCATGGTCGCCCATAACCCCTGCACAATTCCTTGCATTCGGTTTTAGAGAGAGAAACAGCAGGAACTTCGATTCTTAGAGAGAGAAAGAAGAAGAAATCGGATTCAAGGTAAGAATTGATGTTTTTAAGTTGTGTTTGGGCTAAGAAACCGAGAAATGCATGTTCTTATGTGTGTGTTTGTGTTCGGGTTGCACTGTGTGTGTGTGTTTTAGGTGTAGAAACGACTGGGAAGTTAAGAAAGGGCATCCAAAACCCGAAGACAAACTAAGGTGAGTTCTAGACCCCTTTTTATCTGTTTTAAACGTTTTGGGGCTGGAAAATGCATGTAAGTATGTTTATTTATAAAATTTGGGTTGATACCCGTATGAAATGAATGTATGTATGTTTATGTTTATGTTAGATTTATGCCTAGAATCATGTGTATATGTTTAGAACTAGGCATTATGATGTTTGGGACTTGGACTATGATTTAGACACATGAACAGGTTACTAATATGTCTGAAATTGGACTTAGAATAGATAAGTAAAAGTTGATGAGTCCACTAGTGGTCATACGACCAATAGTGTGGTCGTATGACTAGAAGATTTTTCTAAGTGTTACCCAATAGGACTCATACGACCAACAGTGTGGTCGTATGACCAAGTGATTTTTCTAAGTGTTGAGTCCAATAGGACTCATACGACCAACAGTGTGGTCGTATGACCAAGTAATATTTTTCTAAGTATGTTGAAGAGTCCAATAGTGCTCATACGACCAACAGTGTGGTCGTATGATCAGAACATAATTCTAAGTATGGGATGGTACGACCAATAGTGCTCATACGACCAACAGTGTGGTCGTATGACCAGATGATAATTCTAAGTATAAAATGAAAAGTCCAGCAGTGCTCTTACGCCTAACAGGGCTCATACGCCCAGAGGGCTTATACGCCCAACAGGGCTCAAACGCCCAGAAAACTTAGAATTTTACAGAAATTTCCTGTAAATCCGAAGTTTGAGGTTTTGACCAGGGTTGACTAGGGTTAATAAATGATGATGTTTTATGCATGTAATGATGATTATGATTAACCCTTATTATTACTGATATTATTATCAGTGTATTATTATTGTTAACAATATTATTAATAAAATATTGTTAAGTATGGTAGGACATGACGACGTTATTGAATATGAGTGATGATGCTATGTATGATTACGTATGTATAATGCTATGTATGATGATGAATGTATGATGATGAATGTAGGATGATGAATGTATGATGAGTGTGTATGTTCCTTGTAATTGTGTATGCTTATCTTTCTGAAACTTTACGAATAACGAGAATGAACAAATGAAGTATTATGTAACGTAAAGTGAAAGATAATGAAAGAGGAACATGATGATGAATGCATGTATTAACGAAGGAACGAAAAGAAGAATGATGATGAATACATGCATTAAAAACGAACGAATTATGTCTTGCAAGCATTGAATAACGCGATTGGTCCTTCTCTGTGATTGACCATGGTCATGGTACCTCTACCGCTTACCCCTAGTACCGTGGCATACGTTTTGTTGTTCATATGTTGATTTCGGCCCGGTAGCTAATAACGATCGGGGTGTAGCATATGGTATTGGTACAATTCACCTTTCAATGTGTGCAAGTAAGTATGAACGGGATTCTTGTCATTCGACCACAGTAATCATAGCCAAGTGCTATGAAGTGGGTAAAGCCTGACAGAATCCATACGAGAAGTTAAAGATAACGATGAATAACGAATGATGAAGATAATAACAAATATTATCTCTGTGTACGTATGATGTATGAACGCATGCACGAAAGGATACTTTTAAATAAATAAAAGTATGTTTTATTACAAAACTAGAACTCACTCAGTAACGCTGACTTTTATGTGTTTTCCAGTTGGCAGGTAGTGTTGCTGAGGATGGCACGAGGCGGCTACTCAGCTCTTTTGGGATGGCATTCTTTTGTTAATGTTTTTGTATTGTAATGCAAACAAATGATATTTTGTAATGGGTGTTGTATTACTTTGCAAAAGCATTTATAGTAAATTCAAAGTTTCCGCTGCATGGTTTTATTAAGTTATATTAAATGTATGTTTTATGGGTAATGACGACCAACTGTGAGGTGCCCGGGAACGGGGGCCTTACAAGTTGGTATCAGAGCCAAAGTTTAAGTGAAATGGGTAAATTTTTAAAATAAACCTAAACTTAAACTGAAAATGGGACAGAAAGGAAGAGAATGCCATCTGAGTAGTTGCGTGCCATCAGGTATTTTCTTGAAAGTTAACCAGTGTTACGTGCGCATGTTATGTGTTTATGTGTACTGTTAGACTTAGATACTAATGTAGTCAGGACAGGTAATGCTCGGGGTGTGAAGAGTAGAGTAAGTGGCTAATCACAACTGGCCACTGTAATTAGGGACTTACTATACTTGACATAAACTGAGCTATTTCCTTGAATGACCGTGTTGGTGTTTACATCTTTCAGTGTGATAGAAGATGGTCGGTGGTAGATCATCTAAAGCTTCCCGTGGCGGTGGACGTGGTGATGAACCGCGTAACCCGCGAGGAAGACCTAGGACAGAGAAAGTAGTTCGTGAGGAAAACGAGACTCCTCATCAGGAGGAGGCAGACGAAAGCGCGAATTTGAGAGCCTCGGTAAAAGAGGCAGTAGTTGAGGAAGTACATCAGGTCATGCAGACGATCTTACCGTCTGTAGTGACCGAGGTGATAAAGGCAGTACGTAACGATGAGAGACGAGGGAGGAATCAGTCCTCGGGTAGACAGCAACAGACAGAAGCAGAAACAGTATTATCCGGTGATGAAGAGGAAGAGGAAGAAGAACAGTTACGGGAGACAGCCCGGGGTTGTAACTACGAGGCATTCATGAGATGCAAGCCCCCAACTTTTGATGGTTCTGGTACTGCTACTGATGCTCACCAGTGGGTGATGGAAATGGAAGCTGTCCTCGATATTAGTGATTGCTAGGAGGACAAGAAGGTGAAGTTTGCTACCCACTCTTTCACAGGGTCGGCTTTATGCTGGTGGAAAAATATAGTCCAAGCCGAGGGTAGCAGGGCTATAAGAAAGATGAAGTGGGCTGAGTTAAAAAGGCTGGTGATCGAGGAATTCAGTCCTCGTCGGGAAATGGATAGAATTGAGAGAGAGTTCCTACAGTTAGAGGCGGGGACGATGACCCACCAACAATATACCACCAAGTTTAACGAATTGGCTCTGTTGGTGCCGGAGCAGGTGACGCCGGTGTCTCGAAAGATCAACCGGTATATTCAGGGGCTGCCAGCTGAAATTCGTTGGCATTTGATTTCTGCCCGACCAAGCACTTTCAGGTCGGCAGTGGATTTGGCGGGAAGGTTATTCGATGAACGGGCTGCCTTGGTAAAGGCTGAGGGTAGCAAGAAAGGAAGTGGAGAGAAGAACTGGCAAGGGAAGAGATTTGGTCGGGGTGATACTTCGACGAACAACAAGAAGGCGAGAGTGGATGACCACCGTGTGGTCGTGTCTAGAGCTGGGGTGAGGAAGTGTGGTAAGTGTGGAAGGGAGCACTCAGGGGAGTGCAAGTGGGGATCCAACATCTGTTTCAAGTGCGGGAAGACAGGGCACATATCAAAAGATTGCCGGATGGGCAAGTGCTTTAGCTGTGGAGAAAGTGGCCATATGAGCAGGGACTGTAAGAAGCCGAGAGCTGAGGCTTCAGGGGTAAAGAAGACAGGGAGTGAAGGTCCGAGAGCAAGTGCCAGGGCTTTCACTATGACGCAGGAAGAGGCTAGGACGGACCCCGATGTGGTGTCAGGTACGTTTCTAGTAAATCAAACTCTTGCTTCTGTGTTATTTGATTTTGGTGCTAGTAAGAGTTTCATTTCTGCTACTTTCTGTGCTAAATTTCCTGTTAGTTGTAAATGCATTGATGAGCCCTTTGAAGTAGAAACCGCTATTGGTAAGTCCACTAGAGTTACTGATGTGATAGAGGAATGTGCCATAGAATTAGAAGGCCATAGGTTTGCTGCTAGATTACATGTGATGCCCCTAGGTGGATTTGATGTAGTACTAGGGATGGATTGGTTGGCAACCTATGAAGCGAATATCGTATGTCGAAAGAAGATGATTAGATTGACGGCATCTGACGGAAGTCTGGTGACAATATACGGTGATCGGGTAACGGTGATTCCGAAGGTGATTTCGATGGCGGTGGCGGGGAAGTGCATGAGGCGTGGGTGCAACGCCTACCTATGTTATGTGAAGGATGTGGAAACGCCAACACCACAGCTATCCGACGTTCCGGTTGTGTGTGAGTTTCCAGATGTGTTCCCAGAAGACTTATCGGGATTGCCGCCTGACCGCGAAATTGAATTTCAAATTGACTTAATACCCGGTGCCCAACCTGTCGCCAAGGCACCGTATCGATTAGCTCCTACGGAGATGAAGGAGTTGATGGAGCAACTGCAGGAGTTGCTTGACAAGGGCTTCATTAGACCGAGTATCTCTCCTTGGGGTGCCCCGGTCTTATTTGTGAAAAAGAAGGACGGTAGCATGAGAATGTGTATCGACTACCGTGAATTGAACAAGTTGACAATAAAGAATCGGTATCCGTTACCGAGAATCGATGACTTGTTCGACCAGCTCCAGGGTGCCAGTTGGTTCTCGAGGATAGATCTTCGATCTGACTACCATCAATTGAAAGTAAAGGAGCAGGACATTCCTAAAACAGCTTTTCGTACGCGTTATGGACACTATGAGTTTCTCGTTATGTCATTTGGTCTAACTAACGCGCCAGCTGCTTTTATGGATTTGATGAACCGAGTGTGTCGGCCAATGTTAGATAAATCAGTGATTGTGTTCATCGATGATATCCTGATTTATTCGAGGAGCGAAGAAGAGCATGCCGGTCACATTCGGGAAGTATTGGAGACTTTGAGAAGGGAGAAACTATATGCTAAGTTCTCCAAATGTGCTTTCTGGCTACGCGAGGTGCAATTTCTGGGTCACGTGGTAAATGCAGAAGGAATAATGGTGGACCCAGCAAAGGTTGAGGCTGTGATGCAATGGAAATCACCAAAGACGCCATCCGAGATTCGTAGCTTCTTGGGATTGGCGGGCTATTATAGGAGATTTATTCAAGACTTTTCAAAGATAGCCTCACCTTTGACAAAATTGACCCGTAAGGACGTGAAATTCGTGTGGGGTCAAGAGCAGGAGAATGCCTTTGAGGAGTTGAAGACAAGACTAACACAAGCTCCTGTTTTGACTTTGCCCGAGGGGAATGAAGACTTAGTGGTCTATTCGGATGCATCTTATTCTGGGCTAGGTTGTGTGTTGATGCAACGAGGAAGGGTAATAGCCTATGCATCTCGACAACTGAAAACCCACGAAGTCAACTATCCCACGCACGATTTAGAGCTAGCCGCGGTGGTTTTCGCGTTGAAGATTTGGCGACACTATCTATACGGGACGAAGTGCACTATCTTCACAGACCACAAAAGCTTGAAGTACTTCTTCGAGCAGAAGGACCTAAACATGAGGCAGAGGCGGTGGTTGGAGCTGATAAAGGATTATGATTGTGAGATCCATTATCACCCGGGCAAGGCCAACGTGGTGGCCGATGCCCTTAGTCGAAAGAACGACCTGAACCGATTCGGGTGAAGGTTTATCAGCTGATCATGACCCCCGATGTGATGACACAGGTTAAGGAGTTTCAAGACGAGGCTTTGAAAGAAGACCGTCTTAACTCCGAAAGGATGAGAGGCCTAGTTACGGAATTGGGTGAGAACACTCTTGGTGTTAAGACCCGATTTGGGCGAATGTGGATTCCTCGATACGGGGATCTACGTGGAAGAATTATGGACGAGGCCCATAAGACCCGATACTCCATTCACCCCGGTGCTACCAAAATGTACCACGATATGAAGAAAGACTATTGGTGGCCGGGTATGAAACGCGACGTAGTGGAGTACGTGAGTAAATGCCTAACTTGCTTACAAGTAAAGGCAGAACACCAAAGCCCTACGGGAAGATCCAACCGTTGGATATACCCGAGTGGAAGTGGGAACACATCACCATGGATTTCATCACGAAGTTACCACGTACCCCAAAAGGGTATGATGCCATATGGGTGATAGTTGACCGTTTGACAAAGAGTGCCCACTTCCTACCGATCCGCGAAACGTACTCATCTGAAAGATTGGCGGATCTGTTCATCAAAGAAATTGTAGCTCGTCATGGTGTGCCGGTGTCTATTGTGTCTAATCGCGACACCCGGTTTACCTCTAAGTTTTGGAAGAGATTTCACGATGCAATGGGGACGAGACTACACATTAGTACAGCATATCACCCTCAGACAGACGGTCAGTCTGAGAGGACGATCCAAACACTCGAGGACATGCTTCGGGCGTGCGTGATCGATTTTGGAGGATGTTGGGACGACCACCTGCCGTTAGCAGAATTCTCGTACAACAACAGTTATCATGCCAGCATTGGCATGCCACCTTACGAGATGCTATACGGTAGGAGATGTAGGATGCCCGTATGCTGGGGAAACATTGGGCAGAAAGAGTTAGGAGGTGTTGAGGTGGTCGAAGCTACGACTGAGAAGTTGGAAAAGATCAAGGCCTTCATGAAGGCGGCAAAAGATAGACAAAAGTCGTATGCTGACAAGAGGCGAAGCCCGATAGAGTTCAAGGTTGGTGACCGAGTCATGTTGAAGGTCTCGCCCTGGAAGGGAATCATTAGATTCAGGAAAAGAGGTAAGCTAAGCCCGAGATACATAGGACCTTTCCGAATTATCGCACGAGTAGGAAAGGTGGCCTATCGACTTGAATTGCCAGATGAGTTAAGTGGAATTCATCCCACATTCCATGTACCTCATCTGAGAAAGTGCTTAGCTGATGAAGACATGGTTGTACCACTGGAGGATATCGAGGTGGATGAGAGGCTCAACTACGTAGAGCAACCAGTGGCAATCATTGATCGTAAAGAAAAGAGGTTGAGGAATAAAGTGGTTCCTCTTGTGCGTGTACAGTGGAAGCACAGGAAGGGATCCGAGTCTACGTGGGAGACTGAAGAAGAAATGAGACAGCACTACCCACATCTATTTGAGGAATAACAGGTTTCGGGGACGAAACCTATATAAGGGGGGTGGACTTGTAACACCCGTATTTTTAGCAAGGAATAAAAGAAAAAGGAAGAAAAGAATAGAAAATAAAAGTCAACTAAAAAGGAGGGACCAAAAGTGCCAAATGGGCAAAGTGGTTATTAATTTTGTACAAAAGGAAGGCATGGTCGCCCATAACCCCTGCACAATTCCTTGCATTCGGTTTTAGAGAGAGAAACAGCAGGAACTTCGATTCTTAGAGAGAGAAAGAAGAAGAAATCGGATTCAAGGTAAGAATTGATGTTTTTAAGTTGTGTTTGGGCTAAGAAACCAAGAAATGCATGTTCTTATGTGTGTGTTTGTGTTCGGGTTGCACTGTGTGTGTGTGTTTTAGGTGTAGAAACGACTGGGAAGTTAAGAAAGGGCATCCAAAACCCGAAGACAAACTAAGGTGAGTTCTAGACCCCTTTTTATCTGTTTTAAACGTTTTGGGGCTGGAAAATGCATGTAAGTATGTTTTTTTATAAAATTTGGGTTGATACCCGTATGAAATGAATGTATGTATGTTTATGTTTATGTTAGATTTATGCCTAGAATCATGTGTATATGTTTAGAACTAGGCATTATGATGTTTGGGACTTGGACTATGATTTAGACACATGAACAGGTTACTAATATGTCTGAAATTGGACTTAGAATAGATAAGTAAAAGTTGATGAGTCCACTAGTGGTCATACGACCAACAGTGTGGTCGTATGACCAGAAGATTTTTCTAAGTGTTACCCAATGGGACTCATACGACCAACAGTGTGGTCGTATGACCAAGTGATTTTTCTAAGTGTTGAGTCCAATAGGACTCATACGACCAACAGTGTGGTCGTATGACCAAGTAATATTTTTCTAAGTATGTTGAAGAGTCCAATAGTGCTCATACGACCAACAGTGTGGTCGTATGATCAGAACATAATTCTAAGTATGGGATGGTACGACCAATAGTGCTCATACGACCAACAGTGTGGTCGTATGACCAGATGATAATTCTAAGTATAAGATGAAAAGTCCAGCAGTGCTCTTACGCCTAACAGGGCTCATACGCCCAGAGGGCTTATACGCCCAACAGGGCTCAAACGCCCAGAAAACTTAGAATTTTACAGAAATTTCCTGTAAATCCGAAGTTCGAGGTTTTGACCAGGGTTGACTAGGGTTAATAAATGATGATGTTTTATGCATGTAATGATGATTATGATTAACCCTTATTATTACTGATATTATTATCAGTGTATTATTATTGTTAACAATATTATTAATAAAATATTGTTAAGTATGGTAGGACATGACGACGTTATTGAATATGAGTGATGATGCTATGTATGATTACGTATGTATAATGCTATGTATGATGATGAATGTATGATGATGAATGTAGGATGATGAATGTATGATGAGTGTGTATGTTCCTTGTAATTGTGTATGCTTATCTTTCCGAAACTTTACGAATAACGAGAATGAACAAATGAAGTATTATGTAACGTAAAGTGAAAGATAATGAAAGAGGAACATGATGATGAATGCATGTATTAACGAAGGAACGAAAAGAAGAATGATGATGAATACATGCATTAATAAACGAACGAATTATGTCTTGCAAGCATTGAATAACGCGATTGGTCCTTCTCTGTGATTGACCATGGTCATGGTACCTCTACCGCTTACCTCTAGTACCGTGGCATACGTTTTGTTGTTCATATGTTGACTTCGGCCCGGTAGCTAATAACGATCGGGGTGTAGCATATGGTATTGGTACAATTCACCTTTCAATGTGTGCAAGTAAGTATGAACGGGATTCTTGTCATTCGACCACAGTAATCATAGCCAAGTGCTATGAAGTGGGTAAAGCCTGACAGAATCCATACGAGAAGTTAAAGATAACGATGAATAACGAATGATGAAGATAATAACGAATATTATCTCTGTGTACGTATGATGTATGAACGCATGCACGAAAGGATACTTTTAAATAAATAAAAGTATGTTTTATTACAAAACTAGAACTCACTCAGCAACACTGACTTTTATGTGTTTTCCAGTTGGCAGGTAGTGTTGCTGAGGATGGCACGAGGCGGCTACTCAGCTCTTTAGGATGGCATTCTTTTGTTAATGTTTTGTATTGTAATGCAAACAAACGATATTTTGTAATGGGTGTTGTATTACTTTGCAAAAGCATTTATAGTAAATTCAAAGTTTCCGCTGCATGGTTTTTATTAAGTTATATTAAATGTATGTTTTATGGGTAATGACGACCAACTGTGAGGTGCCCGGGAACGGGGGCCTTACATGAATTGTTAGGAGTCCAATGTGTATGCACCAGTTGTTTGATAATAGGTATGCGCGTGTTTTTACCTTACTTTCTATTTTAAGTTAGCAATTTATAGATTCATGTTATAAAAATATGAACTTGGTTTATGTTTCTTACATTCGGGATATACGAAGTTTATCACCATATGGACTTTCGTTTTCCCATTTGCATCTTAATATGTACTTGAAAATCAATTTGTCCAGTTACCCATTTTGCATCTTAACATGGAATTGGGTGTATTTAAATTGGTAAATGTCATCTACTTTTTGTAACATCTTCACAGGTGAATTGGTGTTACAAAAAATTAATTACAACCAAACTTTTGGTTTAAGATGGATTTTGAATATTGGTTACAAGAAGAGGATTTGAGATCTTCTATTAAGGTTAATCTTTGTTTTGTTAGTGTTGCAGGTATTGTAGACATGATCTACATCATTGTGGCCTATGTTAAGCGGTGGACCATCAAAAGCTGATATGCCTAAATGCAGTTCATGTGGCAGCGATCCTGCTTTCGGTTTTTGAATTTCAGGTGTTGCACTTTAATTCCTTCACATATGGCTTTCTATAGATGGTGGATATTTGACCCATTTGCTTATGGAATTGGTCAAAGTGGGTTGTGATCTACGCGGTTTAATAAAATTAACTAAAAGGCGTACGGGTTTAATGCATACAATCTCTTGAACTGTATTATTTGAAGTTTAAGATATAAAATTTTGATTTAAAGAATTAGATAAGAAAAATGATTTCTGAGGTTGAGGAAAGACAAGTTTTGTTTCATATTATACTGTTTACTTGTCTATTTTGTGATTACAATTTACAAATGATTTTTTGAATATCCATTTTGTTTTATTGGTGTTGGTTCAGATGATTTCGTATTTAATTTATGATCTATAATCAAACTGCATTTCTTTATTCCATTAATTCCAAAAAAGAAGCTTGGATTCTAAGTTGTTTTCATGTTATGTCCCAATTTTATTACTTTTCATAGTTCACAAACAACAGTATTTTGATGGGATTTGGATGTTATTATTTTCTTTTTTTAATCACCAGTCATTATATGTGAGTTGTTTTTAATGGTCTTCTAATTTATGGATTGTAAGACGTTTCATGAGAAAAGCATACGTTGGCTATTCACCTTAGTAACGCTCGTGTGTCATCGAATTACAATCTCAACACTTACAGAAATGTATGAGTATAATCAGGTTGTGTAATGAAGCAAAAGGTTTTAGGTTGGTACAGGAATTAAAAAAATTTAGTCTAATTTACAAGTGCAACATATTGAAAATGACACCTATGTTCACATGATCATCACGTTTAAAAGATTTCATTATAAAGCTACTGTGTGCATTAATCCATAAACCACCTGAAAAAACTTTGGTATTATGGTTCCTCTGGTAGCCAATGTCAAACATGCTTCTTTTATGGTTCTTTTGCTAATACTTTATTATCTTTGAACTCTTTTTATTTTATTAATTACATGGTGTGTAAAACTTATCAAATATCTTTTTCTTAGTGAAGGTAGTTTGAAACCAGGTGTAAAACATGTTGTTCAGAGGATAAGATAAAGATGACAATGAAAGCTTGCATATGGTACCTATGAAGGACAATAATACAAATATGATACTGGTTGAGAATTAATTACAAGATACAAAAAAAGTTGAAGAAATGAAGGAAAACAAAGAGGTGGCAAAAAGGTTTGAGGCTGTTTCTATGTTAGAAAAGAAGGTATGTCATCATGTTTTCCAAATTTTAATATGTGTATTGAAATTGTTCATTGTTATCATCTTAAAATCAATAAAATAATTTAGTTTTGCATGTTGGTTCTGTAGATCCAAACAATGGCAAAATCTGCAGGTATGAATCATAATCTTTGGGTTGAGAATGCTGATCGTTTGGTCGTTGGTATTCTTGAAATGTTTAAAGAAGCGTCTTCTACTCCTATCGATTGATAAGTTCTCAATTCGTCCCGTCATCTACATATCGATTGATAAGTTCATGATAGCCTATTTATGATTTGTATAAACTGCTCTGTTTTGAATTTTGATACGTTTTGTTGCAGGTTATTCAAGAATTCAATCCTTATTTGAGCTATTTCAATTACAGAGACACTCAGGTTTTGCTTTATATGTTTTGTAATTTTACTTTACTTCAAGTTTTGGATCGTACGAAACTATCATGTGTATCCAGAGATACAAATCAATGCAGAGTTGGGTAAAGAAAGGACCATCAACTATTCTCTGAATTTGTGTGTTTTGGTGATTCTATTTTATTGGTTTATTTTACAATGGTACTGTTCGTATAGGAGTATAAAGTTGTAACACAAAATCCCGGCGCAACGCACCGGGGAATCAACCTAGTTACATATTATAGAGTTGTAAAATCGCAATCATTAAAATGTTAAGTTCATACCCTAGCAGAACCAATGTCATTTCTCTTCGTAGCCTCTCGAATTGCCTTCTGAACATTTTTCTCTTCTCTCTGAATATCTAAACCAAAATCCCCCAAAGTTCAAATCAATTGCTTGATTAACTCAACAATTTAGGTTTTCTGATAATGAATAAACTACAAGATGACAGCAGTTTGTACAAACGAATGGGGAAATTGATTTACCACGAATCTGACGTTCGATGTTGCGACACTCTTGTCGGAGACGACGTTGCCAATCGCGTAACAACTGTTGTGGGTTAGGTTTTGGGGCTATTATGTTCCTTAGTTTCTCCATCGTCTTCAACAAGCATCAATTGCTTCAAAATACGATGAATTGGGGCTATTAACGGTTTTGGGGCTATTAACTGTTTCCGATTGTGATTCAAATCCCAAAACGCAATTATTTGAAGACGATGATGAATCGGAATATTTCGCCGGAGGAATTGCGATTTGGATTTGAATCACGATGTGAAGATGATTGGGGAGATGATTGAAATGAGGTGAAGGGGGTTGAAGAAGATGATGATTTGGGGATTTTCAGGATTGTTCAAGTCGAGGGTAATTTTGTCATTTTATAAAAAGTTAACTGAATTATTTAACGTCGTTAGTCATTTGGATGCAAATGGGAACAAAAATAAAACGTTGGGGGGGGGGGTATATGGAGATTTTAAACTATAGGGATGCAAATGGTTAAAATCACCAAACTTCAGGGATGCAAACGGTAATTTACTCTTTTTTTATAAACGGGGGCCCTTATTTTTTTGGGCCACAAGCTCATTGCGTCACAACTTACATTATAGAGCCGGCCATGATCGGGCATAGATAGTAGGTTTATATTTTTCTGATGGTGTAACACTTCTGAGATTATCATTAAATTATCACTCGGTTGATAAATAAGTAACACATGAAAATGACTTTCAAGTACATATAACACAAAAGAAATTGACTGTATCATGACACTGGTTTTACTATGGATCCACCCTTGCTATGAGATATGGATGTTTAATACATCACTTCCCTCGTCATTGTCTTTGAACCAAACCCATATTGCAGGTTAAGCGAAAAGGGTCACCCTACACATGCACAACGTCGATAACAAAACCAGTGTTGGTAGCGGAGATTGCCACGTCAGGGCGATTCTCTTACTGAATTGGAAGCTTTACGCCAAGAAGCTAGTTGACGATGTCACTCAATCAATCGA
The DNA here is from genome assembly GCA_024085815.1 of Flaveria linearis. Lineage (NCBI taxonomy): Eukaryota > Viridiplantae > Streptophyta > Magnoliopsida > Asterales > Asteraceae > Flaveria > Flaveria linearis. The sequence continues at coordinate 16,564,658 of CM044002.1, forward strand.
TGAGTATGATAGTTCGATGTGGTTACATGGGAAGGAAGTTCAGTTAAGTGTTTATACTCTTCGATCTAAAATAATTGATGATAAGCTTTTTGCCCAAATATTTGTTCCGAATATTTGTTGAGAAAACAAATGAGTCAAGAATGGGTTGTGAGTATATCTTGAGAAAGCAAAATAAACATATATCCTCAAGAATCATCCACCATGTTTTGCATAAAACAACCCAAAGGACCATTGCAAATGCATGGTTACTTGTCCCCATAGAAGATAAAAAGATACCTTTTCTCCCCTTTTGCTTCTTTCTTTACATATTTTCAAAACTTTAAAGTTCAACAATGACTTTTAACAAAATAAAGTCACAAAGAGATTTTAAAATCAACAATGACTAGTTGAAAATTTCTTACAAACAAGAATAAATTGTTTCATTACTAAGAATATTTAGTAAGGTTATGTTACATCCTATGAGCTCAGACTATTTTTTAGTTTATCTTTTTTCACATGTATTAAAGAATATATATATTGTCGTAGATAATGTCTAGTATTATCGTATACAATACATGTTAAAATAACATGACAAAAGTAAGAGGTAAAAAGCACGACACCAAATATCACCTTCGGCTTCATGATCTTATTTACGAAAATAAAATATTTTGATAGGAATTATTATCCACTAAAAACCTTGTATTAAATATTAGTAGTTAAAAAGGTGTGGTAAATATAAACTGATTGAGATGAAATACGGTAACATGATAAAATAGGCATATTCAGTTAGAATAGGAAAAAAAATAACAAACAAAAATGAGATGGAATTGACATGAAGCATTATTGCATTAACCATGGTCAAGATTCAAGAAGGGCCTTAAAACGACATTTTCTTTATTAAATTCAAGATAAGTTATCAATGGAGGAAAACAAAAACAAAAACAAAAAGAATCCATCTTTTTTATAAGTTTAAATCCTGCTTAGTATTCGATTTAATTTTCACATTCTAGCCAATAAACAATCAATTATAGTATGTATATGAGATAATTAATCATTTCAGAACTTTTAATTTTAGTCAGAACTTGTAAAACTCATCGTACCTATAGATTATGAATTTATGACAATGATAAAAAATGTTCCATGATGTAATAGTGACTAAATGCAAAATTAGAAACACTAACTAAATTTGATAAAGGTATAAACTCATACTTTGTTACAAACAACTAACATTTCTTATTTTAGTTCATGAATATCTCACTCTCATTCATCTTTCATATAGTTTACATATAAAACTAGCTATAGTAAACCCGTATGTTACACGGGTTGAATAATAAATAAAATATTATATAATAAAAACTATTAATTATAAAATGATATTCTAAGATATTAATATAACTAAAATTATATATGAGAAATAACCATAAGTAATAGAACAGTTATATCAAAAATAACATTAATAAATAGATCTTTTCTTAGTTTATTAAATTTAAGAAAATGTTAAATAAAATTATTAGTAATTAAGATAATTATTTAATAGGAGAGAGATGCGGGAAAATTTTGGTGAGAATAATTGTGGTGTTGACACGTGTCAACACAAGATACTTTTTATTAGAGTAGGAAGATTAGGAATACTAAGTAAATTTAAAAAAAAATATGTCTTTTAGTTCACGTAGATTTACATATATCTTTTACGTAGACGTGTAAACACAAGTTTTTTTTACCTGCTCGTTTGCTCTCATGAGATTTTTACTAAGCCCACATGTGGATATGTGCACGTCACCTTCAGGTTGGTAAATATATATGTTGAACTTGTTGATGATTCACATTGTATCTGTGTAAAAGCTTTAAAACAATACAACTAAACAATAGACTTACATATGTCTAGGCTTAATGTCACAGAATATACGCACCTATGGGTACATAAAAAAAACTCAAAACACACTATTAAACAATATAAACATTTATGTAGGTATGTAAACATATTATGATTTTATCTGGAAGCAAAATATCTAGTTAAAATTTGGTAAGAGTTAGGAAATTAGAGAGTAGAAATAATTAAAATTAGCTATTCAATAGATAACAATCATTATACTTTTCTTTAAATTTAAGATTAAAAGATGAGTTTATGATTTTTATGTTCTTATCAAAAGTTAAGTTCTGATTTTATGGATCTTGTATATACGTGTGTGTGAACAGAAAGATCAAAGATGTAAGTAATTAGTGGATGAATGATTAAAAGGAAAACGGGAATATGTTTAATACCACTTTCATGTAGATCTTTTGTAATCCACAAGCATCTCCATTTTGGGTCCCACCTTCTTTGTATATTGCGAACCTTAATTGCTAAGTTTATGACGTCATCAATTGAATATCCTAAGACCAAAATGAACAAAAGTTCACACCAAAACCACCAAAGCATTGCATTCAAGTGTATATTATAAAATATATGTCAAAAAAGACAGGAATTATTTAATTTCATAATCGTATCATTTACAAAGAGTATCGGGATAAAATTACTTTGAATTTAATTTTATATATTTAGAAAAAACCTTGTATTAAAAATTAATATAATCGTATACAACCACCGTCCTACCAATTACCACACTAGACATCACTCACAAAGATGCTGTAAAGAAAATTGATTTTAAATTTACCACGTATAGATACGCAATCGATCAAATACACATAACACATGGATAATAAAAATACAAAAAAGAACTTCTAGGTAAACAAAAACACATAATTTACAATTTTACACTATTGATATAACCAGTTTAAGTATGGTCAGACATGCAACTATAACAAACAAACAAACAAACCCAGTATATCACATTCAAGAGCAGGGTCTAGGTCAGACATGCAACTATATTGATTTTAATTCTCATAACTAATCACTAGAGAAAGATATCTATGGACGCTGGATTAGGGAAAATCCAATAATTCATCATGTTCCTTAAAGACGTTATCTAACCCTAAATTTTCACACTGGTCAGGCATGTAATATATATATATAGGTTTTATTTCAAGGATGGCGCCTCAAAGGGCTTTCAAGGGGATGAGCTTCCCTTGACCTTAATCGTCATACACCCTTGATCATATATACAATCTCAGCAATAATCAATCTTCATAACTAAACATTCTCCCTTGTAGAGGTGTGATCCAAATGAGGTAAATGTAGCAAGCGAAAAACCTTAAGAATTTCCTCTAGAGTGTATGCAAAGTTACTATTTTCTTTGTACTATTATATGATGTTATGTGATGTACTTAGTACAATATTGTTGTTCTGTGGAATAAAAAAATTCTAAAATTTTTAAAAGATTATAGAAATATTTCATAGCAATTACACAATATTAAAACTTGAGTGAATTTTTATAGTTAAAGTGTAAGTAACTCAATAATATACTGAAAAAACTTTGTTACTATTATCTGGTGAAATTTTTTCTACTTTAAATGTTTTAGGTTTAATCTTAAATAATTTGGCCATCATCTAGAGGAGTGATCTCCACACTATTATAGTTATACTTCGTATTTATCGTTAAAATTACATCAATTGTAATTTTGATGATAAATATTACATCAATGGTAATACTAATTTTTAATTATATGATCACTTTCTATTTCTAAATTATCAAGTGTTCAACCATTTTTTTTACTTCTCAAATGAAGTTTATTAGTCACTTTGTAAATATCAATAAAAATAGTTTTATGAGGTTAAATACATAATGTTCTTTTGACTATTTTTTTTAAAAAGACAGCAATGATGATAGAAATGCTTGCTTTTATTTTATTTTAGAAAAACACAAGTAAAGTCCTTGAAAACATCTTTAAAAAGTGGGATCACTTTAGCTTTATAGCCCTCTATTGTAAAGTCCAAAAATATTAAAAAGAAAAGGAAAAAAATAACAAATTAAAGCAAAAAAGCTAGGTTACACGAGAGTTCTATCGACCGTTGTTACATTAATTGCATATTACATCTATAATCTAGTTAACAATTTACCATCGAAGCTTAATTTGTTAGGTTAATCGCATCTAAATATATTAAGTCGACATAAATTATAATCACACGTGTCACCGATTATCGTGTGTATCGAACTGAGATACCTTCTTTGTTTTTTAACGTAATAAACTTAAAAAACCTTTTTCATGTGTTGATGTATTATAACGTAGGGTTTCTCCTAAGTTCATTATATTGAAAAGAGGAAATGTTAAGTTAAAACATTTTCATTCAATTAACCATGTTTCTTAAGGATATAGTTATTGTACAAGATTTCATATTACAATGTAGTAAATATGTTAAACTAAATAACAGTTTTGTTAAAATTTAATAGTTATACTATATTATAGAATATCCAGCTTTTAAAATTAAACCTCTCAAACTTCAAAAGCATTATTTTATATAAGTATGCATTTAACAATTTTTTGTTAATATATATACACACACTGACACACATATATTAAAATGACTAATTATCTATAGTATGAATTAATTTATAAAAACATAAAACATACATATAAAAGGGTAACCTGGATTCAAATCATATGAAATATCAATTTGAACTTTCATCCAAGCTAGACATCTTAAATTTGTCATTTGCTTTTCACTCAAGGTGAATATTATCTACATTAGAAAACCAAATAATTTGTAGAGGGGCCATGATTAATGACATGACGTACTAGTTTAATTTTCGTCATGTTCTGAGTTATAATCTAATTGAAACGAAGGACGAGAGGGAGAAAAAGAAGTGAGGGAAAGATTATAGAGGAGAACATATCAACTTATGTGTGCGCTTTATAACAAATGAAGTGGCTCGTTAGTTACTCACTGTCGAGCCAATAAATGATTAAAAGCTTGAACCAAGCCGGACTTAAACGAGAACGGACCTGAACTCAGTGGCAAACTTTGAGCACTCCTATAAGGGGGCCGGGGGACGAAATTAAATTTTTTAAACAGGGGCAAACTCGATATATATAAAAAAAATTTAACTACAGGGAAAAAAAATTAACACTACTGATGAAACACAGAGGAGGGGCGGGAGCCCCCAGCCACTTATATCCTTCGCCCTTGCCTGAACTGAAACGTAAATTTAAGGTCAATTAATAAATGAGCTCAAGCTTCATATAAAGAACTTGACTAGACGTTAGAGTCTAAATAAGTCTATCTATTATTTATAAAATTACAAATGTAATAAAATTATTTTAACATAATGAATAGAATATAGAGTTGCATTATAAATAATATTTTACATATAATATGGCATACTTCGTCATGTATAAATTTAGGAAACTTGAAAGAAGCCCATGAGCTATTGAGCTTGAGCTTTTAATGGCAAATGAGTTGAGCTTGAACTTAGGCTAGCTCGTAGACTCAACTAGACTCCTCCCATACGCTCTTTACTTAATTTCTAAATAATTTAGGAAAGATTACGCTACATAAGTTCGTGCATTATGTGTGTTATGTTTGGCGAATAAAATAAACTTATTTACTTGGAGGTGACGGAAGAATATATTCGTCCTTCCACTTTTATAATCTTGTGGACTACTTTTGTTTTCTCCTTTTTCTTCTTTTCTTTAGTCACACAAAGGTCCCCATGTTCGTTAAATGTCGATTTGTTATACTTCATTTCTGTTTTGTATTATTAATTATAGGTACAGATAATTAGTTTTTAAGAAATAAGAAATGAAGCTAAAAACGAGACTCTTCAAACAAGCTATGTTTACCTATTATATATATGTATACACGCACGATTAAATTTATATTTTTAACTAACCCATATGAACTTTTATATTGTTTTTCAGTTTCCTATTTATTTATTTTTAATTAAAGATCTCTATATATGTATAAGGTAAACTGCAGTAGAACAGTTTTTAGGATAAGATCCGTGTGGATGCTTGTGGGTTTGATATCTCATCACTAACCACCAGAGAGATGATATAGAAAAACTGTTTTTTTTTACCCTTTAAACATTGTTCACCCAGTTACCCAAATCTTTTAAGTTGAAAATATTTACAGAAATAACATTTTTATCAAATCAATCATGCCGATATATTCAGTTTTTTATATTCAATAATACAACATGGGTCTTGGTATATTTAAATTTTTTGAATAGATGCATTTATATAGTATAGAGTGTTGTTTGTGGATGCGAGTGAAAGATATATGTAAAAACAAATAATTAGTTGTAGAAACATAGAACTAAATCCACAGGAAGAATTATTTTTGAACATCTAATTTGAGGTATTGCATATAATAACTGAAATAATATAAAAATGTTTTATTACAACATGTTGAATTACAAACAAGTAAACACCGAGAAAAATGTTTTATTCAAGTTTAATTAAAGAAAAAAAAAACAAATAGAATTAAAATAAAAAAAACAAAAACAAACGTACCTAGTAATAAATAGAATTAAAATACTTTAATATTATTTAAAAATCTAAATAGATAATACCAAATTAAACTTAATATAATCAGATACTTAAAAATGCATCCATTGATCCATTCAGAAAGGAATCAGGAACTATTGCATGGGACTCGTGTAAAACATTGATGTCAATCTACTTGATTAAAGAACCACGATAAACTTGTTCTTTAGATAAATATAGTAAATATAACTTTTGATTATTTCTGTTGAAAAAAGTTCAAATACAAAGTGTATTTTTGCTACAAAGTGTATTTTTATTACAAAGTGTGAGAAGACACAATGAGTCAAAAATACACAATGAGTCAAAAAATACACAAAAAAAATTATATCTCACAATCAAAATCAAATTTCAAAAAAGTAATTCGGAGTTTTTGTTCCTCTAGTCGTCCTCAATAAGAAAAAAAATAAACGAAAAAAATAAAAAAAATAAAAAATTAACGTTTTTTTTATTGTGTCATTTATAAAAGACACAATAACTTCATTGTGTCATTATAAAAGACACAATGACGTCATTGTGTCAATATAAAAGACACAATGACGTCATTGTGTCATATAATGACACAATGAAAAAAAAATTATTTATTTTTATTTTTTTTCTGAAAAGGGACAACGAGATGAACAAAGGCTCCGAATTGTTTTTTTAAAATTCGATTTAAATTGTGAGATATAAATTTTTTTGTGACTTTTTTAGTCTCATTATGTCTTCACAAAAATACACTTTGTAGAATAACCTCATCCATCTCTGTTTATTGTAATTGACTAAAAGAACCACAATAAACTTGTTCTTTAGACAAATTTAATTATTACTTTTTATTATTGCGTTTATGGCTTTCATATTTAACTCATAATTGTATATTTAATGCTGGGTTATCTTACATATTTTCACAACAATAAACCAGTTAATTTAATTTTTTGTTACAAGATGAAAAACAACGCAGATAATATCTTAATTAAAAGTAAACTACAAGAATGCTCCTTGTGATATATATTTGTTTTATGGTCCTCCTAATTTATTTTTTTTTCAAAATCATAATCTTCATATACATTATTGTTTATCAAACTGTGACACATATAACAACCGGTAAGGACCAAAAATATTACAATTTGACAAATGATGGAGACCAAATCCAAATTTCTAAAAATTGAAGTAAAAAAACTAGTAAAGATAGCGCATGGACCATCTATGTAGTTTACTCTTTCTATTTTGTTTTAATTCTCATAACAACTACTGAAACCCACAAATGTTCCAAAGTAACAACATACTTTAAACGGTAACACAGAGAACAATTCTAATAAGTATAGTTGCAAAAGATTAAGAAAAATTGTTATGTTTTGGAAATTGTACAAAGGTAATTAGAAAAAGGTATTTCCTACAGCTATACCTAATACCTTCCATTTAACTACATAAATATTATATTAGCAAAATTCACAAAATATGAAAATTACAGCGTTATTAAGACACGTGATTTTGACTACTACATTTCTCGTGGCGTTTTCATGCAAAATAAGATATTAAGTATTGGCCAATTGAGCATAACTAAGAGGATAAATTATATATAACAAAATTTAAACAAAATTATTATTTTTAATATGAAGTTGTGACATAGTTTAAGTTGCGTACACGTCTTATTGTTTTATGCAAAATATCAACATAGTTTAAACTTCCTTTTTATATCCTAAAGTTTTATAACTCGTTCAAAGCTTTACTGTTATGTTTCACCCATTTTTTTTTTCAAATCTTCATGTACCATATCCGTAAAAAAAGGTATAAGAACATCTAAAAACCTTGATTTTGAGTCCTAATCGCGAGCTCAATCAAAGGGAAGTAGAGTGGCACGAAGATGGGCTGAGGGGCTCATGTTTAGCAACAATGGAGTGAGCTGCTAAGGGTGGAGGGATGTTAAGATTGCAAAAGTAAAGAAAATGACTAGAAAAAAAAAAGGAGTAAAAAACTGTCTTTTTGAGTAAAGAAAAAGGATTCTTTTCATCCCTCTTTCTTTGAACATTTTTTTTTATAAAATATCTACTACAGAAATGCAACTAGATACAAATAGACAGAAAATTCATAATAAAAATAGCTAACATTAAAGTGTGCTTCTACTTTTTCATAAAATGTGCACTCACTTAAATAACAACAATTATAATTGATGTTAAATATGTCAATATGTCATGCTGTAATAGACATTGCAATTAATATAATAATACCCATACTAAATTGCTAATGGTGCACTCACTTATAAATATAGTGTGCTCTTACACTTGAGTGACTAGAGGTAGTTATAGCACTTGCATAATTTAGTTAGTATAGCTCTAATAAGTTCAGTAAGTCTATTGGCGAAATTTGTGGCTGGAGAATGTAGTTAGCCTGGCCGGAAAATACATTTTAGTTATATATACGTACCTTTATATTTGTAAAATTTACATTTATATATAGATTTTATCCGTCTTATTAAACTTATATAAAATAAACTTATTAAAGTTATTCATACTTTGATTTTAGACTATGTAATGTTTTGAAATTCAGGAACTTTAAATTTTATACAAAACAAAAATATACAAACACTTTTTAGTAAAATTATAATATGTTATATAAATTTTTTCTTTGTAATTTTTTTCACTCATAGAAATATGAGAAATAAATATAGGAAATAAATAATAAGACCCTGTATACAAGAAATGAGAAGTGACTACTTAGAACTGATTTGTATCTTTAAACGTTCCTTAAACTACAATGATGAATTTCATATAGAAAACCAAATACAAATGATCTAAAAAACAAGTATTAAAAGTGTTTATATTTAATAAAAAATAGAAACAAAACAATAAATTACTATTATATACTATTAACTATATAAAACGATGTTGTCTCACATAACAGTATTCATAATGTCAAATCACAAGTTACAATTGCTTGAAACACATTGCATAAGGAAGTTGAGCACGGATTGTTATATTACCAAATGACTCTCTCGAGTTTAACTACACTTATCGTTTGTACCTTATATCTTTTTGTTGGGTTTTTTATTTTTTATTTTTTGAGTTTAACTACACTTATCGTTTATACCTTATATTTTTTATTGGTTTTTTTAATTTCTTTTTATAAACCAACCACAATGCAAGTTCACAACTATTAAAATATGACATCTTATAAAATCAATTATGAATATACCATTATAATATCCTGATTTTTATCTACTTTCCATATAAATTTTATTTAAAACTTAAATGTGTACAATAATATACAAATTATTGAATCACGAACATACAATTTATCAAAAGGTTTGTTTTTTAATAATTTTTCCTCTTTAAAATATGCTTTTATGACATTCTGATTTTCCCATTATAATATGTTTAGTTTTAACGTGATTTTTTTCAATGTGCATATCAATGTACGATTCATCAAAACCAATTTTTACAAGTTTAATACCTCTATGCGACATACATGTTTCATCCCCCGGTTAGTAATCTAGCCTATTAAAACAAAATAATCATAACCACATGGTTATTTTCTAGTTTGTCCATGTCATCTACACTTGGATTTCATCTGGGAGTATTCACTTGTCCTCACCATGATAAACTTACAAATTTTAGTAAACAATTTTTTTAATGTTTTTTTCTTAATAAATGCTCATACTTCTATATTAATCAATTAAATTCTTTTTATAAATTAATCATTTCATTGAAAATACTATCAAGTGTTAATTTTTTTAAAATAAATTTTAATTTCTGGATAATAATTGTTAAAACTAAAATAATTTAAAAAATATATATACAATGTCTATGGATATTTATGAATGATAACTATCTTTTTTCTCTATATTATTCTTTATAACCTAAATATTTTTAAATAATAATTTTATTAACATGTCATCTATAACATATTATATATTATATATATAATTTATTATGTATTTTCTTTTTAAATTTAAATTCACCTAACACATATGTATCTAAACTAGTTAAAGAATATATTAAAATAGTAAAATGATTGAAGCTAAATTCTGAAATAGTGAAATCTTCTCACTCATCCGTGTTGGCCACTCAATGTGTCTCATGCATGGCTATTGTAGCCACCCCGTCCCCACCTCCATTGCTTTTCCATCATTCAACCGCTTAAAAACTCTGCAATCATCACCCCCCCTCCAATACCCCCATACCCACCCTCAACCACACAAACAACAAAACACCCTAATTCAATTCAATTCAATTCAATTCAAGTGCGTACCTGCATTGATCTCGACTTTGAGGAATGAAATTGCCCTTTGATTCCACCCAAAACAACCTCTCATCCATCGATAACATCAGCGCCAATCGCTACGAACCCAAATCAGTTCTTGATATTCGCCGGAGCCCCCCCAGTCCGATCATCGGAAACTCGTCGGAGTTGGAGTTCAACTCGATCGATTACAACAGTCCTTTGTTGTTGTCGTCGCAGGAGAAGCTGGTGCCGGTGGAGAATATTATTGATCATGGAATGATCAATCAGGTTGAAGATTGGGATTCTGATTCTCTCATGAGAGAATTAGGGCTTTATGATGATTGTAATAAATCTGCTTATCCTCCTCCTCTTGATTTACCCGATCTCCCGCCCTTTTTTCAATCGGAGTTCGAAACCCTAAATCCGTATTTGAATCAGAACCTTTTTGATTTGATGAGCCAACATGATGATGGAAACGAGTTCGATTATACGAACGATTTGATCCTGCTAGCCGAGTGCTTTGAAACTCAGTCGTTTCAGCTGGCGCAGGTGATATTGGCGCGGCTAAATCAGCGGCTCCGTTCACCTACAGGAAAACCGATTCAGAGAGCATCGTTTTACTTCAAAGAAGCGATTCAGAGCCTACTCACCGGGTCGACTCGGAGCTTGCAGAGTTGTACCTCGTATGAGATCGTACAAGTGATTAAAGCGCACAAGGCGTTCTCCACCGTTTCTCCGATTCCGATGTTCTCTAGCTTCACCGCCAATCAAGCGATCCTTGATGCGGTGGACGGTGCGATGAACGTCCACGTCATCGATTTCGACATCGGATTTGGTGGCCAATGGGCGTCGTTTCTGAAAGCGGTGGCGGAGAAGGCCGAGGCTCGGAAGGTTAACTCGCCGGCGGTGAGGATCACCGCCGTGGTGCCTGAAAAATACGAGTCTGAATCGAGGTTAATCAGAGCTAATTTGCATCAATTCTCAACCGATCTGAAGTTACGTTTCGAAATTGATTTCGTATCTATTCGAGCGTTCGAATACGTATCATTTAAGGCGATTAAGTTCATGAACGGAGAGAAGATCGCAGTTCTTCTTTCTCCAACGGTTTTCCGGCGAATCGGATCTGGTTTCGTCGGTGATCTCCGGCGAGTTTCGCCTCACGTGGTGGTGTACGTCGACGGCGAATTGAACGGAAACGGAGCGGCGTTCCTCCGGCAGACGGTGATCGACGGTCTGAAACTGTACACGACGGTGCTGGAATCGTTGGAAGCGGCGAACGTCGTTGGTGGCATGGGCGGAGGAGAATGGATGAGGAGCATTGAGATGTTTGTGTTGCTGCCGAAGATAATGGCGACGGTGGAGAACTCCGGCCGCCGTGAGACGCCGTGGAGGGAGGCGTTGGGTAGGGAGGGGATGAAGGCGGTGGGGATGAGTCAGTTCACTGAGTTTCAGGCGGAGTGTTTGCTCCGGCGAGTACAGGTCAGAGGGTTCCACGTGGTGAAGCAGCAGATGGAGATGGTGCTTTGCTGGCATGATAGGCCCCTTGTTGCCACGTCGGCGTGGACTTGTTAGCCAATAGGCGATGTGATTAGGGTGATATACTGATATGAGTTTAGAGGAGGTTGAGGGTGTGGGAATAATAATTGATGATTGATGTAGATTTTTTTTTTTTTGAAAAACTTTAGTTTGGATATCTGGATGTGCAAACATGATTAATCAATCGCATTTGAAGGAGCAGATTTAAAAAAATATGATCATGATACATAGGTTTTATGTAGTTTTTAAATATCGTTTGAAATGAAGTTGTTAAGGGTTTAGTCCCGAGTCATGTAATTGCTTCCGAGAGGGACAGTAAGCCTGAAAGTCAGATAGTGCAACAAAATAAGCCTCTCGGGCGTTGCATCAATTCCAATTCTAAGTATTCGTACTAGTTTGAATGAAATTTGACTAATCTCGTTTTGAGTTGTGAATCGTGTTGTGTTTTGAGCTAAGTTACGATCTATTATTAAAACTAGGAATCACACGATGAAGGAAAACTTTAAGAATTGTCACAACGGATTATAAATTGATCATCTTGTTTTGTTCTGTAGTTTCATCAGGAGAAGTTTCGAGCTCAGGAACATGCATGAGGATCTTTGCTAAGTTGGATGGGGTTATGTGAAAAAAAAAAACAAAGTTTGGTTATAATACAAGGCATCTACTGTTCGTTACAAGTAGTTGAAGCATGTGAAAATTGTGACTAGTGCCTAGGGTTCTTGTTTTAAACGGTTTTGACAATTTTTACATCAAACCGGTTGACTATAACTTTGGTGAACAACCAACCAACCAAACCAAAAGACTTCAGAGTTAGAGCAGTATTACAGCAGATTGGCATCCACCTGCTTTCTTAAGCAATAAATTGATCTCCAAACCACGCATCTTTATCACATATCACATATGAAAAACAACTTTGGATTGTGGTTTGTGAACTGAAACGTGGAGACAGAAAGACAAACTCATCTCTAGATTTGGTTCTAAAAAACTAGAGCGCCAATGCAAAGACACCCACCTTACACAAGGTGAGTTTTATCTTGCTAGCGGAAGAAAGGAAACTTGATCGTCACTAGTCAACAGGGAATGATAGAGCAGATTACCAGCGCCTCTTTACTATGCAAGGGTTTCCAGGGAGACGACCCAGATCCAGGCATACTAGAAGTAGTAATGAGGGGTTGCCTTAGCGTGCATCCGACATGGGACATTTGTTCTATTGGAAATGCATGAAAAGTGGTCAACTAGTTTGTGAGACGCTGCAGCTTGCCAGAGAGAGACGCACCAGACACATGTGCCAATCCTCATCTGTTACAGCCATTATCTGTGCCTACATAAAGGCTAAAGCTGATATGCCCATTGGTTATCTTAACCTCCTATTTCTGTTGGCTACCCAGTGTTTCAAGTTCCCCAATTTCAAAACGTTTGAAGGTCAACTTTGCAACAAAGATTTTCGCCTCTGTGTGATTTAGAGGGTGTTTAAATTGCTACACCTGATAAGGTATTGGCTCAAAAATTGGACAAGCTTCATAACTGTAGCTATGTTGGGCTGCTGCAATGGTCTAATCCTGATCACGATGATGGTACATGAAAGCTAGATGACATTACCAAGACTCAACGTCCTACCTTTTGTGTTAATTGTCAAGGAAAAAATGTTTAGGGGCAAAAGCTGTTGTAATCTGATTAACTGAAGCTGTGAGTTGCACATGGGAAGACGTAAAAATGCATGTGGAAGGCACGTGAGTTTTAAAAGAATTTGTAAATGTTTAATGCATACTAGATACCCATGATATAAAAATTATGAGACCAACACAAGGGCAAAGTTGCCCTTGCAGACTTTTGTACTACGCCTAAATGTTCGTGTTCTTCCAACGATGGCAAGTCAAACCAACAATGGCTTAGTACTTCTAACACACTACGCACACACTTATATTGTAAGATGTTGTTCATGGTTGCATGTTAGTCTAAAAGAAGAACAATTCAGATATGATAACTCAAAAGAATATTTAAAACAAAAGGAAGTTAAAATAAGAACACATAATTATCGTGTAATTCCTAGAATTTCAGATATACTAATGGCTTAGTACTTCTAACACACTACACACACACTTATATTGTAAGATGTTGTTCATGGTTGCATGTTAGTCTAAAAGAAGAACATTTCAGATATGATAACTCAAAAGAATATTTAAAACCAAAGGAAGTTAAAATGAGAACACATAATTATCATGTAATTCCTAGAATTTCAGATATATGTTTAAATTCTACAACAGCAAGCATCAAGACAACAAATTCTATATATTAAAGATCTTATGATGTCACAGTTACCTTGGTTAATGGGTGTATAAGAGCATGTTCCGCTTCTCAATCAATCCTAAAGTCGATTTCACTTGATGACTCGAAAATGGTTGTTGACCTAATTGTATAAGCTTAATAAGTGATTATGTCGTCATGATGTCAACTGTCACCTTCATTTGTTCGAGATTGAAGATGTGCATCGAGTTTTGAAACAGCTTCAGGTCCAAAAAACCTAGTTAATTCATCCTGTACAACCAGCATAAACCATACATAATATAAATATATGATAAGCGTGTCATAATAATTCCCATTTAATAAAGTGACATGATGAAATGATAAATAAATTGAGGTCGATAACTTGAATGTTATGCTGATGACATTTAGTTTTTTATCTATGCTACAATATTCGTAAAACAATACATAGACATGATGAAATGATAAATAATTTGAGGTCTATAACTTGAATGTTATGCTGATGACATTTAGTTTTATGTCTATGCTACAATATTTGTAAAACAATGCATATATGAGAGAGGAAGTGGCATAAACCTTTATTGAATCATTTTCAGCTGTAAGCTTCCCACATTCCTCAGAAAGTCTCTGCAACTCATCTCTAAGTGAGTGATTCTCGTTGTTTAGTGTCTCTACTCTTGCTTGTAGCTCTTCACACTCAGCCTGGGGGAAATGAGGTATATTATTAAAATACTGCCAAAAAAGATAGATTTAAATATGGCTCAATTATTTTTTATTCCCGTCATTGTCATAGAAGAAGACATCCATTCTCTATTAGCAAATACGTATCCAGATAACAGGAATCAATTTAGCTGACCCTTTGACCCTACAAGGTATACATCACCTGCTTGCGCAGCCTTGATCTTCTAGCTGATTCCCTATTCGATTGCTTCCTTTTCTGCCTCTTCAATTCACGTTCATCCTGTTGCCAATAAACTCATATGTGTTAGTTGCTGAAAGCACTATTGATCACTTCATAATCCAAAAACAAATCAATGGAACCTTTAAGAAGGCATAGATAATCAACCAGCAAAGAACTAATGTTTCGTATACCTGAACCCACTGATCAGCCATTATTGGTGATGGAACCACTGGTTGTGAGACACCAGTGTGGTTTGGTTGCATCTTCATAGACCCGGATCTGGCAGATGGGTTCCAGAGGTCCATCCCCATATTAAGATTGGTAGCAGGCATAGAAACTACAGGATTCCCAGGCACTGGCATCTGAACATTGGGTCCAGAATTGTTGTTTCGGGCATTCGCTGCAAAAATGTAATTTTAAAATTTATTAACAATTCTCGAGCATGAACATAAAACCAAGGTTAAAGTGTGTAGGATCACCATCTGCAAGCATCTGATGGAAGCTTCCCTTTTTACCTCCAGAATATTCCTGGAGGTACCAATTTTATCATGTCAATATATAATGAAAAGAGGAGATACTTATAATTTCAAAACCAAAAATCTGACGATTAATGTAGAAATACAGACCTGATGGTTATCCTCATCGCTTGCATCAGATGAACCATTATTTCCACTTTCACCACTGTTTATGTTTAAAAGTTAAGATCAGCATAGTAAAATCTATGTTACAGTGCACCATTATTCACTGAAACCAACTAATAGTATGAATCTAATTTCAGTTATTCAGGTATGAGAACCTTTGGGTGGCGCCATCATTCCCTGAACTTGAAGCCGCCTTCCCACTCTCTCCAGTCTTAGAACCAGCGGCATTGGCATTTCCTAAAGACCCCTTTGACTTTTTGCTGACCTTGTCTTTTCCATTAGGGGCCTTTGTTTCCATTTCTGTGTTTGGCTGCACAGTGCCAGGGATCTACAAGAATAATGATACAGAATGAGAATCAGACAGCAATATGCACCTTACAGTTTACATGATGTAGAATGTTGCAAAATCCAGTCTAAAAGCAAATTTCATGAAGGAAAAATGATTCTTACCATAGGCATATTAGGATGACCATAAACTCCTGCTGGTGGATATATAGCAGCGTATGGAACTGGACTCCCATAAGGTGGCATCATAGGATGCTGAGATAATTTTACATATAACGGATATATAAATGTAGATTATTACATAACATATGCATCTCAATAGTTTTTAAAGGTCAATAGAGATAATTACCTGACCACCCCATGCATATGGATGAGGAGTTGGAGAGGCAGCAGTTGATGCAAAGAAAGGTGGAGCAACTCCAGATCCATAATAAGCCTGAACACAAAAGCCACTAGATGTTACAAAAATCCATCTCATCATGTGGCACCTGCTTTAATGAATCTATTAACAGTAAAAAATCCATCTCATCATGTGGCACCTGCTTTAATGAATCTATTAACAGTAAAGAAGAATTATAAAATGCACCTGCATAGAGCTTGACCAATCAGGATATGAGGGTGGAGGTGTTTCCTGAAGTTAAGAGAGTTAGATAACTTTGTATTTACATAGAAGACTTCATATGATTCACAGAAAGAATGAGGAAACCTGATTTGGGGTAGATTTAGAATTTCTGGCAGGTGAGCTCTCTTCTCTAGTCCCCATGAAACTACAGGTTCGGATGTCAATGTGCAGCCAACTCTCAGAAACTTAAAGACTTTTTTGATATATTAGTAATATAACCAA
Source organism: Flaveria linearis (assembly GCA_024085815.1). Classification (NCBI taxonomy): domain Eukaryota; kingdom Viridiplantae; phylum Streptophyta; class Magnoliopsida; order Asterales; family Asteraceae; genus Flaveria; species Flaveria linearis. The sequence goes on from CM044002.1 coordinate 16,581,726, forward strand.
GAAGCACCTGCAGAAATCAAATTTAGCCATGGATCAGTCGATGCATTTAACCATGATGGTTGTTCATCCACATGTTGACAAAATTACATGAAAAGATCCCAATTATACTTTTACTAGCATACAGTGAGATATCTTATATGTTTAGATGTTTGATGCATTTACAGGAGATGCTTTATGAATATATATATTGCTCAAAAGTCATAATGAAGCATCTCTAATGAGCATAATTACTCAGAAACTACTTCAAATTTTATTTTAGGCCACAAAAACTACTTCTCTTTCCAGATACCCTGTTACTGCATATTTTATTTTAGGCCACAAAAATAAAAGCCACAAATTACAGAATCTGGAGTACCAAAGATAGAGAAATACAGAATTTGGAGACAATGTCAGCTTTAGTTTCAACCATTTAAATGTCTGAGTTTTAAGCTGAACCCTGTGAAGTAGTAGTAGAGTCTATAGAAGGCCACTTGCCCAATTCGTTGATTTTCTTTGGTGTCTAGATCGTGATCAAAACCAAAGCTATAGATAGTACAGATTTCAGAAATCCATTTACAGTTCATGTTATAACTAGTTATTTATTATGGTCAAGAGTATTAATTTGTTTTCCAAAAACTGACCTTAAAACCGCTGAATTCAGAGTATTCTTGCGAAGGCAATTCCAGATCGAGCTAAAGATAACTCTAGATCCCAGGCGTTTTAGAGGTCTTCAGTAGCTGCTTTTAAGTGGTATTGCGGTGTGTGTTTTGGTGTCTTTCAGGGTGGCGTAGGTTCAAATTTCTTTAAGCGTTAAGAGAAGTTGATAGCCTCAGTTGGAGACGGGGCGGCTTTATTTCACGAAGATGTCATTTTCAAGATAGGATTTTTATTTAGAGAATTATAATGGTGCTGTCTCTACCAGACTTTGGAGCGGATTTTTCTTTATGCTAATTAAATTAAGAGGTGTTTTGGATTTGAATCTTAGTTTTGGTGGTCTCTACTTCTAGCTTCTTGCTAGTTATTTACGGAATTTCTGTTGTCATTCAATAAAAGTTGCTGAAATCACAAATAAAAAAAGCAAATGTCTTTCAACATTGCAAAATTGTATTGTTTTTGTTCAAAAACTTGTATAATTGAACTAACTAGTAAAATTTTAAAATACATTTAAACAAAATTTTCATACCACTTGTTGTCAAAAGCTACAATCTTTTAAAAATGAATCTCAAAATAATTTTTTTTGCAAACAGTCAAGTTTGATTACTTATTTTTAAGGTGCAAACATGTATGATTCAGACTATTATCTTTTTTCTTATAAAGTCCCCACCTTCTCATAATTCAAAACTGCAACAGGTTCCATTTTAAGATGTCCCAATTTAAGCGTTTCCTTTTTGGTCACCCTTCTTTAAAAAAAGTTGCTTTTCTAGCCATTTTTAATGCTATTTTTTTAGCCCCTGAAATCCCTCTCACCCAACGTTATTGTAACAAAAAGGTACTTGAGATGTTTGACAAGTAGTCAGACAATTCTTCAAACAAAGTGCGTGAGAGCATGGCATTTTTAGTCATGCATCATATACGTGATTACGTGAATTACTTCAGCGACTAGAACACACAAAGCAAATTTCGAGCCCAAGCAACACTTAATGTACAAGCAGTCTCTACACTTCACTCAATTAAACTTACGCTTGATGCTACCTTTAGATATTAAGAATGCATAAGTTTGGCTTTTATCAACCTCCAAAAAATTCTTTTGTATGTGTTAAGTCAAGTGTGTGTGATACTTGCAACTTTATAGTATTAAAGTTTTTCCATATAATCATTAGATGCCGCTTTACATATACTGCCTATTGTAGGGAGGATTATTTCGTCGAACTTAACTATGCATTCCTGATTGTTCTACACTGAACAAAAATGCTTTAATGTTATCTGTAAATATAAAAGAAAATCAATAACTACCCAAGAAAACAGCAGACGACAAATTTAGCAAAGCTAGATATGCAGTCGATATGCTTAGGACAGAAACCAATCCCTATTGAATGTATCTTTACAACAACACACATTAAAAACCAACAAAGCACTTTTTCTGCACGCGACAAAACTAAATCTTAAAATTAGGAATACTTACTGTTAGGAATCAAGCGGCGCAGCAGAACCAACACACGAACACGCACAAACGAATATCACGCAGAAGAAACAGAACAATAAACGACACAAGGATTTAACGTGGTTCGGTCGGTGTGACCTACGTCCACGGGCTGCAACTAGGGTTTTCTTTATTTGCTCAGTACAAAAGATTACAATACATGACATGGGTATATATAGAGACTAATTAGGGTTAACTATTTAATTAACAAGAAAACTAAACATGGGCCCAAGCCCAAAGCCTTCACAAACCCAACAATCTCCCACTTGAAGGCTTTGCGATAAATTCTAGCACGCCATTCAAGTACAAAGCAACCCAGTCGTCCAGTAACTTCAGTAATCTTTAAACAAGTCTTCCAAGCCTCCAGTTCCCTGAGAACAAGCTTAAGACTTTATCACATTTCCTAGTTGCAGCGACCCCTCATCATCAAGTACCAGAAGGGTCAGTTGAAGCTCCCCCGAGCTCCAACTCAGTCTTGGCTAGTGCTGCCAACGACTCATCCTCCATCTTAACCAGTTTGGACATTCCACCGGATTCAAAGATACACCGAGGATCACCATCACTCTCCAAATTCAGCAAACAATCACCAGGAGAGAATTTTTCAGTCGTAGTCTTTAAAACCCAACGGTTCTTTGTAACTGTACCCGAAACACGTCTCGTGCTCCCACTATCACCGAATCCCCTGAATGGTTTATACTTTCGAACTCGTTCACCTAGCATCCCTGCTTCAGACTTCACGTTTGCAAAATGAACTCTCTTAGCACCAGATTTAGTGAACCGGATTTTGTCGTGCTTAACCGGGACGGTCATACATCCCTCAGCAGGTACCTCAACCATATACAATGACCCACGCTTCATACCACGAGCAATAACCAGATTACCATTGATCACCCTCCATTTACCACTACCAAACCTCACTTCCAGTCCTTGTTCATCCAGCTGACCAACTGAAATCAGTTTCTTCTTTAGCCCCGGAATCACCCTGACATTCTTTAGGTTCCATGTAGTACCTAATGAAGTAACCAGATCAATATCACCCATGCCCGTTACCTCAAGTATCTCGTCATTAGCTAATCGTACCTTTCCAAAGTCACCATATTTCAGATTCACCATCGTTTCCCCGTTGTCCATGGCGTGAAACGAAGCCCCTGAATCCATGACCCAAGAGTCCACACTGTTTTCCACACTGAGTATCAATGCATCATCATCAGAAACATCCCCAGCAGCAGTGTTCAATTCTTTCTTATTCGGACATTGACTCTTAACATGTCCCACCTCATTACAGCTCCAACACTTCACATTCTTCCTAGTTTTAGATGAACTTCTTCCCCGACTCCCACTGTTCCTGTTATTACCCCGACCCCTGCCAACATTTAGTAGTTCACTATTGGATGATTCACCCGAGTTCTTTCTTCTGACTTCTTCACCCATAATCAGATCTCGAATACCATTAAGAGTGAAACCCTTAGTCCCCACAGAACTTGAAATTGCAGTCACAGTTCCAGACCAACTATCAGGCAGAGACGACAACAGCAGTAGAGACTGAACTTCATCATCAAACTTAATTCCAACAGATACAAGTCTTGTTAATATTGAATTTAGATTGTTAATGTGAGCAATCACTGAGCTTCCTTCTTTCATCCTTGTGTTTACCAGCTCCCGAATCAAGAACACCTTATTAGCCGCAGACGGTTTCTCATACATATTTGACAAGGCAGTCATCATTCCACGAGCAGTGGTTTCCTTAATGACATTAAAAGCAACGTTTTTCGTCAAAGCCAATGTAATAACCGCACGAGCCTTCTTGTCCTTTGATTCCCAATCAGCCTGTTCTATTTTCGCAGGTTTTTCTTCTAGTACCATATCCAAGTCCTTTTGACATAACAATGCTTCTACTTGCATCTTCCACCAACTAAAATCAGAACCGTTAAATTTTTCAATCACAACCTTCCCGTCTTCAGCCATCTCAAACAGCAAACAAGAAGCAAATCGAAACAGTGAACAGACACAGCAATGGCACGGGCCTGAACTTGACGACTGTTCTACTGAACACTGTCAATTGACCGATTTGCTCCTACAAAAAACCTTTGCAGACAAATCTAAACCCGAACGTACTTTTCTTTCACAAAACACGGTTCCCCAAACAGTTGATATAATCCGTCAAAAAATAGAAACTTGAAAACAAAACCCTAACCTTTACCCGACGAATCCAAGAGTTCTTTACCAAACCCTAATCGACGACTTTAAAAAGTTTAACTTTGTACTAACCTTCGTTCGTTGTTCTTGATTACTTGTGATGCATAAATCACCAAAAAAAAGGATCACAATCTGCTTGTTGTCGCAAACCCCAAAGGAAAAAAAACAAATGTTTTTTTTTAATGCTTTTCGCAGAACCCCACAAAAAACAAAATAAAGGAACTTTTTTTTTTGTTTTGGAGTTACGCAGGACCAACACCAAAAGGCTTTTTTTTAATTAAATGTCACAAACTTCGAGAGGATAAGGAAAACAAGATTTGAACTTTCCTTTTCTTTCTTAATAGCAATCCCAATATTCTTGAGATATCGTTCAAAGCTAGAAACCAAAATAGATTATTGGTTTCCGTGCAAACCTCAAAGAAAAAGGAAACTTGATTTCTTTTCTTCTCCTCAACGCAAACACCAAAAAAAACAGCGCCCGAACACAATCTCGAACCTTTTGCGAATCGTCTACTCGGTGTGTTTCGTGTGTACAACGAGTCTAAGCTCTGATACCACTTGTTAGGAATCAAGCGGCGCAGCGGAACCAACACACGAACAACGCACAAACGAATATCACGCAGAAGAAATAGAACAATAAACGACACAAGGATTTAACGTGGTTCGGTCGGTGTGACCTACGTCCACGGGCTGCAACTAGGGTTTTCTTTATTTGCTCAGTACAAAAGATTACAATACATGACATGGGTATATATAGAGACTAATTAGGGTTAACTATTTAATTAACAAGAAAACTAAACATGGGCCCAAGCCCAAAGCCTTCACAAACCCAACACTTACAAGGAAAGTTGTAGAACTAACTTCATAAAAGATTCGATGGAGACTAAAAATAATAGTTTTTGAGGTAATAATAAGGTCTGTTTATCAAGAAAGCAAACTCTTCTTCAACGTTTTCTGGAGTGAACAATCAACATTAGATACCACATTTGTGTCATTTATAGAACAACATGTGAATAAAGGAAAAATCTTTTTTCCATTCATTTGAATTACAGTAGTGCAGCTGAGTTTTTTTGTGAGATGGATGTACATTGACGGCATTGATTGAATGTTAATAATAATCTAAAGTTGGCATTCAATATTTGTCTCTCGAAAATTTTTAACCTGTCCAAGTTGAACAATTTTCTGTTTTAATTCATACTCCATTCTTACCAAATATAATATTATCAATTCATCTTTCTTCTCTTTCCTAGACTTTTTTTATTTATATTAATGTAAACTATAGTATATTTATGTTCAACAAAACTAAGCATCCAATATTAAATTCCCCTTCCAAAAAGTAACAGATATTCCTGATTAATCCCCCTTCAAAAGACAGTTTTTTGGGCTCTATATCTTGAAAGATCTATTCAATAAAATATAAAAATGAAGAAGAAAAGGAATCATATATAGAATCCTATGCCATACTCCCTCCGTCCTAAATTTAGCTATTATTTTGGCTTTTAGTTGGCCTTGATTTCTTTAATTACTCCTTTTTTTGTGTTTTAACTTTTATGTTAGCATATAAAGCAGATATTTAATTTTTAAAACGAGCGAAAACTTGTATTGAAACCCGCACTTAGCAAGAAGTTAGCCAAACTTACATCAGAAAGACGGATCCAATTCTATGATAGAATGCTCAAAATCACAATCAAATTACATTTACACCAAGAAGACTACTATAAGTGGGATAGATTTGCCTTGTTTCTTACCTCTAAATATTTTTTGCTGTAGATATCAAGCAGATATCCACATTGTTTTGATGACTTTCTTCTTATAATATCAATCTCAGCTGATGAAGCTCATAATTTTAAACATACTATCCTAATCAAATCAGCTCCCTTTCTTCTATTAGACACCTAACTAGATAACTTAACTTTCCTATTTTCACCTTCATTATTGTAGCAGTCTGAGACCTATGGTGTATAGCTCTAAGACCCCAGCCTACTTACGAAAACACATACTACAGCCACAATTAAAGCTTCATGAAAACCAAATCTAAATCAAAATTCAAAAACCGTTCGACAAATTAAACCAGAAAACAATAACAATCAAATTCAGGTCCTCTATTAAATCAATAATTCACAAAAACAGCTTCACATGCTCGCAAGTATCCTTTCGTTTCCGCTAACTTAACTACATAACTATAGCTTTTTGCGTGGGTCTCCTTCAAACACGCTAACATACGTCTAGACATACGAATGAAAGATTTTTGAATTACCTGTTCATCCGGCGGTAAAAACGGAGATTACAGACGGCGGTCGTAGACGTACGGATGAAATCGAGTGAATTTGTGAAGAAATTTGGGATTTATGATGGAAATTGAGGGAGATCGGAGGGATGAAAAGGTGAAATTGGGGTGTTGGACCGCCGTGAGAGAGTGGTGGGGGAGAAAGGCGGTGCGGTGGTTGGGGGATGGGTATTGGGTAGGGTTAGAGAGACGACACGTGAAGGTTGAGGGGGATCCACCTGTCAAACGGACATTGGAGAAGAATGACGGGGCAACAAACCTTTCATGATGACTCATCACACCTTCTTTGCTTAATTATAACACGAAGTTTTTATTTATACAGTTTGACCACTCTTTTTTTACGGATGTTATGATTCTAAAATTTTGTAGACTTAGGATATAATGAAATCTTTTCTATCCAATAATCGCTAGTTTTGCACTTTGGTAATTAATTAGACATCCATGAATTTGGAAATCGTGCTATTAAATCTCGGCTAAATATGGGATTGTAAACGAGTTAAGTCGTCTCGCAAGATACTCGATATTGATTCGAAAAGAACTTGAACCAGTCGAGCTCGAGCTTATGAAATAAAACTACAAATGAACCAAACTCGAGCTCGAGCCTCAGCGAGCTCGGACTCAGCTCCGCCCAGCCCATTTACATCCCTAGCTAAATATATGTTACTCGGTTAAATTCAAATATAATTTTTTAAAAGACAACTCATACATTTATAAAATCGTTTTCTTAAGGTTGTGGGTTTTGGAAGCTTGGGAGGTGGCGCCCAACCTGACTCCAGTGGCGGAGCTTGAATACTCCCGTAGGGGGGAGGCAGGGGTGAAATTATTATTCTTTTTGGTGGGCGAACTCGATATTTATATAAAAATTTGCACGGACTAAAATTTAACATTACTGTCTACTATCCTCCGCCAATGCCTGGCTCACTACCAGCGTGACGGCGAACACCACAACACCCAACCATGAGCAAAGGGCGTGAGCGAGTGCAACCAGCACCGAAAATTACTGTTGAAAGCATGTAGGGCCCACCTATTTAGTTTTACCGTTGCAAATTTAAAAAAAACAATTTTTAACTAAATTTCCTATATAAACTAACTCATCTCTTTTAAAAACAAAAGATGAAAAACCTAGATTTTCTTTACTAAAGAAGTAATAGGTCGTCGTCAGACCAATTGTTGATGTGAAAAAAAGATTGTCTTCAAAAGGAATTGGAAGCCAAGCAAAATGAAGACGAATAATGATTCTTTATTTTATTTTTAATGAATGTTGCATTTATTTAATAGTTTAATTTGTTTATTTTGTTTAGGGTAATGTTTGTAGTGTATTAGTTTTTTATGTATTTCTTTAATTAATGTATTAGTAATATTATGTATTTCTTTAATATATTAGTATTGTTATTTTAATTTATTTTTAAAAAAATCTCGCTCAAGCCTCCGCTCGTCTAATCTACAATAGACTCAAGTGACTTGAGAAGGAACGGTGCTCAGTTATAGCCCAGTCACCTACACATATTTTAATATTAGAGGCTCAAGCCCCTGCTCACCTTGGAGCCATAACGGCTAGCTTTATATTGTATTAAATTTCAATCTATCTCATGTCAGGGTTTGAACCATATTTTTTTTACTAATAGCTTTCAAACATTAATAGTTATATTAGATATTTAATTTGATTTAATAGTTAAAGGTTTTATAAATGGAGTCAATCAGATTTATAAGAATGAGTCTAGAGTAAGACTACATTGAATAATTAGTTGGTTATAAAAATAAAAGCTTAAGGTGTTAGAGGACCAAGATTCATATATATGCATTTGATAATGATATCAAATGTAACTCGTCTCAAGATGGTCTTTATGGACCTAAGTTATAGGAACTTTTGAATGTGGTATGATCCTTCTATCACTCGACCGAGGCACATATTTGAACTAACATGTGACTAAAATTTGTTTTTTGATATTATCTGATGTTGTTTAGTAAAATACAATTATAAAGAAAACGATTGGAAATAAATCTGAGGTTAACTGGGAGTTTTATGTTACCAACAGAACTTTATGCTCTTATGAAAATAGGAATTGGACATTATGATGCCCTAGTTAATTTGAATTGGTGTAAAACGTGTGATCACACTCAAATTAAGAGTAATTTCTTAGACCACTTCAAACTAATACGAGAACAAGAATGGTTGAGCAATATATATATATATATATATATATATATATATATATATAGGGGAGGGATCAAATGAAAACTTAGATTATAATTGAAAACCATGAAAACCCACATCCACCAATCATAATTTTTGTATTTTATTTTTAAATATTTAATGTAGAAGGGTGATTTAGTAATTTTAACATGTTATTATTTATTAATTTCTATAATTGTAAAACTAATTCCCTGATTATGCTCCCACGTTAGTTCTATTTGCGATGTTGATTTCCAGATCTTCACCAATTGAAACCATCTCTCACTGCTTGTAGATTGATTTGCGCCATTGATGAATCTGGAAGAAAGAAAAAGTGCTTCTGAACAGGCCCGCTGATGAACTTAAATGTGATTCAAACACTACAACCGTTCATCAATCACCTGCAGTGGAAAGTTCAACTACTTGCCATGATACAATCTACTGCAATCCTACAGAAACGGTGGATTATTTATCTGTATCATTGGATATTCATTCATCTTGTGGTTCTTTCACAACCCTTGCATATGATAGCAATAATGAAGCTTCTGTATATTGCTCTGTAACTGGTATGCTTCTCTTTCATATAATAAAAAAGAAATCTACTTAAATACGTACTAGATTTTCTTTATGCTCTTGTTATGGAAGACTAATTATTCTGTCACAAACTCATTTAACAAAATGTCATTTTGGAGTGCAATTATTTTGTCAGAATATATGGATTAAACATTTTTTAGGCTATATTCTGATGAAGCAAACTTTAACAGGATCAGTTGGTGGCTCCATGGTTGACTTTGAAGACGTTAAGAAGGATGCAGTTGAAAGTTGCGTCATTGTCGAAGGTGGAAAACTTTCCACTTTTCCCAGTTCGTCGAGAAGCAAGTCATACAAGGTAAAACCTGTTTTCCTCCTCTTCAAGTAACTGTGAGATTAGTCTTTGTTTTCGGTTATCCGATTTTAAATAATTATTGCATTTGGCAGAAAATGATTCAAGATGCTTTCATGTCAAGAAAGAGGTTAACTAAGGAGTACAAGCAGCTGGCAATTTGGAATGGTGATATTGACAAAGAACTCTGCCAACCAACAGAGTTGAGTAGCAAACAACCAGCATGCGTTATGATTTTAAATGTTATCATAACACGTATATGTAACATTGTTGTTACATATACGTAACTCTATTGTTACATATATGTACCTCTGTGTTATATGTACCTCTATTCTTTGCGCAGCACGTTATATCAGACCCCAATGGGTCTAGGTAATGTATGTATGATGATGATTAAAATATTATTATTAGATATTCATACAGTAATGTATGTATCTATATATGCAGTAAGAAATTTTTTTTTGTCTTTAATCATATATTTAAAAGTGCAATATTTGATGTTAGTAAACATTATAAATTCTTTTTGTTTTTATATTGAAACATATATGTACCTATATGCAAAATACTTTTTATTTGTATTAGAGTAAATTTCGGTTTTGGTCCCTGTGGTTTAACCATTTTAACTATTTCAGTCCAAAAGGAATCTTTGATCATATCATGCCCTGTGGTTTTATTTTTGTAACTGTTTTGGTCCCTGACACTAACTCTGTTAGTTTTTACAGTTAAATGTGAGGGTACTTTGGTCATTTTACATTTGGAGGACTAGTTATGTAAATTATATTAGATTAGGATAAATGTTGTAATTTTTTAAAACAATAAAAAATAAAAAAATCAAAACTTAAATCTCTAATCCAACCCAAACCCCCACCATCCCTTCCTCCCCTTGCACTACCGCCTCACCACCTCCTGCACCACCTCCATCGCCACCGCCTGCACCACCTCCTGCACCACCTCCATCGCCACCGCCATCGCCCCTCGCCTCTGTTTTCGCCCCTGTTTTCGCCCATGTTTTCACCATTAACTTTTGACGATTCAGGAGGCTGATTATCATCTAATTCTAGTCTATCTTGATGAATATCATCAAGAATCTCACTATCATCTTCTTTTTTTGATTCATCTTCTTTTTTTGATTCATCTAAAGGGACAACAGATGAACCAAATGACTTCTGTTTAAACCCCTAAAACGCGTAAAGATGAACCCTAGAAGATCTGAAGATTTGAATATTTGAAGATGAACCCCCAGACAAACAAGCAGTTTTTGATGGCGATACACTCAGAGATTGCATCGTTTTCACAGATTTGAAGATGAAATTATAGGGATTGAGGTGGAGATCATGGTTTACAAAAAAAGGTATGAATCAAGGGTTTTGGTGGTATCAAAGATAGATGAAAGATTAGGGTTTGTACCTGTAGATTTGAGCAAAGGATAACAATGGCGTTTTGGTGTTGAAGATTCAGTATGATGGGAGAGTGATGGAGATGAAGTTTAGTTGTAGGGTGTTTTGTTGGCAATTTCATAGCCTTACAACAGGAACGTTGCGATGGTGCTAGCGCTGACGCTGGCGGTGAAGGTGGTGCAGGTGGCGGAGGTGGTGGTGGTGGTGGAGGTGGAGGTGGAGGTGGCGGTGGAGGTGGCAGTGGAGGTGGCGGTGGCGGTGGAGGTGGTGCAGGCGGTGGTGCAAGGGGAGGAAGGGTTGGGGGTTGGGGGGGTGGGTGGGTTGGGTTGAATTAGATTTAAGTTTTGTTTTTTTATTTTTTATTGTTTTAAAAAATTACAATAATTATCTTAATCTAATATTATTTACATAACTAGTCCTTCAAATGTAAAATGACCAAAGTACCCTCACATTTAACTGTAAAAACTAACAGAGTTAGTGTCAGGGACCAAAACCGTTACAAAAATGAAACCACAGGGCATGATATGATCAAAGATTTCTTTTTGGACTGAAATGGTTAAAATGATTAAACCACACGGACCAAAACCGAAATTTACTCTGTGCATTATTTGATAGTTTTTAATTGTTTCTTCTTATGTTTAATAAGACCCAACAAATATGTTATTGAATAGGTACATTACCTGCGTCCATATATACCTACATACATTAACGTACAAATGATTCTTTGCATAGAAGTACATATACGTACCAGTCATTGTTTATATTGACACATATATGTAACATTCAGAAAATGTTTTAAAACACAATGGATTTTGTTGTTTTAATTCTGAAACATACATGTACTGGAGGAAAACATATATTGTAATGTCATGGTAGTCTTGTCCTACATATGTTGATGTTTATAAACACTATTGATAGTATTGTTTTAATACTGAAACATATATGTACCAGTATGAAAACATATTTTGTAATGTCATGGTAGTCTTTGTCTTACATATTTTGATGTTTATAAACATTATCGATCTTAATATTTTAATAATGAAACATATATGTACCATTTATGAAAACATATATTGTAGGACATAGGTACAACTTGTACGACAACATATAATTCAGTTGATATATCTGTTAACCTTACTTTTTATCAACCGCCATGTTATCACATGTGATTTCATGGTTTTTTATATGTTATGTGGGTATAATACAACTTGTACGACAACATATAATTCAGTTGATACATATACGTATCGCACGTCATATTTTCATGATACGTTTGACTTGGTGGTTTTTTATTTCATTCATAATAATAATATATTACTATGTCAATGAGTAATAGTAATACATCAGAATAAAATCCATATATCACATAACCAATTGAATGTCATTCATTTGTTTAAAACTATTCAAAAACAGTTAAGATAATCGTCCAAGTCTTGCAAACATCTAAGACTAAACTGACTGTATCCAAAAAATTGAATCACAATCCCAATTCAAAATACTATAATAGTTTTTAACAATATCATCTATCTTTTTTTGATGTATCCAACTCTTCTGCTTCCTTCAACACTTTCTCCTTATATATAATCACATCCGAAGTAAGGATCTTAACGGCGTACTTTTTCCTCAGATTCCTAATTTTTGTCTTCATTTTGCTTTCATCCGATGGAAACCCACAATCCCATTTTTTTGTACGACTACCCATAAATGTTTCCATATGTCGCAGTACCCTGCTCAAAACATTTACCTACATATGAAACCGTGAAACAAATTACACTATGCAGAATTCATTTTTCTATATAAACATACGTATCAGTCATTAATTTAATATTATATGATATTACAAAGTGGAATATTGTGGGATTTTAACAATATACCACATATGCATACATCTATGTATGATTTATTTACAAAAAAAATATTAACTGCACAAAGTCTAACATAAACTAAGATATCTTAGACATATATATCTTATATTCAGTACACTTTTGTTACATATATGTAACACAGAATCCATCATATTATTTTTAACACAATTACTCATTGATGAAAAAAGATGGAAAGGCAAAATTTACTGCATGTTTTAAGATCTGCATTTGTGCATTATGCAACAAGGTAAATAAATACATGAAAACCTTAAAAACCATAAAAGCATGGTAAATACATGTATGCATTATGTATTTATATTATAAACTTACATTACCCTGGAGGGGCCATGTTATTAACATACTAAATTGCTAATAAACATATATTCCAACCTCAAACATTTTTTTGGTACACATATGTAACAAAATTTAATAGACAATATTAAAACAACTAATCATGAAAATAAAATTGCCACATTCAATATCTACAGCTTGTTTTGGGGATGCATTTTATAATGTTCTATCCTACCAGGTATCTGGGCCATTTTACTAACATACACATTGATTCTATACATATATCATAACCTCATTATTCGTTTTGGTACATATATGTAACACCAATACTTACATTAGACTAAATCACCTAATCACAGAGATGAAAAATCAACAGCCAATAATTTTATGGATGATCTGGGGTCTGCATTTATGATGCACCATCCAACTAGCTATTTGGTCCATGCTATTAACATTCTCATTAGTTATATATACACTATTATCTCAACACAAATTTGGTACATATACGTACCACAAATCAGCATAAGTGTACCATTGCTCTCTGATTCTATACCAAATCAGCATAATGTACAAATGCAGATATTAAAACATGCAGTAAATTAGGTACGTATACGTACCCACAAATCAGCATAAGTGTACCATTGCATAATGCACAAATTTGGTACATATACGTACCACAAATTAAATTAACCGACTAACATCATACATATTGTATGTTTTGAAACTAAAATGACACATACATATATGTACACACAATAAACATATATTCCAACCTCAAACATTTTTTTGGTAATAAACATATATTCCAACCTCAAACATTTTTTTGGTACACATATGTAACAAAATTTAATAGACAATATTAAAACAACTAATCATGAAAATAAAATTGCCACATTCAATATCTACGGCTTGTTTTGGGGATGCATTTTATAATGTTCTATCCTACCAGGTATCTGGGCCATTTTACTAACATACACATTGATTCTATACATATATCATAACCTCATTATTCGCTTTAGTACATATATGTAACACCAATACTTACATTAGACTAAATCACCTAATCATAGAGATGAAAAATCAACAGCCAATAATTTTATGGATGATCTGGGGTCTGCATTTATGATGCACCATCCAACTAGCTATTTGGTCCATGCTATTAACATTCTCATTAGTTATATATTTACATTATTATCTCAACACAAATTTGGTACATATACGTACCACAAATCAGCATACGTGTACCATTGCTCTCTGATTCTATACCAAATCAGCATAATGTACAAATGCAGATATTAAAACATGCAGTAAATTAGGTACGTATACGTACCCACAAATCAGCATAAGTGTACCATTGCATAATGCACAAATTTGGTACATATACGTACCACAAATTAAATTAATTGACTAACATCATACATATTGTATGTTTTGAAACTAAAATGACACATACATATATGTACACACAAGAATTTTAAACCAGGTCAACATTATCGATCTATGAAATCGCATAAGACATGCGTACATATACGTATCAAAAACCCTAACTGAATTGAAATTAAAATTAACAAAAAAAACTTAACCCCCAACTTACACACACCATTGAATCGCTTTCTATGAGTATGCATAATCCAGTTTTCGTTGGATTTCCAAGTTGCGCTCACTAATAATAACACATACATATTCGTTTTCGAAAAACTTACAGCGTATGAATGCAGAATCACCAACGACGCTGAAATAATCTTCAATTTCATCCGAATGTATTGATTTCTGTAAAAGAAATTGAAGATTTTTCATATAATAACAACTTCTACTCTTCCAAAATTACCGAATTTTCGTTGCTATTTTGATTTCGAATATGATTGGAGTTTTTTTAGGCATCTGTTACATAATATTATGCACTTCCAAAATTGCCCTTTTCTTTTTTTAAATTGGTTTTTTGAATTACATTAATTTACAAAATTGACACTAGTAGTTAATGACCATTGATCTACATAATTAATGGTTAAGATTGAGTTTTCAAGGTTTTCATTTATAATTAGGTTTTCAATGGATCCCCCCCTATATATATATATATATATATATATATATATATATATATATATATTGTGACATCTCATAATTTTGTTAACTTAAAAGTTAACATTGTTAATTCTTAAAAGGGCCTATTATGTCAATTTTTAAACTTTGGGGACTTAGTATGGTTAATAATTAGTTTGGTGGTTAACAAATTAATATAAGGGATAATAACAACATTATAAGTTCTATAATGTTTATCTAATTTTATCAAACTTAAAGTGTTAATAATCCTAGAAATAATTATAATAATAATAATAATAATAATAATAATAATAATAATAATAATAATAACAACAACAATCATAATGATATTATTATTACTATTATCAATAGTAATACTAATAATAATAATGTTAATATTAATAATAACATTAATAATAATGATAATATAGGTTTTAATATATTAAAGCTTATAATTAATAACTTTTTACATAAAATAATAACTTTTCAAACTTCAGGGACCAAACTGTAAATTATTTAAAACTAAATCAGAACTTTAAAACTCAAAAGACAACTTCTAAAACCGCAGGGACCTAGGTGTAACATTTTAAAACTAACTCCCTCTCTCTCTCTCCCCGATTCTTCGGTCACCGGCCGGCCACCCTCCGGCCGAGCTCCGGTGACCACCAAACACCCAATTTTTACACATTTTAAAAATACCAATCGAACCGTAGTAGAACCGCGAACTCGAACACATGGTTTAATTGAGCATTCAACTCAATTACAATGGTACTCGAACTCGAAACCGAAACACCCATCGACTTCTAACCGGTTAACGTGCAAACCTTAATGGTAATCAAATTAATCGAATAGAAACGTTCGTATAATCATTGAAAAGTTGAATGTGTGGTTTAATTCGAGTTAAAGAGTCGATTAATCCCATAATCATAACCGAAACAAACGAATTGAAGATGAAACCTGTTCGGCTCACTAACACACAAATCATAGCTATTTAACAGAGGGCAAAGATGCCCTTCGATTCCTTTCAACTCTCTGTAACCTCTATTTCCCTAAAACTTCACACAAAAATCGATTTCATACTCCCTGTTCATCGCATGAAGAACCGAAGTTGAACCGGGTTAGATCACCACAATTCGTGCACAATCGGGTAATGTTAACACACCCACACACTCGTTTTTATCTGGGGAATGAAAGCCCCAACATTAATTTCGTTAATAACATTGAATCGATGTTCAATTGGATCGAAATCATTCTAGGGTTCATCTCGATTTGGGGGGAGTTTTTGTGTTAGGGTTTTATAATTTGGAAACGGGGTGATACCGCGGCTGTATGCCTTGGTTCACCGGTTCCATGTTCCCTTGCTAACCTTGAGGTCCCGGGTTCGAACCCGGGGACCCTCAAATATTTTTTTAAAAGCTTTTCAGCCATCTATTAATTTTAGAAAATTTTTAATAAATATAAAAATAATTTTTATAAACTTTAAATATTTTTTTAACATCAAACAAATTTCTGAAAAATTATTTCTTATAATATTTTAACATTTTATTGTATTTTATTAAAACAAATAATATAACTAGTTAAATAATTTATAAAATAGACTTTAAAATTTATTTATCTTAACAAAACATTACAAATGGATTATTATCTTGTTTTATTATTTGTTTCAAATGATAAATAATTATTTGTTTTAAATAATAAATAATAAACTTTTGGTCCAAACATTACTTTAAAAAGACATAATTATCTCTAATGTTTATCTAACCTTTATATTTAAATTGTTTTCATTTAAAAACAATTAAATAATTATTAGACTTGAAACAATAAATCTTTATAAAAATTAATGGGCATTATATTAATTAAAGTTGTATCATGATAATTGAAGAAATTATATATTTTATAATATCATAAATTATTTACAAATATTGTTTCTTATAAAATATACTATAACTAAAGGTTTAGATTAATAATTTGTATTAATCAAAACGTTATTCCAATTAATCTTAAATAAATTATAAAGTGTTAACTATATTGAATCTTATCAATATTGATACCTAAATCCATTTCTACAATACTTAAATATAGGTATATATATATATATAATGAAATCAAAATGTAAATAATTACTTTATAAACTTAGTAAAACCCCATAATTCTATCAAAACCCTAATTTATATTAGAACGTTAAACTTATCATTAACCTAAACTTGTAACATATGTTTAGGTGTCTTGAAATGGATACTTGGATTATCTTTTGATCTTATATCATCTTATAATGATTATATCAAGGTGAGTTTCCTTGCCCCGTTTTATGCTATTTCACACCGTTTTGGGGTGAAACATGTTACATTATTCAACATACACTTATAAACGTTTAGATCTTATAAAAGCACATGCAATTCATACTTTTATTTTTGTCATGGTTATTCGTGTTATTGTAAGTCTTATATGAGTTACATATATTGTTTACAATCATTAACTATTGCTAGCCTGGCGACGTCTTAGATCTTTGGGCCTGACAAGCCTATTTGGTGCTAAAGTCGATGTATTGCCGACTCCTAGGAGCCGTATGCTTGTGCACTAGGGAACCAAGTACACTTAGCCACTCATATAAACATATAATCTAGTCGAGGTTTGATTGTACTATATGTGCTTTATAAACTTGCTAACTCATAACCTATGACATGAATTGCTACTTAAAAACCCATGGGATATTATGTATATGAAACCCTTGGAAACTCACCAACTTTATAGTTGACCCGTTATTTTTAACATGTTTCAGGAAATGCCAAGTTTGAAGTCATCATTTGAAGTTTGCATAAATCTAGGATTTGGACCTAGATTAAAGAATGAAAAGCTTTGGATTACTTTTGTTTTATGTTTCGACTTATTTCATGTTTAAACTTATGATTGTAATTGCATTTGCAACTTATAATAATAATATTTACATTTAAGGCTAGCGTTATGTGGCTGTGAACGATCTTAACTCTCACACCTCGACGTTTCCGCCGTCAAGGTTGGGGTGTGACAGATTGGTATCAGAGCCCATAACTATAGGGATTTAGGTTATTAGAAATGGTGACCTAGACTATAGTTGCATGAACCTCATAGAAAGATCTCTATACCTTTGTGCTTACATATTGTTTGCATGTTACATAATGCTATGCCTTTTGTGCAACTTGATGCCTTAGCATAGAAATTGCCTTATGTATGCTTAAACTTAGTTACTTGTCTCCCTAAACTTAACTTTGACTCTTTGACTCTCCCCGACAAATGAAACTTCCTAAACTTATTCTCGACGACGTGTGGAATCTACACTACCTATCGTGGGTTTAATTCTTTAGACTCTATGTCTAATCATTGAAAATCTCATCAAGGTTTTGATTTCATGAACCTAAGAAATTTGTGTGACCATAGACACCTGTATTCTGGATTTCCTGGCAAAAGGCCTTCGGGCTAAGGCAAGCATATCGTATAAATCTCATTGGGAGACCAGTTATGCTTACCTGGGGATTTCTGGGATGAGTGATAAACTATGGTCAACATACACAAGTCTCTAAGGCAAGTGGGTCAATTTACCTTGACGTGTCAACGATTTCAAATGGTAATGCGTTACTAAATGGAACCATCCTCTTTGTATCTTAAAAATATTTGATTCCTTGAACTGGTTTCTTCTCATTCTTATCATACATAATGTTCCTGTGATATTAAACTCGTTTTACCTTTCAACTCCTACGTTTAAACATCGTTACACGTTAGGCGTTTCATGTAGCTATTTCTATACCTTGATCAACGTGTACATGACTCTTGTTATACCCAAAGATATTGGGAATCTAAACCGAACGATCTTTAAAACTTTAAATCGTTACTTATGGTTTTCAAATTCTTCCTAAGGGTGTGTCCCATAATTAAAGACATTCAATGTTGTAGGTGGAATTCCTACATCTCGGGATACTTTGCTAATTGAATGTTAATTTTGTTAACTCAAATATTATAAGTGGTCACTCACCTCAATGATCGAATAAACTAATTATAACTTTGTTACCACTTATAAGTACGCGTGTCTTCAATAAGGGTATGACTGACCTCATATCTTGAGAAGTCCATGTATTCCCTTCGATTGTGAATCGAATGTTCACATCTCATTGTGATGTCGAATCATTCTTGTCCTTGATTTTGTCTCCCTGATTTAAATTATTCAAGATTTGAACACCATCATAACAAATTCTGTTACCTCGAACTTTGACCTTGAGTTTCTATAAACAAGATTTCGCATTTGTTACATTAGTGTAACTTGAAATTTTCTGGATTTCTAATTGATATTCTCTTTTCTTTCGTCGTTAAGTCAAACTTCGTACCGCTTGCACCGTGGGAGATGCAAGAGTTTGTAAGTCAACCTATGACTAAGAACACTCGTATCTCCTAAATGATTCTATCTCATCAAAACAGGGGTGATTCCCTTACTCTGATGATTCTCTATTCGTTTCGATAAATGGTTTCCAATCGGGTGTTTTATGAAATTTCATCCTCTGGATTGGGGTGATTACTTTATCTTGAGTATTGACTTCAATTATTTTCTTTGGAATGACATTTCACAAATGACATAATCTCACCAAAATAGGATTGAAACCCGTACTTTGGTGACAAATGTCAATCTTCGATTGTTTTCTTGTTATTATGAAATTCAATCATCAAGATATGCGTGAATTCCATACCTTGATGATAATATCATTTTTATGAATTGTATTTGTTCAAATGAGACGACCTCGTCAAAGTAGGAGTGAATTCTGGATTTTGATGAAGAAGTTCATCTTGTTATATTTTGTTTTTATAAAACTTCACCGTTAAGATAGGAGAGATGTACCTTACCTTAATGGTGAGTTACCTCATCTTATTTCTTTGGATCCTCAACAATAAGTTGGGATCGAGCTTCTTGATTGGTAAGTTAGAGGTCATACCTTGGGAATACACCATCAAGTTAGGAGTGAAATCCACACCTTGATTACTATTCTCATTTCTTGATCTCCCACTTACCAAGGCTTTAATCAAGTGACAAGAAACATGTAGTAACTTGAAGGGCGAACCAATGTTAGTGTTTCGACCTATCAAGCCAAGCATAATATCTGGACTTGAAAGAAGACCCGATTACTTTAGGTTGATTTTGATTCCAAGCTTGGAGCATTTAAATTCTTAACTTGATTTTTTTTTCCTTATTCTCATGTTTTGATTTGATCTAACTATATGGAACCATTTATTCCTTACTTATCAACTTTCATTTTGAGATATCATCAACACATGATTGAGTGATGGTAGCTTCCTTAAACAATCTTTCTGCTAAATAAAGACGTTATCAACTTGTGATTATGTCTCTAGTCATACGAATGTTCTCGACTGTACTTACGGGTTTGATGAATTACGTATGCAATCTGCATTTGAAAATTTGTTACCTTGTAAAACATGGTTACAAATACCTTTCTTATTGTCTGTGTCACTTCTTGAATCGCTTTCGAACCCGTAACCTTGGAAATCCTTAAAACTCTATCTTGATTTCGATCAACGAGACTCATTATTATTTGCATTGTGACGTCGAGGTTCATAAACCTTCGTAACTTGTAGTCATGGGTTTGGCATAAAGGAAAAGACGTAACTTGGTATGTGTCCAAGTGTCTTACCTTCACATATGACAAGACCTAGCATTCGTGATCCTATGGATCTCCTGTCTAACTTTTCTTTTAACTTAAATGCTTTTTATCTTAGAGGTTATGATAACAATTGGTGCATTATAAACCGATTGACAAATCTCATATTGACTCATGTGAGATAATGGGTCGAGAAATTAACTTGCATCTATCTCAAATAGTTGTGTACCGTGGTATGTGTTTAAACATCGATCGATAATTTTGGATGATCGATTCATTTTCTGCTTTTAATAATGTTCCTAACCATCGTCGTGAACTCATTCCAAATCTTCGCATATCGTATTATTCTTAGACCGATGATTGGTCAAAGGAGAAATACATATTCACAAAATATGCGTTAAGATCGTTTCATATAGTGACGTTTAGGATTCTTAAATCCTAACAGTTAACCTTTCTTATCATTGTTGGTCTTTTATTGATTTCTAGACATCATTTTACTACGAAATTATATTCTAGAAGTTGTGACTTATAAATCTAAGGTACCACGGTAACTCGTCATCGTTTTCCAACATTTCATCTCAAAACGTCTCACATTTCACTAAAAGGGTCCAATTGGCATGCATTATGCCAAGAATCTTGTAAGATTCCATAAAGTGAAGCGTTTCATCTGTAATTAAACGTCAACCACTGTTAGGTTGTACACTTATCTTTCATTTTAATTCTTTTGCTTATTTAAGTTCATTCTTAATTTCGGGACGAAATTATTTTAAGTTGGGGAGACTGTGACATCTCATAATTTTGTTAACTTAAAAGTTAACATTGTTAACTCTTAAAAGGGCCTATTATGTCAATTTTTAAACTTTGGGGACTTAGTATGGTTAATAATTAGTTTGGTGGTTAACAAATTAATATAAGGGATAATAACAACATTATAAGTTCTATAATGTTTATCTAATTTTATCAAACTTAAAGTGTTAATAATCCTAGAAATAATTATAATAATAATAATAATAATAATAATAATAATAATAATAATAATAATAATAATAATAATAATAACAACAACAATCATAATGATATTATTATTACTATTATCAATAGTAATACTAATAATAATAATGTTAATATTAATAATAACATTAATAATAATGATAATATAGGTTTTAATATATTAAAGCTTATAATTAATAACTTTTTACATAAAATAATAACTTTTCAAACTTCAGGGACCAAACTGTAAATTATTTAAAACTAAATCAGAACTTTAAAACTCAAAAGACAACTTCTAAAACCGCAGGGACCTAGGTGTAACATTTTAAAACTAACTCCCTCTCTCTCTCTCTCCCCGATTCTTCGGTCACCGGCCGGCCACCCTCCGGCCGAGCTCCGGTGACCACCAAACACCCAATTTTTACACATTTTAAAAATACCAATCGAACCGTAGTAGAACCGCGAACTCGAACACATGGTTTAATTGAGCATTCAACTCAATTACAATGGTACTCGAACTCGAAACCGAAACACCCATCGACTTCTAACCGGTTAACGTGCAAACCTTAATGGTAATCAAATTAATCGAATAGAAACGTTCGTATAATCATTGAAAAGTTGAATGTGTGGTTTAATTCGAGTTAAAGAGTCGATTAATCCCATAATCATAACCGAAACAAACGAATTGAAGATGAAACCTGTTCGGCTCACTAACACACAAATCATAGCTATTTAACAGAGGGCAAAGATGCCCTTCGATTCCTTTCAACTCTCTGTAACCTCTATTTCCCTAAAACTTCACACAAAAATCGATTTCATACTCCCTGTTCATCGCATGAAGAACCGAAGTTGAACCGGGTTAGATCACCACAATTCGTGCACAATCGGGTAATGTTAACACACCCACACACTCGTTTTTATCTGGGGAATGAAAGCCCCAACATTAATTTCGTTAATAACATTGAATCGATGTTCAATTGGATCGAAATCATTCTAGGGTTCATCTCGATTTGGGGGGAGTTTTTGTGTTAGGGTTTTATAATTTGGAAACGGGGTGATACCGCGGCTGTATGCCTTGGTTCACCGGTTCCATGTTCCCTTGCTAACCTTGAGGTCCCGGGTTCGAACCCGGGGACCCTCAAATATTTTTTTAAAAGCTTTTCAGCCATCTATTAATTTTAGAAAATTTTTAATAAATATAAAAATAATTTTTATAAACTTTAAATATTTTTTTAACATCAAACAAATTTCTGAAAAATTATTTCTTATAATATTTTAACATTTTATTGTATTTTATTAAAACAAATAATATAACTAGTTAAATAATTTATAAAATAGACTTTAAAATTTATTTATCTTAACAAAACATTACAAATGGATTATTATCTTGTTTTATTATTTGTTTCAAATGATAAATAATTATTTGTTTTAAATAATAAATAATAAACTTTTGGTCCAAACATTACTTTAAAAAGACATAATTATCTCTAATGTTTATCTAACCTTTATATTTAAATTGTTTTCATTTAAAAACAATTAAATAATTATTAGACTTGAAACAATAAATCTTTATAAAAATTAATGGGCATTATATTAATTAAAGTTGTATCATGATAATTGAAGAAATTATATATTTTATAATATCATAAATTATTTACAAATATTGTTTCTTATAAAATATACTATAACTAAAGGTTTAGATTAATAATTTGTATTAATCAAAACGTTATTCCAATTAATCTTAAATAAATTATAAAGTGTTAACTATATTGAATCTTATCAATATTGATACCTAAATCCATTTCTACAATACTTAAATATAGGTATATATATATATATAATGAAATCAAAATGTAAATAATTACTTTATAAACTTAGTAAAACCCCATAATTCTATCAAAACCCTAATTTATATTAGAACGTTAAACTTATCATTAACCTAAACTTGTAACATATGTTTAGGTGTCTTGAAATGGATACTTGGATTATCTTTTGATCTTATATCATCTTATAATGATTATATCAAGGTGAGTTTCCTTGCCCCGTTTTATGCTATTTCACACCGTTTTGGGGTGAAACATGTTACATTATTCAACATACACTTATAAACGTTTAGATCTTATAAAAGCACATGCAATTCATACTTTTATTTTTGTCATGGTTATTCGTGTTATTGTAAGTCTTATATGAGTTACATATATTGTTTACAATCATTAACTATTGCTAGCCTGGCGACGTCTTAGATCTTTGGGCCTGACAAGCCTATTTGGTGCTAAAGTCGATGTATTGCCGACTCCTAGGAGCCGTATGCTTGTGCACTAGGGAACCAAGTACACTTAGCCACTCATATAAACATATAATCTAGTCGAGGTTTGATTGTACTATATGTGCTTTATAAACTTGCTAACTCATAACCTATGACATGAATTGCTACTTAAAAACCCATGGGATATTATGTATATGAAACCCTTGGAAACTCACCAACTTTATAGTTGACCCGTTATTTTTAACATGTTTCAGGAAATGCCAAGTTTGAAGTCATCATTTGAAGTTTGCATAAATCTAGGATTTGGACCTAGATTAAAGAATGAAAAGCTTTGGATTACTTTTGTTTTATGTTTCGACTTATTTCATGTTTAAACTTATGATTGTAATTGCATTTGCAACTTATAATAATAATATTTACATTTAAGGCTAGCGTTATGTGGCTGTGAACGATCTTAACTCTCACACCTCGACGTTTCCGCCGTCAAGGTTGGGGTGTGACATATATATATATATATATAGGATGGAGATCATGTGAAAACCCATCTTTTTTGTAAGAACCTATTAACTCATCCCAGAACCATTGATTTAACATAAAATATATTAGATTCTATTTGAAGGGCTAAGATTAATTCAAGGGTAAGATGGTCTTTTTAATTTGTGTACTTATTGTCAGATCTATGTATCTCTTTTTTAAAAAGCTCACCTCATTCAATAAATACATTCCCATCTTCACCATGACCATCAAGCACCACCCACCACCACCACTACCAGTCGAACACCACCATCACCATCATTCCCCCTTCCCTTTCTTCGTCTTCAACGAAGCCCTCACTCACCAGAAACCATTCATTGCTGATTCACTCACTAGCCATGAACCCTTTGCTCATAGTGGTGGCGAATATCATCGTACGCAAGCACACTACTACCGCTACCACATTACCTTTCAGATTTGGGCATCATTACCACCACAAGCGCCTCACCACTTCGGCAACACCACCACCACAAACGCATCGACGACAACACCACCACCAGCTGCCATCGCACTTTCAACGACAAACATAAACACCGAGTCATCGCTCTGCCACCGCTACCACACTACTGCTGCAACCACACTGACGTTTAAATCAGGGTTCAGATCTGGGGTTCACACTATGTTTCAGATCTGGATTCATCAACCATCTCAGGTTGTATGTTAGGTTCAAGTTTTAAGCTAAACCAACATCATTTATTTGTATCTTCTTGCATTATATGATGTTTATTGACTTTTTAGATTCTTTATTTATTTATGTTCAGAATTTGCATATGAAGATCAAGAAAAATGTTGTTTTTCTTTGGTTTATAATGGTTTACATTAGTTTAAATTCATTATAATGGTGTAGTTTTGTTACTTTAATTTCATTTATATAATGGTTTGTATTAGTTTAATTTTCATTATTGTTATATGAACCCAGATCTGGTGTTTGTGTTTGGTATTTGACTTGGGGGTTTTGTATTCTCCAAATTTGTTTTTAATTTTATATGTTTTTTAGTTTTATTTTCTTAAACACTGTTGAAAAATTAGGGTGTTTATAGAGAAACATCTTCACATATATGTAACTTGAACTATATCTATTTGTTCTTTAAGATATGATAAGTTGTATAAGATTATGTGTTTTACATTGATGTTACATCTTTTTCTCTTGACGTAATTCACTGTAAGTAACTAATGTAAACCAACATAAACTAATATCGTTTGGTGTAGTTACGTGGTTTAATGTGACATTAAACCAATGAAAACTAATGTAAACCAATATAAACTAATGTCGTTTGGTGTAGTTACGTGGTTTAATGTCGTTTGGTTGTTATGTTATTAAATTTTACATCTGGTTTACATTGGTTTACATCAGTTTTCATTGGTTTACATCAGTTTTCATTGTTTTACATATTGTTTTTCATTATAGTTTTGCTATAGTTACAGCAGTGTAACACTGTAACATATGGTAGAATGGTGTAACATATGGTAAAATGGTGTAACATATGGTTTTAGATTGTGTATTTTTGTTATTTTAGTGTGATTACAGTGGTGTATAGTGTAACTTGATGTTTTACACATAACTATTTACTAATTGTTATGTTGTTATTCCATATGTTCTTAGCTTACTAATTATGATGTAGTTTCGTTATACTAGTGTAAGATGTAGTTTAGGTGTTGTAAAATGGTTTTAGGTGTTTTATATGTGAATGGTATAATATCGTGTGTAGTGGTGATTAGTTTGTTTTAAATGTGTTTAACAGAATGTTTTACATTAGTTTACATTGGTTTACATAGATGTAATGTTGCTTGGTTGGTGTAATGATTGCTACTTTTAGTTAAGAGTGTTGTAATATCATGTATTTAACAGTGTAGGTAGATGTTTTCATTACAAAATTGCTAAAGATTACATTAGTATAACATGGTGTAATGTCATTTGGTTGTTAGTATAACATTAGTATAACATGGTCTAATTGTATTTTAGTTTGATTACATTGATGTAGTTTCGTTATGCTGATGTAAGATGTAGTTTAGGTGTTGTAAAATGGTTTTAGGTGTTGTAAAATGGTTTTAGGTGTTTTAAATGGTTTTTATGTGTTGTAAATCCTAGTTACAGTGATATAACTACAGGCATCTTAACTAAAGCATACAAAAATTGTTGAGACTATATGGAAATTGAAGAGAAAAAAATACGAATTTAATGGTGCAATTATTATAAAAAAACAATATAGTATAAAAAAGTTATGAATGTATAAAAACAATTGGATGTAAAGTTATTTTTATAAATATATAGGAGGAGAGAGAAACATAAGTGGTGACACTTGTCACCATCATATCCAATCTGATTTTTTTGAATTGCTTAATTGACCAAATTACCTTTTTCTATTAATGAAATCAAATTTACACATGGCAAGATCTCATCTATCTCAAAACAAATCAATGGATCAAATAGAGTTAAAGGGTTCTCATAAAAATTAAGGGTTCTCATTAGAACCGTACCCTATATATATATATATATATATATATATATATATATGTAGAGGTTCTAATAAGAAATAAGTTTTGCCTAAGTAGGCTAAGAAGGAATAAGGAGATGACATGTGGCACTCTTCAAATTAGGGTTAAAGGGCATTATGGTCCTAAAACACACTCATTAGTCACGTTTGTATTTTATCAAAATGCAGCACAATCTGTAACCAACCACCATCTCCCCCAACCATCTCCCTCCATAACATCCGATCGATTAGGGCTTCAATCGAGCAGGTGGTTAAAGCACATCCGATCGATTAGGGCTTCAATCGAGCAGGTGGTTAAAGCTTCAATCGAGAAGGTGGTTAGGGCTTCAATCGAGCAGGTCTACCTTCAGCACATTGGCACAGGTGAATCCTCTCCTCTGCTTCGATCTTCTCTCCGATCTCATATCCTCCATTGATGAAGAGCCCAAGGTCTGTGTATCTAACTATCTATGACTCTATACGGTTGATTGTGACTGTGTGATTTGTTTCGCTTCAATACTGATACGGTGATTTTGTTCGTTAACGGTTCTAAAAAGTCTGTGTATCTAACCGATCTCATATCCTCCATTAATGAAGAGCCCAAGGTCTGTGTATCTAACTATTTATGAAAGCTGTGCTGTTTTATGAAATATAGCACATCTTTGTGCTGTTTTATAAAATACTGCACAACAGCATAGCTTTGTGCTGTTTTATAAAATACAGCACAGCTTTGTGCTGTTTTATGAAACACAGCACAGCCTTGCGCTGTTTTATGAAACACAGCACAGACTTGCGCTGTTTTATGAAACACAGCACAGACTTGCGCTGTTTTATGAAACACAGCACAGACTTGCGCTGTTTTATGAAACACAGCACAGACTTGCGCTGTTTTATGAAACACAGCACAGACTTGCGCTGTTTTATGAAACACAGCACAGACTTGCGCTGTTTTATGAAACACAGCACAGACTTGCGCTGTTTTATGAAACACAGCACAGCCTTGCGCTGTTTTATGAAACACAGCACAGCCTTGCGCTGTTTTATGAAACACAGCACAGCCTTGCGCTGTGCAGCCTTGCGCTGTTTTATGAAACACAGCACAGCCTTGCGCTGTTTTATGAAACACAGCACAGCCTTGCGCTGTTTTATGAAACAAAGCACAACCTTGCGCTGTTTTATGAAACACAGCACAGCCTTGCGCTGTTTTATGAAACACAGCACAGCCTTGCGCTGTTTTATGAAACACAGCACAGCCTTGCGCTGTTTTATGAAACACAGCACAGCCTTGCGCTGTTTTATGAAACACAGCACAGCCTTGCGCTGTTTTATGAAACACAGCACAGCCTTGCGCTGTTTTATGAAACACAGCACAGCCTTGCGCTGTTTTATGAAACACAGCACAGCCTTGCGCTGTTTTATGAAATGCAGCATAAAAACGTTAGAAATGTAGCACAACTTCACATAATTTGATTTTTTTTTTGTAAAAAAACTATAGTAATACTATACTCAAATTAAAGAGAAAAAAATGCTTGATTTTATGGTGTAATTTATTTAAAAAAATAACGTCGTATGAAAAAGTTATTAGCATTTAAAAAAATAGGGGGAAATTTTAAAAAGTCAACAATTGTGGGTAATATAATAAAATACCCAAATTACCCTTGATTATTTATTTTTTCTACACTTTGATCTTAGCCCTTAATTAGATAATTAGAAGGCTAGGATTACTTCTTAGCCTACTTAGGGAAAAATTAATTTTTAGGGGAACCTCCCTCTCTCTCTCTCTCTCTCTATATATATATATATATATATATATATATATATATATATATATAGGGGGTGGTTCCTAAGAAAACCACTATTATTAAGAAAACTAAAAAAACCACTTGTGAGCCATTGATTAGTTTAGATCAATGGTTAATATTGAAAGTGGCAAATTTGTAATTAATTGAGAAATCCTTATTAAGATTAGTCTACAAAAGGGTAGTTTAGGCAACACAAAATATTACTTTTGGTATGTAACCGCCAATACCAATCCGATTAATAACAAATCCCCCGAATTTCGCCCACTCACTCCAAATTGGTGATAGATTCTTTGAAGAAATTTAAAAAGATTGAAACTTTCTTTCAATCCGGCTTCGACATAGGCGAAGGACTGTGATTCTTGCGAAGAAGGGTTTCGGCGACGAACAGAGGCAAAAAGGTATGTGTTCTGCTAATAGAAATGGAATGGAAGATAGGTAATATGTAAATGTGAGTGATTTGTGATTGCATAATGCAGTATATGTGCTTTAAGAAGATTTGAAACTTCAATAATGTGTGTTTTTTTATAAATGTCGGCCGAATCGAAGTAGGAAATGTTGTGATAAGATGAAAACGATTGCTCGGTTAGAGGGTTCCGAAACATTAATCATCATTATGTTATGGTATCAACACTAAAATGCTAGGGCTTTTTCCGGATTGGTAATGTAAATTGTTATGCTGTACAATTGGGGATTTGTTGATGTGTACACAGATGTATACGTATATGTAAGCATCGCCTATGTTGATTGAATATGGGTTTTTAAGTATGCATATCAGAATCAATTTGTAACATTCATGTAAATATAGGTGATTGTTCATATGTATTCCTGTCCTCATTTGTTTCTTAAATCGTAAGTGTGATAATTTGAATACGTATATGTAAGCAAGCTGTTAAATGTTTTGTTAGGGCACATATTTAAAATTTTTGTTGATACGTGTATGTAATCAAGTGTTGATTTGTTTGATTGATATTCAATTGGTTTTGTTTGTTTGTATTTACATATGTGTACACATATGGATACATATATGTAAGCAATATTTAAAATGTTTTGATAATCGACAATGAAGTAATCTGAAATATAAATAATCATGGTACATATATGTTAGCAAACTCTAAAATAGTTTGATTAGTGCTTGTTAAGTACCCAGATTTAAAATGTTATTTTTATGTGATCGTAATCAAGTACTGGGATTTGACGGTGATAGCATTTTTTATTGTTGTTTAGTATGTGCATATGTGTACACAAATGTATACATGTATGTAAGCTGCCTTTAAAAGATTAATATTATGTCCCTTTTATTTGTGAATTATTTGATTGCTATGCTATTCCTTTTTATTCTTAAACTACCTTTCATGTAGATGTCATCCGGAAGTAGGAGGAAAAGTGGGAGAATTGCGTTGCACTATACCTTTAATAAATTTAAAAACACTTCATCTGATCCTATCGTTGTTGGAGATAATGAAGAAGGATCAGATATGAAAGGTTAATATCATTTTTAATTATAATCATGTGTTTTTTTATCAAATTAATCAACTGAGTATCTATTTTACCGTGTTTTTGTATTTAAATGAATTTTAATACAGGATTGCATACTGAATCAAAACAGGGGAGAGCTGGTAAAAAAAGTATTGATACGAAAGAAATTAAAGCGACCTATTGTAAGTTGTATATTTAAACATTGTTCTACGTAATTGAATTTTTTATTTATTCTACTTTAACAGTGGCAAATCGAAAGATAAGTGATATCGATAAGATGAATGTGATACAAGAAGTAAAGGAGAATCTGTTACGTATAAAGGAAATTATGAGCCTAACGAATGGTATTTTATTTTGATTATTATATATATGTATAATTTTACAATGACATTATAGTACATGTATGACATTCTTAGTTATGTATGTGTAGTTGAATCAAAAGACAAAAATGGTTCATCAGGAGTAACTTCAAAGAAGATAAAGAATGGTAGAGAAGGTATGTAAACAGTAAGTAATGAATGTAAATAACATGATACTAATGAAATTGCCATGTAAAACATCTTAACCAGATACTACCTCACCAACTGGGACAACAAAAAATGGTCAACAGAAAGAGAGTAAGAGAAAAGAAGAAAAGGATGATGGAAAAGGTATGTGTTAATTTAAAACTATACATATATGTATGATTATGAGTATTGTACCCTCATATATGTAATCATTCTGTTAAAATGTTTTCATTATGTCCAGTGATGTTTATATATATGTAAGCACTATTCTTAATTGTTTGTTAGTCCATATATGTACAGTGATGTTTATATATATGCATACATATATGTAATCATTCTGTTAAAATGTTTTTGTAATGTCCCTTTTAGTACAGTGATTAATAGTCATTTATTATTGATTGTTAGTATGTGCATATATGAACACATATGGATACATATATGTAACCATTCTTTTAAAAGTTATGGTTGTCACCTTTAGTTCACATATTGATATGCATTTACTGTTGTTTGTTAGTATGTACATCAGTGAACACAAATGATTACATATATGTAATCATTATTTAAAATGTTATGATTTTGTGCCTTTTATAACCCAGTTTGATATGCATTTGTTACTGTTTATTAGTATGAAAATTTTTGAACGTAACTGGATACATATATGTAATCAGATGGATACATATATGTAACCAGTGGATACACATATGTAAATAGGAAATTAAACATGTATGATAATCTTAGTTATGTATGTGTAGTTGAATCAAAATACAATAAAGCTTCATCAGGAGTAATTTCAAAGAAGAGAAAGAATGCCAGAGAAGGTATGTAAACAATAAGTAATCAATGTAAATAACATGAAACTAATGATATTACAATGTAAAACATCTTAATCAGATACTACCTCACCAACTGGAACAACAAAAAATGTTCAACAGCAAGGGATTAAGAGAAAAGCAGAAAAGGTTGATGGAAAAGGTATGTATTAATTTGAAACTATACATATATGTATGATTATGAGTATTGTACCCTCATATTAATATATTTTTAGTTAACAATACATTTTGTTCTTACTTATATTTTAACAGATAGAACTGAAAAGATTAATGGTAGGAAATTAAAAAAGAAGAAGAATGTACATGTTAATGATGAAAGTGAGTATGATAAAGAAAGAGATGGGTTAGGTTCTAAGGTAGAAGCTGTTAGCAAGTGGTTTGGTATTCGCACACGTTCATCACCACATCAACTATATAATGCAGTTAGGAAGATGAACAAAAGGCAAAGAGATTGTGTAAGGAGCATGGGTTTTGGTAAAATTCTAAATTTCAATGTTGATGGTATACCGGCGAAACTTGGGCATTTTGTTGTTGACCAGTTAGATACACATAAGATGATTATAAGAGTAGGTAATTCAGAAATTGCAGTAGACAAGGATGCTATTTATAATTTAATTGGAATATCAAACACGGGAGTAAATGTAAGTAGTCTTGAATTACATAAGGACGAGCATCCGATTTACACCAGATGGAGAGAGCGTTATGGAAGAAGGAGTATTAGCACATCTGAGATAGTGAAGAACATCATCGAGGATCAATATGAAAACTATATGGTATTCAGGCTAGACTTTCTGATACTTTTTTACAACACCATGATAGAGTGTTGTAAGAATGGAAAATGTAAGTACGGGATTTTGGAATATATTAAAATGACCACGGATTTGAAAGATTATGACTGGTGTGCATACATAGTTGATGCCATTAAAGGTTGCAAAAATAACTGGCAAAGGTGTAACATGAAGTCACATTTTGTGGGACCGCTAACCATATTAACGGTACGTTAGTATTTTGATATACTTGATTGGATATAATGTTATATTACTTACATATACGTACACTGGTACAGGCAAAAAACATTATGTTTAATGGTAGGTGTATGTAGATCATCAACATAATATTTGTTTATATTTAAATATGCAGCTTCTTTATGTTGATCGTGTTTCATGCCCGGGCTTCGACGATGACAGATGCATGAGCCCAATCGAGTTTTGGAGCATGGAGAACCTCAAAAGACGTGAAGATGAGGAAATTAAAAATGGTGGTTTCGGTTTGGGCAAGATAAGAGAACCGTCTGCTTTGGAACTAAATGAAGACAGTGACTCTCGTATGAATAAAGTTGAGAAAGTATCGAAAAACAATGAAGATGATTCTGGTTTAATAGTTTTTGACAGGAACACTTTGACGGTATGGTAAACATTCAACATATATTAATATAATCTAACCTATTATTCTTTGTATGATATTATCTGAATTTTTCATTAAACAGGGACATCTAACTCTGATTGAGTCAATTTATTCATGCAATCTGAATGAGAAAAATAAATTGGAGAGGGTACTATTGGATGCGAAGGATCGATTTCCTAAAAGTATTGAAGTTGATGATTATATTAAAAAATATGAGGAGTTATATAAGAATTGTGTTTTAATAAAAGCAAAAGATTCTAAAGATGCCTGTGCTAAAGCTGATGGAGAAACTAATGAGGGGGATGAGATAAGAACACCCCCGGTTGTATCAAAGGAGTATGAATCACCTGGTGTATGGACACAAGAGTGCATTGTTTATTCCGATGAAGTAGAGAGACGAATCTTTACAGGCAAACAGGCTAGACAAGAAACATATGGTAGGTCATTGTTAGATGATTGCCCGAAATTTAGCTTGGGACTTACGCAAGAGTTTGACAAGTTGGAAGAGAATAAACCAATAGATGGAGACGTTCAAAAGCAAGTGGAACCAGAGGAAGGTAAAGGGTATACACATCAGAAGAGGAAGGGGAAGCGAGTCGCAAATGCATCATCTGTATTGGTTTCACCCTTTGTTGATAGGGCAGTGGACATTAATAAGGGTGTAACCAATGAGGAAAAAAAATATGGAAATTTCTTATGTGTGGTTCAGTTGATGAAAAGTAAGTATTTACTCATTACAATGTATCGTTGTTTATTCATATATTGTATACGTAGCATCAATTAATTTATTCAATACTCTCAATTATTGTGAACCGTAGGGCGGAACAAAACAACGAAGTTGGAAAGGATAAAGTTGTTGCAAGGACATTCGGGTACGTTCATCAAAGTGTATTGTTTGTTAGTATGTACATCAGTGAACACATATGGATATATATATATATTAGTAGTCATTAAAATGTGTTGATTATGTCCCTTTTAGTATCCATATTGATGGTGAATTTTAATTGTTTGTTAGTATGTGCATATATGTTGGCAGTTGTTTACATATATGTAAGCAGTCATGGTAGATATAATGATTATGACCCTTTTAGCACAAAGGGGGTGGTTCCTAAAGAAAACCATTATTCTTAATTGTTTGTTAGTTAGTTCATATATGTACAGTGATGTTTATATATGTAATCAGTTGATACATATATATTGTTTGTTGCTGTTTATTGGATCTGAAAAATTTTCGAACCCTGATGGATACATATATGTAATCAAGTGGATACATATATGTAAACATTGTTATAGATGTTCTGATTATGTACATTTTAGTACTCAGATTCAGATGCAATTCCATATGGATACATTAAGCTTTATATATATTAGTTGGTGTATGCAGAATGTTCATATATGTACAGTGGTGTTTATATATGTAATCAATGGATACATATATATTGTTTGTTGATGTTTATAGGATCTGAAAATTTTTTGAACCCCGATGGATACATATATGTAATCAGATGGATACATATACGTAATCAGTGGATACATATATGTAAACAGTGTTATAAATGTTTTGATTATGTACATTTTAGTACTCAGATTCAGATGCAATTCCGTATGGATACGTTAAGCTATATATATATTACTTGGTGTATGCAGAATGTTCATATATGTATAGTGATGTTTATATATGTAATCAGTAGATACATATATATTGTTTGTTGCTGTTTATTGGATCTGAAAAATGATGGATACATATATGTAATCAGATGGATACATATATGTAATCTGTGGATACATATATGTAAACAGTGTTAGAAATGTTTTGATTATGTACATTTTAGTACTCATATTCAGATGCAATTCCATATGGATACATTAAGCTTTATATATATTACTTTATGTATGCAGAATGTTCATATTTGGTACA
The DNA here is from genome assembly GCA_024085815.1 of Flaveria linearis. Lineage (NCBI taxonomy): Eukaryota > Viridiplantae > Streptophyta > Magnoliopsida > Asterales > Asteraceae > Flaveria > Flaveria linearis. The sequence goes on from CM044002.1 coordinate 16,616,813, forward strand.
AAACAAGGGGATGGTACAACACAGTACCTTCTTACTTCTTTACAACCTGGTCAGCAATTGTACACCGATGTTATTGATTGTTGGGCAAAGGTGCTGAATTATGATGAGAGATATAGAAGTGCCAGTTCACCCTATCGTATGTTTTGTGGGACCACGGCATTTGTAAGTGAAAAATACTAATGTACAAATGCATCATAATTGACTTCATGCATTATTAATACATTAACTGTTGTTATATTGATGTGCAGCTAGGATGGGTCGTGCACAGTATTAAAGAAACCTTTGAGGAACGGTTTAGATTCTTTTCTTCCTACTGGAACGAGTTTCTTCGAGAATGTGATAAGGTGGAAGATGTGAAACTATTTGACGTTGTGATGTTCCCTATTCTAGAAGGGAATCATTACTACTTGATATGCTTTAATTTCAAATATCCAGGTATCACGATCATTGATAATATGAACGAGAAAGAAAGTTTTGTTAGTGTTGTCGATGATCAAGATTATAATAAAAAGTCAACGGCTCTCAAAGTGGTTAGTTGTTAGAAATTTCCTTTACATTTATTTAGCTATTTAAGTTTGATTAGATTAAGTGTGACCTAAGTTTAATATTTCTTTAAACTGTTTTGCAGAAAGAAATCTTTGTGTATTATCTGCGATCAATTGGACACCCAAAGTGGAGTCAAATCGAGTCATGTTACCCAGAAAAACTCAGAATTGGATGGGCGACATCAAAGAACTATGTGGATTGTGGAGTGTTCGTCATGCGGCATATGGAAATGTACATGGGTAATCATGTGAAAAACTGGGACTGCGGGTTTCCAAGTGATGAAAAGAGGAAGAAAACCAAAATAGCTTCTTTGAGAAAGAAATATGCTTTTAAAATTCTGATGTCAGATATTAATGTATATCGCGAAAAAGTAATGATGGAGGCAGAAGACATGGTGAATGAAAACATATATTAGATTAGATCTTTATGATTTTTGTTTTTTTTGTTGAACCAGTAGGATTGTAAGAAGTCTTCTTTTGGGAAATTTGAATGATTAACATTTCATATGTTATATTATCTGATGTTTGAATTACAAGTTTGTATGTTCTATGCTTATGGTATAAAGCTTGTTTACGTATATGTATATGCTTCCATTAAATGGGTCTTTATATAAAGGACTAATACATCTTGTTTTGAGAAAAAAAAGCAGTATGATGATGTTTGGTAACATATATGCTTACATAAATTGGTTAACACATAAGTTGGTTACGTATATGTAAACATTTGAAAAAATATGTCAAAAATTGGTGTGTACAAATTTACTATACGTATCTGTATATGCTTACATTAAATGGGTCTATATATAAAGAATTAATACAGCTTGGTTTGACCTAAAAATGCAGTATGATGATGTTTGGTAACATATATGCTTACATAACCATTTGTTAACACATAAGTTGCTTACATATATGTACACATTAGAACCAATTTGTTAAAATTTGGTGTGTACAAAATTACTATACGTATCTGTATAAGCTTACATTAAATGGGTCTATATATAAAGAACTAATACATCTTGTTTTGAGATAAAAATGCAGTATGATGATGTCTGCTAACATATATGATTACATAAACATTGTTAACATATAAGATGCTTACATATATGTAAACATTTGAAAACTTTTGTTAAAAATTGGTGTGTACAAATTTACTATATGTAAGAATATATCAAATTTTCTATAAACACTTTTAACATATAAGTTGGTTACATATATGTAAAAGTATTGTATGCTTACATATTATGTTTACTTGTGTTTATTTTACCATATATAATGCTTACTTATATGTAAGCAATTGCAATTATGTTGACTGTTCACTGTTTATACACAAATAAATAACGATGGACCAACAAATCATTTATCATGTGACACCCACAGCAATGAAATATAATCCATCCGTAACAAAATGTGCGTAGAACATTACCCAATTAGAAACATAATTAAAATGACAAACTTATAAGAAACTATGTTAACGCAAAATCTTATACGTGTGTGTATGCCAATTAATAATGATACTAAAGTGCATCAGAATCTCCGTAATCGTCATTTATTCCATCGTCAGAATCAACTGTTTCGTCTTCCATAAGAGATGCGTCTTCAGAAATATCACCTTGGTCCATCTTATCCTTTAATTTCTTCTTTTCGGGACAGTTTCTGGAATCGTGATCATTTACAACTTTATGACAAAAATTGCACAACCTGTAGCTTCTTTTTTTCTTGACTTTTGCCTTCTCCCCTGGACCAATTAGTCTTCGTTTTGTACCACATCCTTTGTTTCTTATACCTTGCGGAGCATTGACTTCAATATTTTTTGGTTCGGATTGTCCTACCACCTCTTCAATTACAACATCAATGTTATTTTTAGCATGCTGCACTGGAAAGTCATCAAATATTTTTTGCTTTAGTTTCTCCACATGCTTGTCAAGCCATGCTAGTCGGTCAGTGTCATGTCTTAACAAATCAACACATTGTTGCATGTTTTCCATCACACGATGTCTAATTATTGAACTTTTACTTTGATTCACACCATATCGGTTGGCAATACTAAACAAATGTTTAGGTAGAACATCTCTTCTCCATCGAACATGCACGTATTGATCTGGAATTTTGTCAATTTTATGGTGTCTAAACACACAAAAAACATGACGACACAGATAACCAATACGCGTGAAGCCCATGCAAGAACATGTAATCGAGTTGTCAAGTAATTTAAGCGTTACCTACGCAATAAAACAAATTTGGATTAGATGAATGTCGAAAAGGATGCAATTCAGCAATAAATTGAAACATATGAAAACATGTAAAAGTTTAGACAAGTGTTAACCTTGAACTCGTTGATAATATCCGACCTATTATCTTCGTGGGCGATCATATAAACGTAGGTTCCATCCAGAATCTCACGATTAACTATGTAACATAATGATATGCATTTATGTATTTCCTTTTGGACTTCTAAAAATATGTTGCGTGTGTAAATCTCAGCCGCGTTACGTTCGATTGCTAAAGAAGTACGAAGTTTTGGTACTGTAGTTGCAGTGCTATATTCTAACAAACGTTGGTTATACCTTTGTCCATCCATCGCAGAGTCAAAGCACAACAAGAATTGAACAAGAGTATTGGATGCACTTGAGTTGACTTTAAAATAAGAATTAGAACTTTCACACCTAGAGGTAGTCTTCATTAAGCAGCACATGGGTATATCTTTGAAATAACCAGGAACCCATTGATCTCTAATGGAGAACATGTCAGACAACCAATGGTGATCTTGCAAACTGTACTCTTCCATCAGCAAAATCCAACGACGTTCAAACTCAGATGGTTTCATGTACACATTCCAAACTAACTTATGAATAGATGCACGTAAATTAGTGTTATTCAACTTGTTCCCAATAACCTACACAAAAAAATAGGGTGATTCCTTATACGTAAAGATTAATATTTAGAACATACATATATGTAAGTCAGATCTATGTATCTAAGAATATCAATATAAGAATGCGATATTTACAAATAATGACGACATTAAAGTAGATTTAAAAAGATAAGAATATAATACTTTTGATGGAAGTTTCATAGTGATATGCCACATGCACAAACGATGTATTGACTTGTCAAAAATCTTATTGACCGCTACTTTCATAGACGCATCCTGATCCGTAAGAATCAACATTGGTTGTTTGTTGTTGTGGGCTTTAACGAAGCAATTGAGTAACCACGTGTAAGATTCAATTGTCTCGTCATACAACAACCCGGCACCAAAAGTTACACACTTTTTATGGTGATCAACACCGGTAAATGGCACAAAAATCATATTATACCTGAAATAAAAAAAGTTAATTATAAATAAGTATGATTTATTACTGAATAAAGAAAAAAAAACTTACTTATTTGTCTGGTATGTTGCATCAAATGCCAAGACATCTCCAAAAGCATCATAATTTACCTTCGAAACATTGTCCACCCAAAAAAATGATCTAACCTCACCATCAACAGCAACATACTCGAAACTGAAATTTTCTCTATACATCTTACGTTCTTTCATTGTATCTACAAACATTTGTGCGTCTCTTTTACCAATGTACTTGGTAATATCACGACTGAAATTTTTATAGTCTGTTTTTGTACCACGCACCATGTGATGGCCACCCTTTAATGCAACTTGTAGCCTATGAGCTTTGGTTGGCCCAATATTTGCCAAACGACATTTGGCAATATACTCTTGGTCAACAAAATTCAACTTCCGTCTTTTCCGTGTCATATCCAAATTGTCTGAATTCACTAATCCGTGGTTATGAACCTCATCGAAATCATATACCTCATAAGCTGATGTGCCTAAAATAGCTCTTAGTTTTATACGTGCTCGGCAATTAGTAACTTTAAAATTTGTCCGACGAATAGGGGACTTTGATGTGGATTCCAAAGTGTCAACAACTTGACCATTAGGCTTACCAGCTTTGGTACACAACATGTATCTGTGAGTAATCACCCCATCCTTTCTTTTCATTGCACCTAGTCGAGTAGAAAAACCAGCCTTCTCAGCATACGCTTCGTACATATTCATCACATCTTGCCATGTATCGAATTTGGTTCCTACAACAAGCTTGTACTCAACTGGAACATTAGGAGTCCAATATCGTGTTCCATTTGGAGATTCATAAACATTGGTAGATAAAGAACCTTGATAATGAAAAAAAATATAATAGCTCAGTACAGTATTACAATGATGGGGTGTCATTTTTTAGAAATTTACATATATGGATACATATATGTAAGCACTATCTAAAATGTTTTGATTATGGACAATTAAGTAATCAGACTTGATTCATACGTATTCATTAGTATAGAAATATGGTTACCTCTGTCAGCTTACATATACGTAAACATCCATATGTTACATTAACAATATGTTACTTACATATACGTATACATCCATATCATTACGTTTAACTTTAAAAAAATTCCCAAACATATAAGGAAAATAGTTACCTTCATTTTCAACTCCAGTAAGATATATTTGTCCACCTCCACGGTACATATTTGATGGGACAAATGTGGTCGATGAATCTAATTCGAGATTATTACCGGTTGAAGGTTTATCGATCTCATCAATAAGTTTTGAATGTGTCGCTTCATCAAAATCTTCAATTTCCATCCCAGATTCAGTTACCAATGCATTAGAATTGGAATTCTCCATCCTAAAATGGTGAAAACATAAGATCACAGAAAACAGAGCAACATCGAAAACAAATACAGTAAACAATGAACAGATACCTACCTTCTTCGTTAAAAGCTTTGTTGAATTCGACTATGAATCTGTTGAAACTCGAATTGAATCCAAAAAATAAACAATCACGCATCGATGAAGAAAATGTAACTGAATAATATACGATATAGAGAATCAGTTCCAATAATTCTGCTCATCATATCGAATTTGGAGAAAAAGTAGGGATTTAATCTTAATTAAGAATATATTATGTATAAAATTACATAAATACCCTTTTATAATAAAATCTGAAAAATTAAAGAAAAATTCTGATTGGATGAATTTGGTTTTCATGGTTTTCTCAAAAAATGTTGGTTTTCTTAGGATCCCTCCTCTATATATATATATATATATATATATATATATATATATATATAGATCATGTATTGTGTTCAACGCATGTTATATAGAAAAAGAATAAACAGAAAATGTTACCATGGATATACTACCTTCCTAAACAGGAAGTTACTTAAACATAATGAATTATTTGAATATACAACGTCATACTCTAGGGGCAGTGACTCAATGAGATGCAGTTACGAGTCCAACACCTTTAGTCTACGTTGAGATAATTGGTCAATCATCCAAGTATAAATCTGTTAGATATAGATGTTTTATATGTTTATTTATGTTTTATACTAACTTCTATCTAACTTAAATTTTTGTGTACAAGATACTTAGGGATAATTATAACGTGCTTTAGTTATTTTAGTTTAAGAAAAGTTAAAGATATGTGGTTCATAAAAATAACATCTTTTAAGATGTAATCATAATTTTTTTAGATAATCAGGTACTTGAATTAAATATTTCAGAGAGGTTACATTTTTGGACACTTATCACGTATTATTATCATACCATCATAAACAAAAAATTAGTCTGAAAGTTAAGAACAAAAGCATTGAGAAAAGGAAAAGGAAAAAGAAAAAGAAAGAGCTTCAAATAAAAAATATATTTTTGTTACAAAGTGTGAGAATACACAATGAGTTAAAAAAGTCATAAAAAAATTATATCTCATAATCTAAATCGAATTTAAAAATAGTAATTCTGAACTTTTGTTTCCATAGCCGTTTTCACTAAGAAAAAAATAAACGAAAAATTAAAAAATAAAAAATTAACGTTTTCTTATGTGTCGTTTATAAAAGACACAATGACGTCATTGTGTCATAAAAAGACACAATGAATTTTTTTATTTTTTTATTTTTTTATATTTTTTCTGAAAAAGGGCGACGAGAGGATTGGAGACTCCGAAGTACTTTTTTTAAATTCGACTTATATTGTGAGATATAATATTTTTTGTGACTGTTTTAACCTCATCGTGTCTTCTCAGTGTAGCAAAATACACTTTGTAGAATAACCTCACCCAAAGAAAAATACGTATTTCAAACATAAATTTTCTATATTTAAAAAAGATATAAAAACTTTTATAAGACGGAATCCTTAAAGTATTATTTTGGGTTTGGACCTTGAATATGATAGGAAGGTGGTTGGTTTTTTTACACCTTCACATTACTATCCACTATTTGTACACATCTCGATCAACTATGGCAAAGCATAAAACAAAGCACAACATGTAATTGCTTGCGGTCACTAATGAAGAATTAACAAACTCAAAGTTTTTCATCATGCAACAAAGCTATGAAATAAACCAATGCATGATAATAATGTCGAAAGCTGGAAGAAAAGAGGTTATTCTACAACCCGAGTTTCTGGATGAACGACGTGGCACAAACCACGACTACAGAATAGATGCACGAATCCATGAAGAAAGCACAAAAAAGGGTTTTGAGCAACATACCCCATTCGAAAGGGGAAGCTATATTATCCGGCAAATCTATCTCCTCACTTGCCTCCTGCTGGATCAATGTCATAACATCTAAAAGAAGAGGTCCAACAGTAATGCTAATATTAATGAATAAAAGTAGAACAAGTGGCCTGCATAGTATGATGCTTCTTATAATATAGCTGCTTAGAATAGGGAACCCCATGTATGACAGCACTGCTATAATTCCAACAAAAAAGGAACACTTGCGTCGAGTATCCTGTGAAGCTAAAATGGCTGGTTGTAACCGGCTAGGGCTCATGGTCTTGTATAGATAGATTTTCATTGTTGAACTAGTCTGATGTTTGGATTTATTGGAAGGTGATCGGCTCTCACTCCCTTCGATAGAAGCTTCCATTTTAGTCGAATTGGATTTGCGCAAAACTGGTTGAGCATTGCTTCCGCCAATTTCAGACAAGTTTTCACCTGCGATATATGAAATGAGGTTGTTTAAATCTGTGTACTTTATCTCAAACATTTGGTGTTAAATGTGGAAAATCTAAGGGCTGTTTGGTAGCATATTACCAGTCTTTTAATGGTTTATAGCCTTTTAATGGTTTATAGCCTTTTAATGGTTAAAAAGTAACTCTAATACTGAATGATTAAAAAGTACTATTAAAATTTAACCTCTTAATCATTCAGCATTAGAGTTACCTCTTAATCATTAAGAGGTTATCAACCATTAAGAGGAAGTATCTTAATAACCACCATTAAGAGGCTATCAAACAACCCTTAAAATGTAGCCCGAAGTTCGTTTAGTTATATACACCCATCAAAGTTTGCTCTGTTTAAATACTCCGGATTATTATTTCTATAGTTTTGTACTTGTTTATAGTGCACTATATATTTGTAAAAGACTCACTCCAAATGATCAAGGATGGTGAAATTGGTGATTACAAAATGAATTTTGGATTCCCTTAAGTGTAACTGATCTTAGATAAACATTTGGTCATTTTATGCCACAACTGTTTTGAACAAATAATATTTGATTTTGGGGCACTAGCTAATCTATGTTTTCTATCCCCTAGAGAGTGCTAAAAATTAGATGCTGCAAACAAAGGAAAAGAGAAGGTGACTTTTGCTTTGAACTTACAGGTCCTATATTAGAAAGGTTTGAAATCATATATGTCAAAAGACTTCAATCTAAAACCCAAAGGGGTGGACACATTAATATCATAAGATGCATAAATAATCCACAACACTTTTAAAGGTTATAACACCAATCTGTATATGTATACCACACAACCTTAAACACACCTCTTCAGTCTTCACCCAAACATTCACAATAATATTAAATATGAACAATCAAATACATCACAAAAATCAAACTTTGATGGCAAGATCCAATTATATCAGTAATCCATTTTATGTTCCGTTGGTCTGATTAGGATTCCATGACACACACACACTCACAAACACTCACAACCCTATATATACGTATATCATGTATGTATCTATGTACATAACTGAAGATTATGTGATAGTTGATACGTATGTACAATCTAAAATTATTGCAATATCATATTCAAACAGAAAAGATGGTCGCATCGACAACAATTTAAATCACACCTGACGCTACAAGAATTCAATTCGAGTTTTCGACCATTGCACACACGAATTACATTTTAAAATGAATCACAACGAAAGTAAACAAACAAACATACTCAGTATATCCCACTCAAGAGCAGCGTCTGGGAATCACGACGAAAGTATAAACAATAATTACAATGTGATGGGAAAAAAATATACCTGTAAGAGAGGGAGGGCATGATTCATTAGAAGAATGAAGAGATTGTGGTGCTGCATTAGCAGTTGAGTTTGGTGCCCGACCGCCGGTGATGAGAGCCAAACGATCAGATCCCTTCTCAGCGATTCGCCGACGTCGAGCGGTTGGGTCGTTGATATGGCCACCCTCACTCGCCATCTCCTAGATGATTCGTCTTTGTACCAATGTTTCCTTCCATCTTATCATAATAATATACCCTCCATGCATGAAAATTTATTGTAAAAAAACATGAATAATTCAGTAAAAATTGGGGCAATTATGTATTTATGTGTATTTCCAAATAAACATTTCCATATTTACTCCACACAACATCAAAATTACATATTTCCATCTGTTAGTAAGTATTTTTTCAATACAAAACTGAAATTACAGGTAAAGTTATTCTACAAAGAGTATTTTTGCTACAAAGTGTAAGTAGACACAATAATTATAAAAATTCACAAAAAAAATTGTCTCACAATATAAATCAAATTTCAAAAAAGTAATTCGGAATCTCTGTTCCCATCTTCGTCCTCTTTTAGGAATAAATAAATAAATAAATAAATAAATAAAATTTTATTGTCTTTTATGACACAATGACGTCGTTGTGTCTTTTATAAATGACACAATAAAAAAACGTTAATTGTTTTTATTTTTTATTTTTCATTTATTTTTTTTATTAGTGAGGACGGTGGGGAACAAAAACTCAGAATTACCTTTTTGAAATTCGATTTAGATTGTGAGATTATTTTTTTTGTGATTTTTTTGACTCGTTGTGTCTTCTTACACTTTGTAGCAAAAATACACTTTGTAGCAAAAATACACTTTGTATTTGACCCTCTTTCTTATACATATACCTCATTTTTTTGAACGACCAACGAATAATTTTAAGCCCGGTCACCCAGGTAAACCCATTCGTGAAAGGCCACCCACGCGCGCGAACACATACAGCGCTGGTGACCTGGTTCGCCCACCATTCCAAGGGAAACCCACAATCCAAAGGCCCACTGTGGTAAAACCCTTGGTCCACTTGAAACATATTGCACCTAGTGAGATTTCAACCCATAACCTCCACTTTGGAAAGTCATAGGCTAGGGTGCCTTCTCATAAACCAGTTGATTTATGACTCATTGGCTATATACCTCATTTCTTAGTGAACTTTTTTTCAAAGTTACCCACTTTGATTTATTTTATTAGAAGTAAATTATAAAAATTACTATTTTATCTCCATTCTTACTAAAATTCAAAAATTTCCTAATTTTTTATATATACACACTTTTAAGTAGTATCTTGTTTTTTTCTTTTTTTGTTTTATATATACACATATTATAGCCTTATTAAAGTTTTATGAAAACCAAATCTGAATCAGAATTCAAATGCTTTTTAAGAAATTTACTCGACAAATTAAACCAGAAAAGAGTAACTCAAATTCAGGTCCCCTTCTGAATTAGTAATTCACCAAAATAGCTTCACATGTTCGCAAGTATCCTTTTGTTTCTGCTAACTTATCTGCATAATTATAGCTTTGTGTGTGTCTCCTTCAAACATGCTAATATACATTATGTTGGGGATTGATGGGATGCACGTGATACTAATACTCTCCGTTTGTTTTGTTGAACATAAGATAGTTGTATCGTTTTTACATGGTTGTCCCCTTTTTCAAAGGCAAACATTTATGATAAACATGTAATATGGTTATTAATTAATTTATATAATTAGTTTTAAATCATTGATATCATCGATAAATCGGAAAATATATGTTTGACACTTCAATTGATATAAATAATTAATGTTTTTATATGATTACTTCCATATAACCGTCTAACTTCTTTTTATATGTTGTTGTTATTTTTCTTTCGGCTTGTACTTGCGGACCGAATTTAAGAACCGGATATTTTATAGTTATATAAAAATTAACAATAATATCATTTCCGGCACACCAATTTATTATTCAATATCCCGCTTAAACCCATTAAAATCCAAAAGATAAAAAACAAAACAAAATCTTGTCCGACCACCGATCCAGTTCCTTATCCGACCATCAATTCGAGACAAACCAATGGCGGAGGATTGAAGGGGGCGGGGGGGGGGGGGGGTAGTGTAAATTTTTAGTGTGATAGTGTAAATTTTTGGCCCGATAGTGTAAATTTTTATATAAAACTCGAGTTCGCCCCCCCTAAAAAATTAATTTTGCCCCCGACCCCTACAAAAATATTCAAGCTCCACCCCTGAGACAAACCGACCAGTCAAATCTCTCCAAAACAATTGATGCAAACCGGTTCGGTCACCCCTCCGATTTCCGGTCTATCTGATCTGGTCTCCAAAACACTGATTTCACCCCTTAAGTTTTCATTCAAGCCCATACAAAAAATAGAATCATCATCTCCCCCTACTTTACGATTGTCTCGTCATTAAGGTCTGAAAATTACTGTTTTCTATCTAAAGTTTATTGATTCATCATCGAGGTCCTAGATCCCGCTCATTTAAAGGTAACCCATTCAACAAAATTTTGGTTCTTAACCTTTCATTGGATCATTATTAATCTTCTCTTCAAGCTTTCACCATTTATCTAAAAATTTTTGTTGTGAAACTATTATCTATCTATATAATAACACAACATTAGTTATAATAAAGTTTTAGGATCTTTAATATTGGCCATCAAACTCTTTATTTTATATAATTAAAAAACCAATTTATATAATGGTACCATCCATTATATTTTTGACACGTAGTAGTTTTCTTTTTCTTTTTTTTAGTTTTTATTATGACCCTTATAGTATATTTAATATTTTAATTTTCAAATAATTTTTGTTTCTTAATAACTTTCTTTCATAATTTTTAAAAAAAAAAACGAATTCATGTTTTTCTTTAGCTTTTTTTTGTCCATGTTTCCATATAAGTTTGTTGAAAACGTGGTTGTGTTCAAAATTAAGTTTTTTTTTTGCATTATATTTACAAAAGAGTATGACTTTTATGACAAACTGCACTTTTGAGTTTTATGTACGGTGAGGCTCACTTTTACGACGAGTAGAGGTTACAGTTCTACAACGGCATAACGGCCGTTGTGATCTATTTTTGTGTCTTTCTTGATGATTTAGGGTATTACGTTGAAATAACCGTCGACGTGTTATTGTATTTGTTCTTTATATTTGAGATCGTGATGAATTTTTCGCGCAATAAGCGTCAGGAAAAAAACCTAGTTCACTTAATTGATCAATAGAGTCGTGGGTTTTTGCTCTTTTTATTATTAACTCCAATTAGGAATCCATAAGTTAAAAAGGAAACAACCAAGATGACACTTCATACTTATTGCCAAAGCCTCCAATTCTCATTACGTAACCCACTTTTAGACATATTTGCCTTCATACGCAACACAAGTTCAATTGAGAAACATTATCAAACTTTTTGGTGTTAAGCATATAATTTTCTTGTGAGAAATTTTCTAAACCATCCATATATTTAAGTGTAATTAATAAATATAACTATTTAGGTTTCGAGTTTAATAAGGTTTTCTCTAAATAGTTCCAAAAATGAAATTCACACCTTAATAAACAAGCACGAAATTGTTGAAAATCAGTTTTAACAGGATCAAACAGTACCGTTTATTAAATATAAACGGTAACAATTATACATGAAATAAATATATTAATATTCTAATGATCATATTATAAAAATCCATAATTATTAAGTTTATACCATCTTCCTATATAAGCTTAGGGGCTGTTTGATTGCGCTGACTGAGTAAGATCTGACTGAGTCAGAAGCTGACCCGGTAAGAAGTTCTGACTGAGTCTGCATCTGACTGAAACTTGGCTGTTTGATTATGTATCTGACTGACTCTGCTGAATGAAAAAAATAACCTCTATATACACTTCTGTTAAATTTCTCTGTTAAATTTCTTTGTTATTATTATTATTATTATTATTATTAACACACACACACACAACCACATACACACATATCTCCTCTTCCTCTCTTCTTCCCCCCCCCCCCCACACAAACACAGACTCACGCACACACACACACACACCACAACCACCATGAAACTCGCCGATCGAGAGCGCCGGGAGGAGGGAATGAAGCCGACCGAGAGCTCATGGGGAGGGGAGGTGGCTGATCGATTACCGCAGGGAAGGGAGTCGTTCGATTAGGGCTGTAGCTCGATTAGGGATCGCGCAGGGGTTGGGGAGGTGCCGATCGATCGAGAGCGCAGGGGGAGGGGGAGGTGCCGATCGATCGTGCAGGGGGAGGGGGAGGTGCCGATCGATCGCGCAGGGGTGAAGGGGGAGGAGCCGATCGAGAGCGCAAGTCCGGGTCAGCTTCTTTGTTTTCAAGGTCCGGGTCAGACACCTTGACTCGGTCAGATGGCTCCACAATCGTTTCAAACGGGCTGACCGGGCTGACCGAGTCAGCCGGGTCAGGGTCAGCCCGGTCAGAGGCATATCAAACACACCCTTAGCTAAATGTACTATCTTGATATTCGATGTAACACATATTTATCCAATTGAATGTATAAGCCATTGGTGTGGGTTCAAGTATGAGTTATTTTACTTTTTGCTTTATTTTTAGATTTTGTTAGACTTTATTTTTTGGTCAGATTTTGGCCCGTTTATGTTTTGTGGTATATTTGACTTTTGGTTTACTTTTTATATGCATACAGGCAATGTGAGAAGTTTAGTTTTGAAGTCTATTAAAAAATATTTTTGTGTGGTTAATGTGTGAAGCCCTGATTATCGATATTTTTTTATGAATCAACGATAGTTAGAAGAGTTGTTATTTTGTATTTTCGGTGAATCAACAAATTCAATAATTATTTTTTGTTTCTGCCTATATCAGCAGTTGTATATATTTGCACATACTTGTTTTGAATATTTATACACATGTATAAGCACATCATCACCCATATATGATTTTTTATGTCTTGGGCATACTCGTCCTAAACTTGTATACATAATACACTAGTATGACTTCTGAAAATGTATATATTTATATTCGTCTTAACATACGTCCATAAGAAGGACAAAATGAGTAAAAAAATATATACGTGGTATGTTTATTTTCTTTAGATTCGACTAGCAACTAGTAACATTTAAATAAAAGATTACTCACGTGGATTTCTTGGATATACAATAAATAAAAGATTACGCACAAACTACAAAATACAAACCTTTATTAAAATCCCACCACTTTTTCCCCAAATTGAAAATTGAAATTTCATTAATTATTTTCATCTATTTCATCGATCGTGGAGATCTTCTGATGATTTTGCAGTTGGCATACCTCATTTGGGTGTTCCATATTTGTGTTTTTTGACTAATTGCAGCAGTACGATGGTCAGATCAGATAGTCGTCGTTTCAGGAGGTGATTCCACACTGCTTTCGGAGGCCTGATTTAGAGATTACATCGTATTGCCATCATCGATTTAGCCACTGTGAATCTGATGAAGTGAGTTTCGATTGTTCCTATTTTACTGTTCTATGTTCTGATGTCTTCTGTTTGTAGCCATTTTGGATGATCACCATCTACTATTCTCTGTTTGATTCATGTGAAATTGCCATAAAATAACCAGACTCATTAATCAAAACATTGTACACCCCCTCAATTTGGATACGATTAGAAACCGAACCCAATAACCAAATTAGCAAATCGGTTCGTTTTTTGGGTTACTTTTACGAATTAGTTTAAGATTACTAGTACATAATAGTTTCTACACTGTAATCAAATGCTTAAACATCAAAATAGTTTAATTATTTGTTAGAAGTATACAATATGAAGAGCCTAGGATCCAAAATATAGGAGTAATAACTGTAACTCAAAACAACACGTTAAATAACATATGCTATCAACTAGCAACTAAATAACCAAATTCCTACCAAAGAACCTTTGGTCTCGCAGTATCTAGGTGCGTAAAATGGTATCCCTCTCCTTAAGGTCATGAGTTTAAGTCGCGCATTGGACAGTGGTGTAGTATTAACAGTAGATTATATTGTTGTTAAAGAAAAAGAAAACAGATTCCTTTATTAAAAAGTTCTACAATATGATTAGATAATTACTTTTTCTCCCTCTTTGATTAAAGATGAGAGGATATAAAACCAACAGAGAAACTGGGATTTAGTCAGTAACCACTAGGACAAATGATTTGTATGAATGCTCATATGAAGTGTGTGATTATTTGTTGAATCAGGTGTTAGGGTTCATGAAATGACACATTTTGACAGAAGAGTCTAGTTATTTATTTGTTTAATCAAGATTGTTACAGATAAAATTTGATGCAGAGATGGCAAATAGTACAGGTTAGATAACAGATCAAAACATATTCTAATTGTAGCAGCTAGCTTTTTTGTAAGGGTCAAACGGGATCTGCCTGCATTTTGTTGTCCTTTTTATTATATAACATAAAGATTTAAGTGAATGATTTGTACAAGTTTCTTATATAACATGTGTATATGCTTAAATACATGTATGTCTCACTTGATATCTTACATTATATGATCACAGGAACCGTAACGTTCTTAGGATTTCTCTTTCTCTCGTTATCATAAATTTGGCTGCTATAGTGGAGCGAGCCGATGAAAATCTCCTTCCATCGGTATACAAGGAAGTTAGTGAAGCATTCAACATTGGACCATCTGACTTAGGCTACCTAATGTTTATGAGAAACTTTTTTCGAGGTTTAGCGTCTCCAATGGCTGGGATCTTGGTCTTAACCTATGACCGCCCGACCGTTCTTGCTATGGGGACCCTTTGTTGGGCGTTATCCACAGGTGTAATGGGTGGCAGTCGCTATTTCGGTCAGGTTGCTTTTTGGCAAGCTGTAAATGGACTTGGATTGGCCATTGTGATTCCTTCACTCCAATCATTTATAGCTGATTCGTATAGTGATAGTGTGAGGGGGACGGGGTTCGGGCTATTGAATCTTGTGGGTAAGGTGGGGGGCATTGGTGGTGGTGCAGTGGCTACAGTTATGGCTGGTCATGAGTTTTGGGGGGTGCCCGGATGGCGGTGTGCATTTGTTATCATATCTGTATTAAGTTGCCTTATTGGATGTCTTGTATTCTTGTTCGTCGTTGATCCTAGAAGGTACTTAAAATTTTAATTGAATTTTGATTCATAATGTTTTAGCATTTGCGGATTTTAATTTTCATGTGTTTTAGGAATGAATTGTTGGAACGGGGGCGTGATTCTGGTTCAGTTTGGGTCGAGTCATGGGCTGCAATGAGAGGGGTGATGAAAGTAAAAACGTTTCAGATCATTGTTTTGCAGGGTCTTGTTGGTTCACTCCCATGGACCGCTATGGTGTTTTTCACTATGTGGTTTGAGTTAATTGGTGAGCATGTATGGTCTTGGCATTCATCAAGCCTATTTCATGATCCAAAGGTTATGAGTAGATGGGCCAAACGGGTCAGGTTTGGTGACGGGTCAAAAAACTAATCACGTTGACCTGTCACCATCTTTTTTAAACATGATAACGAAACTATACAGAAACAATTTAACTTGTTTAGTATGGTAAATTTTCCCGTTTGGCTCACTATCAATCAAATATAACCTGAATCGAAAAAATTCTAACATGAAATGGTTGATATGTCACCTCTAATCATACACAAACATAACTTCGTTTCTTTTCTAGGTTTTGATCACCAAAAGGTTGCAATACTTTTCAGCCTTTTTGGCGCAGGGTGTTCTTTTGGTTCGCTCTTGGGCGGAATCATAGCAGACCGAATGTCTCAAATCTACCCCCATTCTGGTCGAATAATATGCGCCCAGTTTAGCGCATTCATGGGGATCCCATACACTTGGTTTCTCCTACGATTAATCCCTCCAACGGTCGATAGCTACCACACTTATGCGGTCACACTTCTCTTAATGGGCCTCACAATAAGCTGGAACGGAACCGCATGCAACGCACCAATGTTTGCAGAAGTGGTCCCCACCAAACACCGGACCATGATCTATGCGTTTGACCGTGCATTGGAAGGGTCATTTTCATCATTTGCTGCACCTATTGTTGGGATCCTGGCAGAAAAGGTTTACGGGTATGACCCGAAGTCGGTGCACCCAACCGCAGGGTCCACAAATGAAGCGCTAGCATTGTCGAAAGCGCTTTTCTCAATGATGGGGATTCCGTTTGCAATGTGTTGTTTGTTCTACAGCCCGTTGTATTGGGTTTTTAAACATGACCGCGACAGTGTGCGAATGGCTACTCAAAAAGAAGAAGAAATGATTTGATTAACTATGGTTGTTTGAATACAATGTACCAGTAGTTTAAGTCTAACTTTTCATATCAAAGCAACATTGCTAATTGGAAGCTCATTGACTCATTGCTAAGATCTGGTAAATAAATCCAGATTTTATGTACCTAATTTATTTTCTGAAGTTTTTTTTTTTTCAGCAAGATACTCAGAATGGTACTTTTTTATGTATAGTTATACGTGTTTTTACCTCTATTTCACTAAAAAACGTTAGACTATTTTGTGCATTTACTCTTCATTATTCACTTTTCATGTATATACTTCTCATGTATCTATTTTATTTTTTTAAAAAATAGTCAGGTTTGTACATTTCAAAATATTATTGATGACCCTT
The DNA here is from genome assembly GCA_024085815.1 of Flaveria linearis. Taxonomy (NCBI): domain Eukaryota; kingdom Viridiplantae; phylum Streptophyta; class Magnoliopsida; order Asterales; family Asteraceae; genus Flaveria; species Flaveria linearis. The sequence goes on from CM044002.1 coordinate 16,634,288, forward strand.
GATGATAAAATAGATTCATGAAGCTATTCACATGAGAGGCAACTCTTAACATTACGTGTAAAACTGTAAAATAAATTCACTTTCACGATTTTCTCGTAAGTAAATCTCATTGTTTGAATCCATAAGAATATAAAATGCATACCTAAACGAAAAAAAGACTGCAATCCTCAATATGTTTGTGTTACAAGTATAATCTATTAACACTAATGTTACACATAATTCAAAACAAGAACGTGAATCATATCATTTCTTCTTCCTTTAAAGTAGCCACCCTCACATTATCGCGGTCTCGCCTAAAAACCCAATACAACGGGGTGTAGAACAAGCAACATAGACCAAACGGAATTGCCATCATCGCGAAAAGCCCTTTCGACAGTGCCAACGCTTCTCTAGTGGACCCTGCAATTGGGTCCACAGATTTCGGGTCATACCCATAAATCTTCTCTGCTAGGATCCCAACCATGGGTGCAGCAAAAGACGAAAATGATCCTTCAAAGGCACGATCAAATGCATAGATCATCGTCCGATGTTTGGCTGGGACCACTTCCGCAAACATTGGTGCATTGGCTGCGGTTCCATTCCAGCTTATTGTAAGGCCCATGAAGAGAAGTGTGGCTGCATAAATATGGTAGCTATCAACTGATTGAGGTATTGCTCGTAGAAGAAACCAAGTGTAAGGAATCCCCATGATCGCGCTAAATTGGGCACACATGATTCGGCCAGAATGAGGGTACATTTGAGACAACCGATCGGCTATGATCCCACCTAATAGTGACCCAAAAGAACACCCCGCTCCGAAAAGGCTCAAAAGGGTTGCAGCCTTCTGATGATCAAAACCTAAAAATTAACATAAAAAGAATACATCATGTTATAACCAGAAAGCGATAAAATAGAACCATGCTAGATGCATGTCAAGTGCATACATGCTCACCAATAAGTTCAAACCACATTGTGAAAAACACCATTGCGGTCCATGGGAGCGAACCAACAAGCCCCTGCAAGACGATGATTTGAAAAGTCTGGACTTTCATCACGGCTTTCATGGCGGTCCATGACTCGACCCACACAGAACCAGAACCAGATTCACGTCCCGGGCCCAACAATTCATTCCTAAAAGGGAATAAACTAAAACTTATGCACAAAAAAAACAACAAAAATACAACAAAAATTTTGGTACCTTTCTAGATAACGCGGACTTCCCTCATGATCAAAAGTAGTTAGTCTTTTAGGATCAACGACAAATAAGAATACAAGAACCCCGATTAAGCAACTTAACCCAGCCATCAAAATAAAAGCACACCGCCATCCGGGCACCCCCCAAAACTCATGACCAGCCATAACCGTAGCCACCACACCACCACCTATGCCGCCCACCATTCCAACAAGACTCAAAAACCCAAACCCTGTCCCTCGCACGTTATCACTATAAGTATCAGCTATAAACGACTGGAGTGCAGGAATCACAATGGCTAACCCAAATCCATTTATAGCCCGCCAAAATGCCACCTGACTGAAATAACTACTGCCACCAACAGCACCTGTGGATATTGCCCAGCAGAGTGTCCCCATGGCTAGAACTGTGGGGCGGTCATAAGTTAAAACCAAGATTCCGGCCATGGGAGATGCCAGACCTTGAACAAAGTTTCTTATAAATGTTAAATAGCCCAGATCAGATGGTCCGGCATTAAATGCTTCACTGACTTCCTTGTATACAGATGGAAGAAGATTCTCATCCGCACGCTCCATTATAGAGGCTAGATTGATGATAAGCAGTGAAAGAGAAATGCCAAAAACTCTTCGAATCCTGCGATTTCAAACGCAATATTAGGCCTGTAAATGAATTGAACATTTGTTCATGAACTGTTCGGCGAGAAGTTCGTTTATGTTCGTTCATTTAGTAAATGAACGAACATGAACAAAAATTTTGTGTTCATTTAGTTAAACGAACAAACATGAACACATGTTTTGTTCATTTGTTTACGTTCATGAGCGTTCGTTTATATTCGTTCATATATGTTCTTTTATGTTTGTTAATTTACGTTTGTTATGTTTGTTTATTTATATATATTAATATATTAATAAAAGGATATTATATGTTAATATTTGAAACTTAAGTGTATTATGTTATACTAGAAACCTATAAGTTTAGTGAAATTTCAATCTCCACTAGTACACCTAAAAGTTTCAAAATAGTCATTTAACGTTGTTTTTGTGTGTTTAGTTATGTATGTTTATTATTGTTCATTTATGTTCGTTTATTATTGTTCATTTATGTTCGTCTATTATTGTTCATTTACTTTCGTTTATTATTGTTTATTTATGTTCGTTTATTATTGTTCGTTTATTATTGTTCGTTTATTATTGTTCGTTTATTATTGTTCATTTACGTTCGTTTATTATTGTTCATTTGTGTTCGTTTATGTTCGTGAAGTGTTCATTTAGCTATTTAACGAACAAACATGAACGAACATGAACATTTTTATTTTCTTAATAAACGAACATGAACAAAAAATCATGTTCGATTATGTGTTCATGTTCGTGTTCGTGTTCGGTAAAAGTTAAATGAACAAACACGAACATGCTGATATTCATGTTTGTTCGGTTCATTCACATGCCTACACAATATAAAGGTTTTAACTTTTAAGCTTGAAAACATTCATGGGAAAGAAAATAATGAGCATGACTGCATGATCATAAGTTATAAACTTCACACAAACGGACAACTACAAAGATCATATTGTATCTGCTAACAATGAGATCATCTTGAATGTGATCTGTAACATCTTGACTTAACACAGAAGTTCAATCTCATTAACTTGCAGAACATAAGAACATATACTATTGTTAAACCTCAAAACACCCAATCACAAACTAAAATTTTGACTTTTGAATGTCAAATATCAAACAAATTGCTTCAAATATTAAAACAAACACAATACCGATTTCACAATCTGAAACTAGGATTAAGAACTAATTATTCAATCTGAACTCTAAAGTCTAAACTGTAAAAGTTAATCTTGAAACTAACACAAGTCAACTGTAATCAACAAAAGGGGCTAGAGGTTGAAGACGATACAAAATAGCAAAAAAAAATAATAATAATAATAATAATTATAATCGAAACTCACTTCATAGTACGCAGATTCGCTTCAGGGAACAAAAGCTTAGATTGAATAACAACGAAACGACGTGTTCTCATTCCGAATCCTCCAGCAACGACATTGATGCAGCAAACCTCAACAGTAATATGTCAACACCCACCAAAGTTGAACATTCAAATCATGTATACAAACTGTAGATCAATGAAACTTCCATGGAAATCGATTAAATTGATGAAATCGACGATGGGTTTTCCAATTTGTTTGAATATATTGGTGGGATTTCGTTAAAATTCAACGTTTGACCTGCGAGGGTTTAGAAATCGATTAATTGGAAGCTTGATTGGGGTTAAAAGTTTGATTATCTTGAAAATATCTTGTAATCTTCTTTTGATTCAAACTAATTTGATCTTTGACTTTCTTGATACCCATCGAGATTAGTGGTGGTTGATAATCAATATCCATCGAGATCTAAACAATCCACGTGGGTAATCTTTCTCTTTCTGACGGATTAGTTTTTTAATCATGTTCTTGTTTTACATAGTGTTTCATATTTCTTCTACGGGTCTCACTCTTTGAATATATTTATCAAATTAGAATCACTTTTCGTATATTCCATATAGAAATGACTCGATGAGTATTTGAATAAGAGACTACACATAAAGTTATCAAGGATGTTGTGAACACTATGATACATGTAAACAACCCTTTCTTGAGGATAAAAGGAAAGCCCAATATGTAAACAACCCAACCATTGATTATTCGATGGATACCCGCGACGGGATGGAGAGAATAGCATGGTGAACTTTCTAGTTTCTCATCTCAATTTCTCTTAAGTAATTTTCCCATGCTTCATTTCGGTTGTTATTCTCTTATGATGATAACTTCTTTTCGTGAAATTCTTGTGTTGATTGTTTAATTGGAAATCGGTTCACTTCACAAGAAATATGACTTCAAACCTTTCTACTTTGGTCTACCTGTAGCTATGGTTGCAAAACAGTAATGTGTTAGTGTTTTTTACTTGTTTTGAATTTGAAGTTTTTAATGTGGATATGGACAATCATTCGATCAATAGCCCGCTTCTTTATAAAAATCTAACTATCCTTTTGAAGTTGTAAGGAGCGTATGATATTGGAATGGTTATCTATATATGCATGTCTAGTTGCTATAATTTGGTTGGATTCATTGCTATTCGTACAAGTCATAAATTATGCGGGGTAAATGTACAATGACTAGACATGTTTCTATTTGTGTCATGAGATATGAAGTATGCAGAACCGTGAGCACACATTCCAAGGAAGCAAGTTGTTTCGATTATGTCATCCCATTTTTGGTAACTAAGATGTTTTCACAAACAAACCTTGAATATGAGAGGCATTAGCAGTCAAGTTACATGATAATTACTTGTCATTATATCGTCATAACAATTTACATTTGTCATTGTATAACTCAGTAAGTCATAATAATCTCTCACAATCAAAAATTTAAAATGAACCTCTACAATCAATGCATGACATACTTATAAACAACTCGAAAGTTGACATAGTAAGACTCATTCATCTCACTATGAAGATCAACAATCTAGAACGTGTGAAGAAAATGTAATATTTTCAAAGTTAATAAGTAAAACATTAAAAAATCAAAAAATAAAAATAAAATACGAAACATAAAAACAATGAAGATTTGTTTTTGGTTCATCATGAATTGTCCTTCTGAATAGCCCTAAAATAACATTAGATATTCATATTAATGAATAAAATATAGTGACTTTCATTCATTAACTCCTCTCACGAATTAGCCTTGTATTTAATTAAATTATTAAGTTAGTAGTACATGTATTACACGGATTGAATAAGAGATATATAAAAATAATCATTTATTTTGTTTTAATTTAAAAAATATTATTATATTAAATCATATGATATGTAAACTTTAAAAATTGAGTTTTGATTATTAAAAAAACTAAGTTTTCGACTGTTAGGATATTATTATTATATTAAATAAAAAATTATATATTTTTAAATATTAACAAACTTTGTAAAATTTGACTTGATTTATTTTTATTTATATTGTTTAAAATGTAAATTGAAAATCAAAATTAAGTTTAAAAAGTTTGACATAATTAATTTTTATTTAAAATAATAGGTTTTTTATAAAGAAAACACATATACAAATTTTAGGTGAACACCGTAAGAAAAAACCACGTGACATCCAAGTAAGTATTTTATTTAACATGTATAGATTTATAGATAATTCATTATCTTCAATCAACCAAAAGAGTATTGTTAATGGGAAATTCTACGCACACCGCAGATTTTTCAGGGTTACCGATTCAAACGGTCACGGTTAGGGCTCCCCGTGACCGTTCAGTCGGGTGTGAGACCTAACTGTCACGGTGAGGCCTAACCGTGACAGTTAGAGTCCAGACTAATATGGGGATCCGTTGCAAATATTGCCCAATTATTGGGTATGTAATTAATGGAGAATTGATTGTGCGCAGTTAGGGTTTTGGAGGGCTATATGTCACGGTTTGGCCAAACCGTGACATATTGCATATATTTTCTATATTTTTTTTAATCATAATAGTTTGTTTTTATTTTAATTTTATCACACGTTTAAACTAATCGTAACTCACAAGTTTGTGTTTTGTGTTTATTAATAATTTATCATATTACAAGTATTTATTTATTATTAATGTGACGGTTTTGTGTTTAATTTGTTTACGAGTTTATAAAAATCGGTTGTCATTATACAGACATATTGTATATATTTTCTAAATTTGAGTAATCATACTAGTTTGTTTTTATTTTTATTTTATCACACGGTTAACCTAATCGTAACATACGAGTTTGTGTTTTGTGTTTATTATTAATTTATCATATTACAAGTAATTTTTGTGTTTAATTATTTATTAAACAAGTTGGTTGTTATTTTATCACATGGTTAACCTAATCGTAAAAATCAGTTGTTATCAAACATATACAATTAACATTATCAATATTACAAATATAAAACAAACAAACAAAGAAACACAACCAAACAAACACAACCAAATATACAAGTCATTATAACTGAAACTGCATATATATACAACGAGTTTTTACATACAAAAAGAAATAAAATACAAACAAAATACCTATCTAATCCGTCATCTCTGGATCACTGCCCTGGCCAGACCCGCCCGCGCCAGATGGGCCAGCACCGGCATGGCCTAACCGCCTCGGTGGCTGTGACAACAACGGCGTACCGGAGGCGGCATAGTCGGTGACCATGTGCTGGATGACCCAGTCCAGCATATCCTCCAGCCTCGTGATCCTGGCTCGCGTGTCCTGAAGCGTATGCTGGACAACAACTGCGTACCCGAGGCGGCATAGTCCGCGACCATATGCTGGATGACCCAGTCCATCATATCTGCAGCCTCGTGGTCATATCCTCCAACCTCGTGACCTTGTCTCGTGTGTCCTGAAGCATATCAAGTGTCACACCCCCGGGCCCAGGTAGGGTGGGACGTCACACATCAGCAACAACATATATGGCAGCGGAAACAAACCATTATAAGAGCTCAAAGGGAGAGAACATCACATGGCATTGAAAGTTTTAAAAGACACCGGGCTGGAAACAGATCTAGCCCCAAATGTTTACATGTTCAACATAATTTAAATATTCATGGTATCAAATTGTTCTAGTCACAAATTGGTCACACACACAACCAATGCCATGGTCTCGGGGTTGAGTCTAAGTCGTCCATAAGCTAAGAGTCTTCACAGGTTACCTGAAACATGCTCAAAAGAAAAGAGTGTCAACTAAAAAGTTGGTGAATTCAAGTGCTTAAAGTTTTAAAACAAATAAAAGGAACTACAATAGTCCACAGTAAAGATTCTAGAATCCAGTGTGAAAGTTTATAAAAATCTCATTTGATTTTTTTAAAACATTGTTTTTAGTATCAGTCATTATGGGGTATCACAATCAACCCTGCACTTGGTCCCCGGCAGGCCTCTTCTAAAGTTATGTTGTACCGGATATTCCCGTAGGAAAGGACCAAGCCTCAGAATAGTGAACCATTCCTGCTAGGATGGCTCACCGTAGTGTCTTACTCAAAACCTGTTACATGCCACAAACGACCCCTCAAGATCTCAGTGGGGTACCTCCCTGTAGCGGGAGCCACTGTGTGTGAGGGATTCTCCAAATAGATCTATTCACGTAAAAACAAGCGATTCACAAAAGAATTAATGATCGTGACAAAAGTCTCAGCAGGTATCCAAAAAAGGCCCACATACTAGCATCAAGTAAGCACAATCATAGTTCATAGAACAAAAGATCATGCAAAACAGTAAACAGTATCACACATAAGAATTTCAGTTTAAAGGAGCATGCTTCATCCCCAAAACAAAAGTAAAAAGGGGGACACGAGAACTCACCTTAGATATCAAGCAAATAGAAATCCTTCGCGTGCCGGGAATAGCTCAAGTCTAGCACCCTAATATGAATATATTAAGTGATTAGCTACTTCTCTAAACCTATTTAAGGAGAAAAAATAGTGCCTAAGACTTAAATAGACGGTTTCGGTTTTGATTCGATTAGGTTTGCGAAAGTCAAGGTTTTTCATGGAATCAAAGGTTTCTACCTTACTAGAGCAGGTATATATAGTAATTATACCATTTAAGGGGGAAAATGAACTTATGGAATTCTGTTATGAAGTTTTGTAAAATTTACAGTTTTACCCCTGAAGTTTCAAGGTTGACAATTTCTACCCTTAAGTTTGGTTTCTTGCATTAAGTGTCCTCTATTCTTAAAATCAGGTTCAAGACCTTAATTCAACTTAGTTTTAAGAATTTCTAACTAAAATTTCAGTTTATAGACTCGGTTTCTAAAATACGCGTTTAGCGTTGCCGGTTACGGTAAAACCGAACGGTTTAAGATGGTTATTTATGAGTTTTCACCTTTTTGAGTCTAAGACCAGTAGCTACTTCTAAAAATCAGTTTTATGAGTTTCAAACCTTTTAGATTACAAAAATTTTGTCTCTAAAAGTGGAAATGCTTGTTTTTACGTTTAAACCGTTAAAACGCGTTTTAGTCGGGTTTGACCATTTTAAAGGCTTGTTTGACCAACCATTTTACTTTTGAGGTTATTTATCTATTAACCTACTGGAAAGTCATGATTTTTATAATTTGTAACATCTAACCCATATATCTTAGATTTTTCCTTAAAAACGTCTTTCGGTTTACACCCGGTTTCACTAAAAAATCCATTTAAAGTATCTTTTGACCACTAAAACTTTTCATTGACTCCAGAACACTTTATTTATCCATTTAGCACCTGGAATTCTCTTTAATACGTTTATGGTCCAAGTTTTCCTATTTTTAAGTCATTTTAACACGTTTACGGGTCCCGAAAGTGACCAAACTAGGCCTAAACACATTATGTCCTTTGTTCCAGAGGTCATGCCATGTTATTAAACTTAATATGCACCAAAAATTACTGAAATAACAGTCCCAATCATTGCCTAGTTGTTCTATACATCCCTGGACTTTAAAACATGTAGAAAGTGTCATAAATGACCATTACACTTGTGTAAATCCTTGTAACTTGAGTTTAACCATTACTAAAACTTTATCTAACTTAAAAATCAGATTATTAGGGTGTCTTAAAAGTCATTTTGAGCAGATTACAACCCTTGCTTAAGAGGGTTTTCAAGAAATGTCTAAAGGAAGTTGTTACTAGTAGAAGGAGTGATTATTCAAGGTGTAAAGCATGTTTGTACCACATGTAGGTGGTGTGCACACTTTGGGACTTCAAAAACAGGTTGTTGATAGTCTTAAAATCCATTTATACACAGGTTAGACGTTTTATTTTGATGGGTTACAAGATACACAAGTAGATGGTGACAAAAACACCAAAAGGAGGGTTTTCAAGGGGTAAATCGGATTCTACCCCTTAGAATGAGCATTATATCGTATGATATACCTTCAGGAACGTGGGTAACTCCTCAAGAACAAAGTGAGGGTGAGATGTTTCTGCTACAACAAGAAAAAGATAGGTTTTTAGGTGAAAAATGAAGACAATCTCAAGAAATGGCCAAAACCGACATAGTGAGCTTACACACGATGTATCTCTCGGTTTAAGAGGTGTAGAACATCGTGGATGGTTGAAATCTTCTTGGATGAGGCTGGAGAAGTCGACCACAAGCTGGAAACCTCAAGCTTTACACGTTCCAAGCTTCAAAACTTCACCAAAAGTCACCTTTCTTGCGGTTTGCTGCTGGCCGATGGGTATATGCTTGTTGTTTGCGATTTTTGGAGTTGGAAAGGAGCTGAAATGGAGAGAAAATGAGAGATTTTGGGGTGTGTTTCTGCAGAGGATTTCGAGAGAGAGAGTGGAGGAGTGGAGTAGTGGAGTGTCTTGCAAAAATTGAATATGCATGTAATGTGAATGGAGGAACAAAAGGTGGAGTGTGGAAGAAAAGCATGAATTTTCATTGGAGGACTAGGGGCGGCCGATTTGGCCTTGTCCTTTAGTGGACATTCAAATTTTGATTTTTATTAATTGTTTTGTAGAGTAGATTTTATAAAAGGGTAGTATTTTTGATGGTATAAGTTGTTAGTTAGTAAGCTGTCTTATGCATGGTAATGCATGCTAGAACCGAAAATTCAAGTGTGTGGGTGTGTACACATATTTTTAATTGTTTCAATTAGTGATTTGTATTCTAGCTAGGGTGACTAATCAATATTCCCGGGCGTGAATTTTCAAAAAAAGCAAGACTTAAAATGACTAAATTCACATAAATCACATAGAATCATGAAAATTGATCAAATAAAAATTAGTGATTCTAACATTCTTGATATAATTGAATTGTTTTCATTATTAGTACTCATAAGACGGGATATGATGCAATTGAATTAGGGTTTAGAATAGTGACCTTGGGACCGGTTGTCACATCAAGAACCTGAACAGGCAATCGTACTGCATGGTACACGCGCTGAGGAAGCTGGGGTGGGTCCTGGTCGTGCGGCGGAGGAATGGGCTGATCCTCCCCGCCACCTGCCTGCTCGTGGGCAACCTGAACGTGGACCTCAGCCCCCGCATGGCCTTACCACGTTTACCATCTTCATTTAACTTTTCTTCCATCTTCCTGCAGTTGTAATCGTATAATACCTCTGTGGGAGACGAACACAAAGTCTTCCACCAGTATGAAAAATCTTTCCACATGTCGGTTTTGAAAAGGATATTCCACCGTCTTTTTATATTCTCCCTAACGTGCCACCTGCATAGGTTTTTAGTAGCACTCGGGAACACTGTGTCATATGCGCTCATCAGGGCCAGGTCCCTGTCTGTTGTAACATCCCACATCGGTTGTGTAATGTCCAAAAGTTCAAAATTTATTTATTTAATTAAAATTAGTGTTCAGTCGCATGCCATACGTGCGAATGAAGCTCAATCGCACGAATGACGGGCGTATGGGCTCAGTCGTACTATTGAGTCGTGCGAATAAGCCAGTTGTGCGATTGAGTATGTCAGCTAAAAATAGGCATGAAGGATAAGTAGGGCGGTTAAGGGTGTTAAAAGCAGATTCTATCTGCTGTAACCTCACCCCCTTGCTCCTCTCAAACCCAAACACCCTGCTTTTGCCCAAATTGATCAAACTAGCTCCGTTTTGGTAAGTTTTGCTTGGTACGGATCGATTCTTGAATATGTTAAGCTGTGTGGGTGGTGGAAATTGATCCAAAAACATGTTTAAATCAGGATTTCTGTTCAATCTTTCTGTTAAACTGAAAAGGGAAGGTTCGGGCCCTAGTTTTTAAGAAGTTTGATAAAATAAGGACCCGAAATGGTTGTAAATGAGGTGTACAGGTTCTGTTATGAATATGGTATAATTAAAATGGTTAAAACTCAAGTTTTTGGATCAAATATGTCAAGAACACAGCTGCTGATCCGTTTCAGGCGAATGAGCCCAGTCGCATGACCCATTCGTGCGACTGAGTCAACCGCATTGTTCAAACGTACGACTGAAGTTCAGTCGCATGAACCAATCGCACGAATGGAGTTCATTCGCACAGACCCTGTTACAGCTCATTCCCACCTCTGTCGTATAGTCCATTCGTACGACTAAGCTCAGTCGCATGATTCAGTCGTACGAATGAGTCCAATCGCATAGCCTTAGTCGTGTGAAGTGATCAGCTAGGGGTGGTTTGACTAAGTTAGGGTTGTTGTTTTAGGTTGCATTGAGAAAGAGAAGTTTTAGCTGTCCTAGTGTATTTGGATTGATAACCACTTGCTGAAAACATTAAGGTGAGTTCTAATTGCCCTTTTAAGGTGAGTTCTAATTGCCCTTTTAACCACTTGCTGAAAACATTAAGGTGAGTTCTAATTGAAATTTGGTGTATGTTAGAACTCACCAGTTTATCTGATTTTGTATTTGTTTTCTTATGCATGCCATGTAGTAATAGAGGTGCTCGTGATGGTCCCCCACAGAGTTAGCTTCCGGTTATGGTGTATGATACTGGCCATAAATTTTGGGTTTTGGGAATGATGTATTTGAAGTTTAATAAAGTTTTGCAAATATCGGTTAAAGTCTTGTAAATATTGTTAACGATGTAAACAATTTTAATATATGTAAAATTCCGTTGTGTTTGTAGTCTCTGAGTTGTTATAATAACCCAATATAACCCAACTAGTAGCACCCTCCTTATTATATTATTGTTATAAATTTGAGGGTGTTACAGGTTGGGAAGGGGAACGAAAGTCTCTTTATAAGGGGCTGGATACCTTCCCCATTGGACGCGTTTTAAAACCGTGATGGAGCTATTCTCCCCAAGTAGCGGACAATATCCGATGTGGTTTCCTGCTTGTTACAGTTGGTATCAGAGCCAGGGTCGGGCCGTTGTGCCAGCGAGGACACTGGTCTCCCAAGTGGGGGAGGATGTAACATCCCACAATGGTTGGGAAGGGGAACGAAACTCTCTTTATAAGGGGCTGGATACCTTCCCCATTGGACGCGTTTTAAAACCGTGATGGGTTACTCCCCAAGTAACGGACAATATCCGATGCGGTTTCCTGCTTGTTACACACGGTTAGGCCAAACCGTGACGGTTTGGTGACCGGTTTTCAACTTTATCAGGCCATTTTTCGTTTTCTTGTCACGAGGTGTTGGAAGACGACACAGAAACCGTGACCGCAAGGCAAGCCCTTGCGGTCACGTTTAGGTACCCAAACGTGACCTTTAGCCCTAACCGTGACCTTTTGGTCCGGCCTACCCCCAAAAAACCCAGCGGTGTCCCCATTAGGTACCTTGTTAATATCTTGATTTCCAAGAGACCTTATCATTCTAACAGGCCCGCCCGGGATGATGTCTTTTTCTCCCCAGATTATATGAAGATACTATTCTTATTAAAGACATTGGTCGGTGGGTATTGGTGTTTTGGCACGTGACTTTCACGTGTGTGTGTTTTAAAGCCACATTCGATGGCTTTTCCCTTCTTCTGCTACTCATCTCTTGCCCCCGGAGAGGGTGTCCCGGTTCCAGTGAAGGCCGGTTGTGGCCCGTTTCCGGCGAAGGCGGGTTGATGTCTCGCTTGTGCTTGGTTTGTTGTTTCTCGGTGACGGCAGGCGATGGCCGGTTGCGTTCCCTGTCACACCCCCGCTAAAGCGGAAACACGGGGAGCGAGCTAGACGGGAATCGTCATAACACATGGTATATGATAGAGTAGCAATAAAGTATGATGACAAGCGTGTCATGACGACACCCGAACACAAATGGAGACTTGTGTCGTGTATAATCAATGTTCACGACAGCATAGTCATAAGCACAACACAAATGATCACAAAAACATTGATTACAGCTTGCAATGTAATATTCCCACAACATGGGAACAAGTGTACAAAAGATCATATTCATGTTCAAGCTTTACAAAAGTATAAACACAAATGCATCCTAGGGTCTCCTCTACAAGGCAGCACTCCTAGATCTTCAGTTCTCATTGTTACCTGAAAAATATGCTCAAAATGGTCAACAATAATGTTGGTGAGCTTCGCAGGTTTAAATTGTAAATTTGTAATTGATGCTGTATATTGTTTGTAGTGGAATACCGTGCATACAGTTATAAGTAAGCAAAATCACATATCATGAGTTTTATACAACCAAACCTAATGACGTACACAAAGAAACTTGTCAGAATATATTCACCCCAGGCCCGTTCCTGGCAGTGTGATGGTACTCACAAGTAACCATCTGTCAAGGGTGGGGGTGTCAACCCAGTAGTATTACCAATACCTATCTGTTGGTTCCAACATCGGAATTAATGGTTGTAAGACAGTCCACACAGTAACATCATGTATGTATCAGATAAGTACTCACAAGACAGTATCACGTTGATTCCAAGTATAAAAATTGTATGTATAGTGTACAGCATTGAAAATGTGTGAGCATACTCTTCCCCCATGTTTGTAAAAGATTGAAACCATTGTATAAGCGTAAAAAGGGGCCACGAAACTCACTTGTTAAGTGATAAGTATGTCTGATGAAACTTCCCAAACTTGTATGTATGTATGAACAGTCAATCACCTATTAACAGTTATGTTAAGAATTAATCTTGTGGACTATTGTTAATAATATTGTTTAATTGAGTCGGGTCGTTTCGGTTCGGTCGTGAGTAGTACACACAAGCAGTCACACACATCTTAGACTAGATTGTTTTAAATAGTACGTGCCTGTTAATGGCGTTGATTTTAATCTTTGTGATCAAGCTATGACACTTAATTATATTTTATTATCGTCGTGAGATCTCCGAAGAGGAGATCCACACACCCACACACCTTTAAGTCATACAGTAGGACCGGACGCACGACTGACACTCCATTCACACGAGTGGACTTTCAGTTGTACGAATTAGCTACTTTCGTACAATTGATCCTCCATTCGTGTGACTAAGCCTTCAGTCGTACCACGCAATACCAGTCGCACGACCCAACAGTCAACCACGCGACTTGAAGTCCCTCCGCGCGAATCAACTTCATTCGCGCGAGTGGTCTCCTTTTCGCGCGACAGGCATCTGACCGTGCGACTCTCGCACAGTCGCACACACACACTTTCGCACACATTTCACATTCGCACAGCCCAGTCACGCGACAACCCCTGTCGCGTGACATCTCCAATCGCGTGACATTACTAATCGCGTGACAACCTCTATTTCGCGTGACAACCTCTGTTTCGCACCCACCGACAGTCGCGCGACACAACCGCGCGACTTACCTATTCGCTTATGTCTCAAGTCGCACACACATGCAGTCGCACGCCCCTTTCGCGCGCGACAATCCCATTCGCGCCATCGGGAGTCGCGACGGCAGTGAGTTTCAGGTCGGCCTTCGGCTGCCCGATCACGAGTGTTACCCAACCAGAACCTCCAGAACTCATATTCTAACCTATCTAGACAAGAAGCACACTCAGAAACAAGACATGCAAGTCCACACGACCTCATGTGCTCGGATGAACCCGAGCACCCGAATACCCTCGAATGCAGCTGTAAAATCGAGTTAAAAATGAGGTAGTGAGGTTATCTACCTGCTAGGAACTAGTATTCACGATGGTGCTCGAGATTTGAAGACGAAAATGCTAGAAACGGGTTGGTTTTGGTGTTGGTTTCTAGAGAGAGAGAGTAGAGAGAAAGATGAGGTGGTGAGAGGGTGAAAAGAATGAAAATGGCTGGAAGGTGGGTATTTATACCCAGCCTTGTTTCTCAAAGTTTCAAGTTTAGTCCCCGCACTTTGCCCCGAGTTCCTAAATTTTGTTTCGGTTTATAATTTAGTCTTGTTTTATTGATGATAAAATGTTTATTTATGTTATTTGTAAGTTAAAAAAATGATTTTATTCGTGAAAATTATTTTATTATAAAAATGACGTGTTTAGTGTTAACGGGGCAAATCTTGAAGAATGTCTTAAGATACTACACATATAAGGGCAATTAAGTAAAGCAAATATGGTATTCACGTAATTGGTTCGTCAAAATAAGGAATGTCTATAAATAAAGGCTAAGTAAAACACGTTAAATGACGGACCTTTGATGACGGATGTCACATTCCCGTTTTGGGGTCTCGCCTACGATGATCGCTTGACCATCGGCACTACCACCGCCTACACAAACTATACCACCTACACCACCACCGCTTGCATCATGACGGTTTTCACTGGAATTTCACTTTGCCCCCTCCGAAGTGTGTTTTTATGGAGAGAGAAAAGGGGTTTGTTATGTTTCAAGTGGGTTTTCTAGGTTTGGGTGGAGGTGTCGGTGGCGGTTGCGGTTTCATCCTGTCATCTCTGTTGCCACTCGTCGATGTGGCGCTGGCGGTGGCAGTGTGCTATATGGCTGTTGTTTCGCCCCTCGCTACCTCAGTCATCTCGGCCGTTGCATGCCGACGGCTAAGGCTGTGGGGTTCTGGGCAGGCGGTGCGACCGACCATCTTCGACATTGTTGTCTGCTCCTGGATCTGGTGGTGTAGCCGCCCACCAATACGTATACCGCGGTGTGTGGTGGCTCACTTGCTGGTCTGGAGATGTACCCTGCGCGTTCTCTCTACATTGAAGGTTTGAGATGGTGGTGTTGTACGCCGTCGCCCACCTTTGCCCTACGCGGCTTCTACTTCGGCTGTAACGTTGTTGATGACAGGGGGATAATCTTCCCCATGTAACACATAGTCGTGTGGTTATGAGCACCTGTTGTTGGTGATAGATCTGGGTTCTTTGCTGTTGTTGACAAATGTTTTTGGGTTTCATTTCAATCAAATGGTTTTTCAGGTTATGTTGATTTTCTTATGTGGGTTACTTGATGACGATGAGTACCTATTCATCTGAGATGGATCTTTTGGGTTTGTTTATGATTTTTATGAGGTCAGACCCTAATTTGTCCCTGATTGCTACTCATTTGTTTACGATTACTATTGTCAATTATTGTTTATAAGTGGTCGATGATGTTGAACTGTTGTTCATCTGAGGCCTGCATTCGGGTGCATGATGTTGAGCGCATGCTCATCTGAGACGTGCTAAAAGGTGGTTGTAAATGTGTACTCCTGTTCTTTGGTTGTTTTGTTGGCTTGAGTGATTGTTGGGGGTATATTGACAGTGGGGTTGATGATGATGATTATAACACATCTGAGACGGAATAGGTAGTCTTTTTGGTTTCTGGGTATTGGTTACTGGTCTGTTGTGAACCTAGGTTTCGGCAGGTGATGTGTGCGGTAGCAGTGACATGTTGATGTCGAAAATAGTGCTTGTCATGTGGCGTGGCATTCGTTGCGAATGCAGCCACAACATGTTCTTTATTCTAAGTGTTACATCTAACGTCGATGATGATGGAGACGGCTTCATCTGAGGCGGAATAGCACGATGATGGTCACGATTATGTCATACTTGGTATCGGTATATTCGGTTGATTATGCAATGATGGACAGTCTTTGGTTTTGGTAATGGTTCTGTTTGCAGCCACTCTTCTATAAATATGGATGATAGGCGATGACGATAAAAAATGGCCTTAGATATTGTTGTTATGGCATGGTAAACGGTTAGTTTGCAGCCACAACAAACAGGCATTTCCGAGCCTTTTCCCGACTTACCCAGGTATCGGTTAAACTCGCCGCGAAACGCGAGGAAGAAACTAGTTTTAATAAATGTGTGAAGGATGGTATAATTGTGTTCATGGTAAAAAATTAAGTGAGAATGGAAATAGATGACGTTAATATGACAAATAATGAATTAATGATGAATGATGGGTACACCAAGTAGCCTAAGAAGTTGGGATCATCCTCAAAAAACACCATGTGTTATCTCATCCACCGGACTACCAACAACGATTCCATTACCATTATGGTCACATGCAGTTTTGCCTGTTGGTTATGTTTTTCTGTAAAGCGTAATTTAAATTTTTTTGGAGTTAACATACGAATTTATATTGAAAATTAAGTAATTTATAACATATAATAAAAGAAGGATTTTGTAAGACACGTGTAATCATTCTAACATAATTAATGACACATGTCATCATTTTAGCATATCAAAAAAATCATTTTCCCGCCTCTCTCTCATAATAAATAAATATAAAAATTTTAAAGACAATCAATTTGACTTTTTTTTTTACAAAAATATGTTAAAACAAATATATTTATATTTGTGTTTATTGTCTCTCTCATATTAAATGATAATTGTTGTAAATAAGTAAACTAAACTATTAAACATCTAAAATATAAATAATATTATTTTATTATTTTTTTATTTTATTATTTTTTTAATACATACTAAATTATATGATTTTAGACATATTTTATATTTAAATATAGAGTAATAATTTCTAATTTTATTATCTTTTATAACTTTTAAATACTCATTATATCTTTGTTTCACCAATGACTAATAACATATAGAAATTAAAATATTATAAAATTAATCTTTTTGATATATTTTATGTATTCACCCATGTGATACATGGCCTCTAACCTAGCAATATAATAGAGTCATGTTTTGAATAGATAATGAATATACTGCAAAGACAGAAATAATAACAGAATTCTCTCTATTTTTTTAATTTGGGACCGGAGATATTATTGCTGATAGAGATGCCCATATAATATCTAAAAAGGCAAATTTCATATAACTGATGTCAATTTATTTTTATTTATTTATTTATATTTAAGAGACATGTCAATTTCTATTTAATGTATTGTTTTTTATAGATATAACTATTAAAGGGGTTTAAACTTTTGAAAACACGCATTTTAGAGTTAAACAAAAAAACAAAAATGAATGTGTTATACTTGCATCAATTCAATAAATTATAAAGAAAATGTTCTAAACAGACGAATTGAGAGAGTAAAAGTCCAAAATACCCCCAACCCCACCACCCATGAATAAAACAAGTGATCTGCTCATCGCTTGCCCTAACCCTGCAAGACTGAAGAAAGTGAAAAGCAAAAGGGAGTAAAATTTAGGAGGAAAAATTAAAGAAAAAGGGTAGGTGTTACTGTTGTCACAAATATGATCAAACAGTTTTTGACACCACACTGCACACCATCATTTACACTTACTCCAATGTAACCCATTCCCCCTCTCTCTCTAAAGTCTAAACCATAGCAGTATCTACAAACTAAAACAAATAAATATTGGAATAATATTTTTATATAAATAACATAGTTTACTTTTATATTTTTAGGGTTATCCATGATTCGATTCAATAGGTTTCCATGAGAATATTATGTTGAGTTGCTAACTATGGTCTCATAAAATATAAAAACAAAGGATGGGTTTGGGCTGATTAAACTCATTAAATTGTCACGGTTTAACAGTTTACTCACTTAGCAATGGCAGTACGCAATATGTATAATTTTTTAGTGTATGTATACTTCATATTTATTAAGGTTTTATACTCTTTTATCTTAACTATTATTCAAGAAAGAAATTGGTTGATCAATGTCAAAACAATATAGCATGGATTGTATATCCCCTCCATTAGATATGGATTATTAGTCACTTACATGTGTTTTATTAGTATGTAAACTGATCAGCCCTCTAACACACAATATAGTATCTAAAACAATTATTTAATTTTATCAACCAGAACATTTGATGTCAATGATCAAGATGACATTGGAGATATGTCACATATTACACTCAATAAGAGGATGGTGGCTTCATCTTCCACCATAACCATTCAAAGCATATATGGTCAACATGACTATAAGATATTACACTCATTGAGGAGATATACACCGATCTATCTTTATGTTGATGCTATATTTTGTAATATGACTATTTTGAGTGCACAATTTTTTTTAACTTAAAACATTCATGTATTGAGGTGAATATGTTAGCCATAAGAGTGTTATATATTAGGTTATTCTACCCATATATATGTGCGTTTCTATCCTAACTTGAACATTCATGTCCATTTATTGTATATTTAGTTATTAGCAAAAGCAGTTGAATCATAATATGGTGTGTTCATTAACGATCACGGATAATTGGATATGATGATATAAACTAATAAATTGAAATATAAGTTGCTAATATTCATCCATTCATTACATCGATCTCATAATAACAACACACCACAAAAACTCCATTGATGAACACTCAAATACCATCAACAAATGGATTAATTCATTCAACTTATTCTTAAATCTTAACTTAACCCATGATGATGATTACTCCCACTAATCATATGCTGTTGGATTAACCCCCCATTAATCTGTTCAACAAGCTTACTCAACTTCATCTGCTTATTACTCCATGCTTCCATCAGCTTCCCCTCTTTCCCCTCTGCATCCCTCTGCAACGCATTCAATTGCTCTCTGTAATCACTCTCCATCCGCCCTAACGCCACCGTCTCCTCCTCCCGGAGACTCCGTATCTTCGCTTCTATCTCCTCCGTTTTCTCCCGCCGCTTTCGGTTCTTCTCGGCTTCTAACTGCTGCTCCAACCGGCTCAACCGCCACGTCGCCTCCTTCTTGTGCTGCACCCAGTTTTGCTTCGCTTCCTCCACCTCTTTACAGTACTGAACCAGCGTCCCCACCTGCTGGACCGGGTAGAACCGGTGCGGGTGCTCCGGATGCACCTGCACCGGGTCCAGCACCACCGGCTCCGACGGTGAAAGCGTCAGGCTCACCGACGGAGACGGTGTAGTGGACTTCGAAGATGAAGACGACGCGGTGTTACTATTATTATTGTTGTTGTTATTGTTATGGCTCATCCATGGTGGCAGTGGAACGACACCCACTCCCACTGACACCATGGATGGTGCAGAAGCTGATATTTCCCTCGGGTCTGGTTCTCTTGAACCAGAACCGAGGGAAAGTATCGGTGAGTTAAGATTAGGCATGGTAGGTTTTAAATACGGTTGCACGTACTTCTCAGCGAAAGTCTCCAGGATGTGATCGTAGGTACCTTGAAGAGCTTTCTCCGGCGAGCCGCAGCAACCGGAGACGACGGCGACAGACGGCGGCGTAGGCGGAGGATTGGACGTCGCCGATCCGGTTTTTTTACTGTTCTGAATCTGCTGTTTGATCTGTTTCTCCTTGAAAACCTCCCACCACTTCCCCAAGCGCTTGGCGGTCCGACCGGGGACTTCAGCAGCGATCTTTTTCCACTTGTTGCCGTATTTGGCCTGAAGCGAAATGACTAGCGATTGTTCTTGAGGGGTGAGTGAGCCCTTTTTGATCCCAGGTTTGAGGTAGTTTTTCCAGCGTTCGAGGCAGCTTTTGGGGTCACGATCGAGGGGTTTTGACATGCGTTGGGAGATGAGGTTCCATTCTCTGGGGCCGTACTGGTTCACGTAGTCGCGGAGGAGGGCGTCTTCTTCAGGCTGCCATCGTTGACGCTCCTTCATCTCGGGACCATAGCTCCGCCGAGGGTGGTGGTGGTGGTGGTGGTGGTGGTGGTGGTGGTTGTGATGGGGAATGTGGGGGGAATGGGGATCGGAGATATAAAAGGTGAAATGGGGGTGGGGGTGAGAGGGTGATGGTGACAATACATGGTGCAGATGATAGGAGGGGACGTGTTGGCATGCACGCGCTGGTTTAGTCATTTCATATTTTCACTGTATTATTGTTGTGGTGTGAAATGTTATTTAAATTAAATAGTTTTTTTTTATTTTAATATAGCGAAAAGGGGTTTAGAGAAGGTTTTCGATTCTTTCTGTTATACTTCTTGGAATATGGTATTTTGCGGGTGTAGATGAAAAAAGTGTTAGAGGTTGTTTGTCAACTTCTAAATGTGTAAGTGATGAATTAATAAGAGGTCTGAACCAATAAGAGGTCTGAATTAATAATAGGTCTGAACCAATAAGTGTTGAACCAGATTAAGGTGCTGTTTGTTTCTTAAGAGGTAAAATGTCTGCAGTCTGCAGACCACATCTGCAGACATCTGTAGCAGAAGAGGTGGACCAAACGTCTGCAGTCTGCAAGAAAAAGACTGTTTGTTTTTAACATCTGCAATGTTGTTGTTATTATTATTATTATTATTATTATTATTATTATTATTATTATTATTATTCCAACCTCTTATAATAACCTTCTAATCTCTCATCTCTAAATTCCCCTTTGTTTTTATGCAATATCCTCTTTCTTTTCACATAAAGCTCTCGTTTTTATGCTTCATTGGTTCTTGAAATCTGCTACTTGAACGGATTTCAAGTGAAGAATCATGCCTCAGTTGAAGCAGATTCGAGATACCGAGCAGAAACATGTGATTTCCAAAAGGATTATAAGAGGGAAACCCATGAATGATCAAAAACAGTTCAGTGTTGAAGAAACAACCGATCAGAAGATCTCCGGCCACCGGAGATCAGCAAGGAGAAGAGGGAAAGGGAAGCCATTGACGCCGGAGCTTTCGCCGGTGGAGCTTTCGCCGGTGGAGATTTCCGTCGATAAACGCCTCATGTTCCATCGGAGGCCTGGTTATGGTCAATTGGGGATGCAATGTGATGATGGTGGGGGGCTTCGATGGTGGGTGTCCGTCAATGATGATGATGGTGGGTTGCGATGGTGGAGTTCGATGGGGTGGATCGACAGGGGATGGTTCGGCCGGTGGGGGGAGGGCTGGGGATGGTTCGGCCGGTGGGGGGAGGCGACGGGAGCAGACCAAAAATTGGGGGTTTGGGGTTGAAATGTGAAGAAGAGGTGGGAAGATCTCTGAAGACTTTAGTCCACCTCTTCTTGAGGAAGAGGTCACACAGACCTTTTCTAATGAAATGTCCTCAGAAAAACAAACACTCTGCAGACCATAAACGTCTGCCCACCTCTTTTTGGCGCAGACAAAAGAGCTTCAGAAGCTCTTTTGTAGAAAAACAAACACCACCTAAGTCTGTTTGGTTGGATATCTGTTTGGTTATAACTCCTAATATGAATAATTATTAAAAAAATACAAACCATAATAAAAACAATCATCTATTTATTAAAATACAAACCATAATATTGAATAATTATTAAAAAAATATTTAATAAAAAACTATAATACAATCAATAAAAAATCATCTATTTATTAAAATACAAACCACCACTTAATTACCTACTCATTTCTATATTAATCAAATCTCATTTCTATATTAATACAAGCCATAATAAAAAAATCATCTATTTATTAAAATCATCTATTATTAACCCTCACCCCCACCACCGATTCCCCAATTCCATCCCCACCTTCACCATCTCTTGCTCCTCCATCTTCACCCCATCGAACCACCACCCCTCACCCCCATCACCGATCAACCCCGACCCAAGCCGCTGCTCCAATCTCCTCGCCGACCCATCAAGCCGATCGAACCGCCCGATCTGCAACTCTCTCACTTTCGTCTCTCTCTGTTACAAACACCACAACCACAATCATCATCATCATCCACCGCCACCATCGCAAGCACCACCGCCACCATCGTAAGCACCACCGCAAGCACCACCATTGCAAGCACCACCGCCATCGCTAGCACCACCGCCACCGCAAGCACCACCATCGCAAGCACCATCACGTCTGACCGCGGGTCAGATTTGGTTTGGGGTCTGACCGGGTAGGTGCTTCGGTCAGACCTCTTCTTCGGTAAGAGGCAAGCAACCAAACAGCCCGGACGTTCACGTCTGACCGGGTCTGGTCAGACCCAACCAAACAGGGCCTTCGTGAGGTAATCGGGGGTGTAAACGAGTATGTTTGACTTGTGTTAGGAATGGTCGAAATGAGATGACTTTTAACAACAAAAAAATGTGCTTTCGAGATTATAGGCGATATCAAGATTTTCTCTTACATTTGGATAAAAATTAGAGGAAAGATTGAGAATATAGATTGGAACCTATGGTGTAAATTTATGTTTTAACTTGTTGTAGTTCCCTCACTTGCTTCTCGCTTGTTTTTAAATGAATTTTGACGGTTCAAAAAAATCTAATGGTAGTTTATTAAATATATAAACATGATATTAAAAAGTAAATATTTATTATACCTTTTCTAAGATAAATATAAAAAATTGATGATAATGCAAAAGATGTTTGTGAATGGTGATAGATATTAAAGAAAATAAATGTTATTAAAAGATTGAAATTATTATTTGAATGGAGTTTAATTAATGGAGATGTTAGAGCATTCATGTCTTATTCTTAATCTTTATTTTTATAATTACAATAAAAATAACTACATTTTCTATTTTTTATAAATTAAATAATATTTTTATAACTTTGTTTTTATCTTTTATCTCTCATTCACTCACAACCACTTTCTAAAATATTAGAAGTTTTATAAGTGTTGAACAATGTCTCCTTAAATTATAGATAAACAATAACATTTTCTCTTTACTTCACTCACAGCTACTCAAAATAATTTTATATAATATAAAGATTTCAATCACTAACTTTTAAGTAACGAGATCTGAATGCTCTTATACGTCATAATTACATCTTTTGCACATTGGCATTTTTACAGAGCCTTATGTATATTATTTATCTTATATCATTACATATGAAAAAAAGGCTAATATAGTAATATACATGCATCACCACCACCAATAGTGCATGGATGAGGAGTCAATTGTGAAATAGTGGATGGAGGTGGCTGAAGGCGACTGACAAAATATATCGAATGTAAAAGTGGAGACAGTTTTTATTATTGTTGTCTTTGTTATTATGATAAGCTAAGATGTTTACCAAAAAATGAAAGGTAATACAACAAACCACTATAAAAAGTTAAAGAAATTAGTTTATTTTCATAAACCGAGGGTAAGAGATTAATATCACGCAGTTGAGCTTCTGGTTTAATGTACGAGGATGATAATTTGACTTGAGATCTTTCAGGTATTAGGTTTAAACATGACTCAAGTGAGTTTCTCATAGTGGTAGATCTTCCTTGATAGTGTTATTGGATCAGTCGGTACTAGAGCGTTAAAATCAGTATAGACGCTTTACATCTTACTTCAGTGAAAATCGCTCAGTTAGTAGGAGTGGTTCCATATATCGTTAAAAAATGATTACTAGTACACTAGACACTTATTAAGGCCATATTTACTGTGATCCAAGGTTAATAAATGCCTATGTAAGTTTTTACAATTACAACAGCTAGACTAACCTAGTGGTAAATGTACACGCCCCTCGTTCTAGAGGTGTGTTGGGTTTAAGTCTCGTTTAAGATATTAGTAAATTTTAAATGAAGTATCATTGCATAGAGCAGGGTGCTCGTAAAAGAACAGAAAAGAAAAACAGAAAGAAAAAAATACTTGTTGGTCGCCACTAGCAAGTGCAAGTAATTGGTTTTAGGAGTAAACAAAAAGCTATTAAAAAAATAAACTATTTAGGGTGTTTATACTACTTTAATTAACCTACGTCACCTCCATGCATATACTTGAACAAGGTTTGTAACTTCAACACATTTAATTATACTAATTAACAAGAGCACGTGTTTACAATGTACTAACAAGTAGCAAAGTCATCTTGTGTGTTGTGGATCCATGATACTTTGGGGAGATTACCATCATTTAAAAATAGGCAAATAGTATGTACATATATGTAATAGTAATTTGAGTAAGCCTTATGTTACGTGTTATTATCAGTCCATTGACGCATTTGAACAACAAAAAGTGACTGTCATATAAGCAGATGAGTGTGTAAAAATGATGTATTATGAAATATCGATTCTTGAGGTTTTTTCTTAAATATTAAAGTTGTCACCAAATAATTTAATAAATCATAAATTATCTAATATGAAATTTGCAAATCTGATGAATAGTACTATTCATCGATAATAGTACTATTCATCGTTCATCACCCACAACACCCCTTTCTTCTTCAACCTTCAAACCACCACCTCTCACCAACACCCATCTCTTCTCCAACCTTCAAACCACCACCTCTACGGACCTTCACCCTCACCAATTCCGGTTCCGCTTCCGATTCCGGCGACTCGGTGGAATCATCGATGGCGATGGAGGACAACGAAAGCTGCGGTAGCAGGGCGGTGGAATCGCCCAAAAACAACCGACAACGACTCCAGAAACTCGAGGTGTACAACGACGTACTCACTCGCGTCACCGACTCCTCACTCCTCTCAAAGCTCGAATCATCTTCCGATCTCTCAGGTATCCACCAACTCTTCACCTCTCACCTCCACCCCTTCGCCACCGTCCTCAAAAATCCACCCACCAAACCCTCAAAAACCGACGCCACCACTCACCGATCACTCGCCAAGCAGTTCTTATCATTTCTCAACAAGTCACTATCACTTCTCCCCAAACGCCTCACCGAAACCCCCAAAATCGACTCCCGTTTCGCCTCAGAACTGTTCGACACGTACAAGCTGTGTCTCGGTTGTTTGGACGCCGTTTCATCGCAGCTGTCGTGTAAGCCGCATTCACTGCAGGTTCAGCGGGTGAGGCTGATGCATTGTTTTGGGAATTGGGGGAGGTATGAGGAGGCGCAGTGTGAAAGAGGTTTTGGTGCTAGGGTTTATTGAGAGTTTATATTGTAAAAGAAGTGGAAATGGTAAGGGGCGGGTTGTTCCGGAATTAAGGAAAAATAATGGTGATAAGGAGATTGCGTTGTTGATATTGGAGGTGGTTGTGTTGCTTGTTAAGTGTGTTGCTAATGTTCAGAGCAGAGAGGAGGGAGATTACCATAGAGTGCTTTCGATAGTCGATGAAATTCAGCCATGGTTGAGGTATAGTGTTACATACCTGCATTTTTCAGTTTAAGATTTGATTATTAGTAACAGGAAGTATACCATTGGCCTATTAGGATTAAGTCACAAACACTAGCAATTTACTCTAAAATTGAACAATAATAATCTTTTAATAGCACTAGAGGTTTAATTTAACCTTGGAATCAGTTTTTTATTTATTTATGTAATTGATGTCTGGTAAATGATACTTTGATTAGAAGCTATGGTAGGCATCTTAGGAGACACAGGCAATTGTATATATGGGCAGCAATAATGGTAGTTTTATTAAAATGGTGAGTTGTAAACATGGCAGGGTAATTGGTGCGGATGGATATGATAAGTTGCACAGAATGCTTGTAATATGAAAAATGTAAGTTGATGAACAGTATATTAGTTGATGAACAGTAGGGCTATTTTGGGAATTACTCCACATTTTTTTTCTGAGATCTTTCCACCGGGAGCTTGGGTGTTTGCTTATCTGGCCAACATCCATGCTCTTGCCTTTGCCTTCGGCAACCACCTACAACCCTTGCGGCCTTCCTTGACAAACGCACATGGCGCCACAACGCCGCCATCCTCGGTGTCATCACCGATCCGTTCGATTTCAAACCCTACAGGGTGGCGTCGGGTTATGTGAAGCGTTTGCTTCTCCTGCTTGGTATGGGTTGTGGCACGGCCGCCGCCGGTGGCCCTTCTGGCATCTTTTGGCGGTGCATGTGTCGAGGTGGTCTGTTCGCTTGATTTTGTTAGATGTTTGTCTCAATGATGGTGGGGTTTTACCAACTTGAAAGTATTCTATTTGGGTTTTCGTTTTGAGGGTTGTGCACGATGATGTTTTAATGTTTGAACCCTAGATTATGTTTTACTTTCTGCTTTAAGATGTTTACCATGATTTTTGATAGGATTGTGGTCGATTATGATAAGCAAGCCCTCATCAAAGACACTGCCCTGTTTTCTGCTACTGTGATTAATCACTATCACTTTTGGGGATCTATAGATGACATGGCTTTTTGTGGGTTGGTTTTGGTGTTGCTGGTGTTTGTTGATTGATAGCTCCTGTGATCTTGAGCATATGCTCATCTGAGAGTTTTAGAAATTTGTGGTTCGATTGATCGTTGGTTGTTCAATCTCGAGGCTACGTATACAATGTTCATGCCCCCAAAATGTTATGTTTGTTTGTATATTGAACAGTCAAGGCTGTTGTAGATGATGATGATGTGTCTAAACCCATCTAAGACTCTTATCCAAACCGCTTTCTATTGTTGTAAACCCGTTTTTTGGGGGTTATGTACACTGAATTTTAGAAGGCGGTGACGATTACCAAATGATTCTGAGCCTTCAAACGTCATTATTATCCTATATCTTAAATCGTCGTGAATGACAGAATGATAGAGTGCAAGTCTTAATGCATTGTGTTGTTTGATGTGTATACATGCTTTAAGCCTATGTGCAGGTTATTACTTCGTGCTAAGGCTGTGATGATATGTAAACAATGGTGTAAGTTGCTTTTGGCACGGCTACCGTTTAAGGTTAGCAGTCGCAGCTAAAAACCCGTTCTGAGCCCGACCC
This sequence comes from Flaveria linearis, assembly GCA_024085815.1. Lineage (NCBI taxonomy): Eukaryota > Viridiplantae > Streptophyta > Magnoliopsida > Asterales > Asteraceae > Flaveria > Flaveria linearis. The sequence continues at coordinate 16,661,610 of CM044002.1, forward strand.
ATCAACGCGCAACGCGCGTTGGTTGAAACACCTAGTTTAATAGAAAATCATAACACTTCAAAAAAAAAAAAAGAAATATAAACAGCAAAGAACACAAAACAATTTGCTTATAAAATATGTTTGTCACAAAATCATATCTCTTTGAAACAAAAACCACCTACAAACACAAAAACCATCACCAGATAAACAAACAAACAAACATACCCAGTGTATCCCGCTCGAGAGCAGGGTCTGAGAGGGGTATATGGTGGCATGTCTTTCCTCTATCTAGAAAGATAGAGAGACCGCTACCGAAGAGACCCCCGACAAAAAAAAAAAAAAAAAAAAAAAAAAACCATCACCAGATATCTTCTCAAAATATAGAGGTAAACACATAAATGAAGGTTGACCGTTGACATAGTTCTTAACTATGAAAATCACAAGAAACACGTAATATCTTATCAATGTCTCTCTAAGTATCACTTGATAAAACGCATCTTGTGTTATACATATATATAGCTTTCAAGAGAGTCAAATACAAAAACAATTTGATACAAAACTCAAATCAATACCTATTCTAAAAAGATTTCAATGCATACTATTGTGATACCCCCTTAAAATTAAATGAAGCTAGCCTTTCGTTGGGTTAAAGTAACCGCAATGGTGAGAGAACGAGTAAATAACATACACTTGTATTTCTTTTCTTTTTTTTTTTCTGGTTTGCATTTAATCAATTTTGGTTTGACTTCTTGGCGTATTGACTTTCAAAATCATTTTCGTAGTTTGGGTTCTTCATGTTTTTTACTGCTTTCTGTCTGTGGTTGTTTGGGTGGATATATAATTTAGAAGTTGAATTGGAAATTCTTAAATTCATGCGTGGAAGGACAATAATATTTTAACCATTTTGTTTGAAAAAGTCTCAAAAGCGTTAAAATAAATAATTTTAAAAATAAAAAGAAAATATTATTTTGGTTATGTCAACCATGTCATTTCATAGGGACTAGTTTCACAAGTTACACTAAGATGAATTTACATCACACGCCTGATGGGATGGGGGGGTAAATTGATTCAGACATTGTCGGATTGCGGGTTGTTCATAAAAAATAATATATCATATTTGTTTTATTCAAGGAAAATAAATAAATAAAATACTTAATTCTATGAAGGATTATATAATTTCTTTTTTTCTTTTTAAACAACTCAAGAATCCATCAACTTCTGCTCATAAACCACATCAATTCACCAACTTTACGCTCTCTCGTCTTCCTTTCTCGTTCACAATCTCTTGGTCAAAGCAGAAGGTTCCCCCAAGACGCCACCACTCTATTGAGACGTCCATCCTTAATTTTTATTTTTTACGACAAATCTATCTTACTCCTGTTTCTAAATTACATCAAGTTACACAATGCTTGAGTTTGAACGCAAAACCTTCTTTCTATAAGGCAAAACTTCTACCAAATGGACTAGCCTCACATTGGCAGGTGCACCCTTAATATGATATTCTTTTGCGTTCTTCATTTTCAAACCAATCTAACATGATTATTTTATGTTTTCAAAAACATAAATGTAATTTAGCCACTTATATATGCATTAATTCATGAAGGATTCTACAATAATAATCTTATTTAAATAATAATAATAATATTATTTAAATAATATATATATAATTTGTTTATTAAATCTTTATTAAACATTATAAGGTGAAATTTAGTTTTTAAAGTTCTGGGTTACGTACCTATACAAGTCGGGTCTAAAACGTTTTCATGTATATTTTTATATACGTTTTGAGATAATTTATTTTTTGACGTTCGGCTACATTTTGACGTATAATTTGTTCCGAAATGAGTTGGATCAAATATAAATGTTTTTATTCGATGGTATAAATATAAATTACTCTACATTTCAATTTAAATTAGCTTAACTAATATTAAAAATATAGCAAATAGTTTTTTCCCCCAGTATTTTTGTAAGTAATTTAAACATCAAGTAAATAAAATCAAGTGATATTATTCTTTTCAAAATAATAATAATAACAACAAAAAGGGAATAAAAAAGGAATGGAGCGTGAAACGAACGCGTGTAGAAGAGGTGAGTGGTGGGCTAGAGGCGGAGGGACTGATCAACGCATTTCTCGGATCTGCTGGGGGTGGGTGGCTGTAGGACGTTTGTCTTCTTATGACTGTGGGGAGCCTCCTATTCTTTTTCCCTTCATTTATTTATTTGCAAAATAATAATAATAATAATATAACAATAATAATAATAATAATATAACAATAATAACAATAATAGTAATAATAATAGGAGTAGTAATAATAATAATAATAATAATAATAATAATAATAATAATAATAATAATAACAATAATAATAATAATAATAATAATAATAATAATAATAATAATAATAATAACAATAATAATAATAATAATAATAATAATAATAATAATAATAATAATAATAATAATAATAATAATAATTAGTTTCATTTTCATAATCATATTAATTTTGGTTTAACAATAACACTGTAGGTAGGTAGCGATGGGTTCGGGAGATCACGTCCTGTTAATATTATGGGATACCATACATACATACATTACATACCATACCTACAACCCTAACAGATTCGGGTAAGTCTTTTTCACTTTTTCATGTCAATCCAACTAGCCCCCTTCCCTACCACCTCCACTGCTATTATTGTCCACTTACCGCACCACTACCCTTTTTCCCATTACAGTAATATCTTTTCAACTCAATTTTTAGTTTCTTAATAATTTTTTCATTCACTTTTTTTTTTAATTTAATAAAAGTAGTATATAAATAAAGTAAGGGATTGTTTGACAATTTTTATTTTTTTAAACGGATAAGATCTTCGGTGTAAACCTATCTTTTCGCGGCTATGTCCAAGGTCGACTATTCGACTGTCCACAAGATCTAAACCATTAAGTGTTGAACCATTAATAGTTCTGAAACATTAAGAGCTAGTATATCGTTTAAATATTAAAAAGACAAATGTCTGACAATTAAGTACTGAATCATTCAAACATCTGAATCATTAAGCTGATTAATATGCTAACAAACAACCCCTAACATACAGATATTACGATTAGGGTCGGTCCCGAGAATCCTCGAAAAAATTTGGTTCCTAAAATAATAAAAAAATAGGCTCGTATAATATAAAGCTAATAATTCATATGTAAAAATCTTCTAATACGACAATAATTGTTATGCTAATAAACAAAAATATTATAGCAAAATAATATAATATACTTTTTCAAACGAATAGTAAGATTTTCATAATGGCTTTGAAATCGGGTTAGATTTGATAAATGACAATGGATATTAAATGTTAATGGACCTTAAGTTTCGTCAAAACAATTACGTTGCTATTGGGTTTGATAATTAAATTACTATTGGGTTTTTAATAGCTTGTATTTAAAATTTAATAAAAATTTAGACTACTGAGCAGATCGGACCCTATGTGGTCGATCAGCGGCGGAGTTTGAATATTCCCGTACGGGGGACGGGGGCGAAATTAATTTTTTAGGGAGGGCAACTTGATATTTATATAAAAGTTTACACTACCGGGCCAAAAATTTACATTACCGAACTAAAGTTTAACACTACCAACGAAAAAAGGAGAGGGGCGCCCCAGCCCCCCCGCTCCCCCCCCCCCCCCCCCCCCCGTTCTCCACTATCCTCCGCCTATACAGTCGATCACCCCGCCCCCCTCTGGGTCGCCTATTATGTCTTTTAAAATTTGAATCTTTCTAACTTGTAATCGCATCGTGAGTGGCGGTGTGGACATGTCACCTGGTGGCTCTCTATGCTGGCTCTCTATGAGCGTGGGTGTAAGCAACCATCATGAGTTGACCATGAGCGTGAGAGGATAATTTTATAGGGAAGTAAAATGGAAAGACAATGTGACGTTTAAACATGTCAACATTTTAAGAAAAATGTCATAAAATAATAAACAAGTTTTAATTTTTTTATTTTATTTTGTTCACTCATACATATTTTTCTCAAATTAGACCATTAAATGATCAAATCGAGTCACAACTGAACTTTCTTATGTTAAAAAAGTAATGAAGGAGAAGGGCGAGGGACGGAATTTTTAATATATGATATTATATTAAAAAAAAATAAACATGTTAATTATATTATAAAATAAAAAAAATATTTAAAATTCACATCATCGTTCCACATCATCATAAAAAAATAAAAAAATATTTTCTAATTAAAACAAAAAGAAAAACATGCTAAAAACATGTTAAAACTAATATTTTAAATAAGACACAAAATTGAGTGATTTAATTGGGATAATTTTTAAACTTGAGTTACGTTAACCGGAACACTTTTAAATTTAAGTTACATTAACTTGAACACTTTTAAAAATTGTTTACTATTTTATAAAGTTACCCGGATTTTTATTTAAAAATAATCACACTCGCTAAAACATTGCATTCCTAGTGAATATGAGAGTCCTCACCAGAGATATATAGTAATAAACTTATAATTGTAACAATGATACTTGTATTTTTTTTTTCTTTCCTTTTTTCATTGCTATTACAAGAATATTATTATCTTATATTAAAAGAAACTGCTTAGTTATAGTAAAGTGAGAGTTGACGCAGGATGTATAACTTCTTGTACATTTACAAGTTTAAAAACAATTATAAAATTCATTTCTTTACAATAATTTTTATATTTAATATATTATTTGTAAAGATAATTCTTATATTCTATGTATTTTAAATTTAGAAGGCGATAATTTCCTTCGTACAATTCAATCACTTTTGTGCCTTCTCAAATTCAAAAAATCTTGATCGTCTGGTTGTGATGGATAACTTCAATGTTTTTGTTTTCTCTCTAATTTTCTAAAGTAACACTGGCATCATATTTTTGGTTTCTTTCTTAGACCATTTGCGTACAAGGACACAAACCTTTACGTGCGAGTTTTTGGTTAAAAACCGTGAAACAAAAACCACCAAAGCCCGTGTATCTATAAACCATCCATTGAACGTGTTATTACATGTTTAATGCATACCCAATTTTAAAACCGTCTAGTTTTGATATAAACTCAACCCTAATATTACCGGTTTGTGTTAAAAATTCACACAACATTGGTCTAAGTAAAATATATAAACAAACAAACAAACAAACATACCTAGTAAATCCCACTCAAGAGCAGGGTCTGGGAGGAGTAGATGATGGCGAGTCTAAGTAAAAAATATATATTATCAAAATCAACGTAATAAATGGTTTTTATCGTAAGACCAACCATAATGGATGCACATTCAGACTGGTTCGTGATCCCCCGGACCTTATCCAAATCCAAAAATGAAACTAGTTCGAGCGGAGCCGGTTAGGTTCCAACCCAATCCGTTGATTGGAAACCGGTTCACTTATATCAGCTCGGAAAACGACTTGGGGGTAAAATAGGGTTTGAATCCAGTACCCCTTTAGAAACCGGCTTCTAAACCAATCTGATTCGGGCCGAACCAGTTATCACCTCGTTCGACTCGATCCAAACTTTAGACCATAAACTGGTCCTGTGCACCTCAGCTGCTCAGCGCCTCAAGTTGTTTGTGAGCCCATGTGACCAAGACGGACCAACATTTAGAGCCCAAAAGGCCCAAATAATTTAGAAATCTGATTCTAGCCCATGATGTCTCGTACCCTACCCATAACCATAAGACCATAACCCCCTCCCGCTCACAACTCGTTAACCATCGATCTCAATATCTCATCTGCATATCAGATTCTCAGCTACCATTCACGGCGTCTCGCGACCACCGTTCGAATCCGGTGACCATCGTTCGAACCATAGCCCACAACCACCATCGTCGACTCACCATCGACTCACTGCTGCAGCCCACTGCCACTCGGTGTAAGTATGTATATCTATACTTACAGTGTCATATAATTACGAACCTTTAATTGTAGCAGTATGTACTATGTACATCCATATAGGCATCAAACAGCTACTGGTGAACTTCTCACATAACTTCACAGTTATGATTCGTTCAAATAACTGAATGGGTTTTGTGACTTTGTCTAAATGTTTGGGGTCTGTGTGGTATAAGTCCAAACTAGAGGGGTGATTCTGAACATATAGGTTACAATATAAAGGCATCTATAAATTTATTTTCCCTCCTTCACACATTCACTCCGCGTGTTTTCTACGTCTAACAAATCGGTAAGTGTTTCTTCGTAATCAAGCTTCTAATTCCCCCAATTTCTGCTGTTTTAATTTTTCTAATTGTATTTGTTTCATTCGAACACTTTTTTGCAATCGGTACTGGATAGATAGATAGATGGTGTTACACATGGATGTAATTTGAGATGTGTATGTGTGTTTGGAGTTTATTGTGTTCTTGTTCATCTCAATTCTCTTAATATTTGGTTATTCATATAAACCAAGATTCGTGTAATGACGTTTAATATGTGAAATATGAAGTTATGAACAGTTAATCGTTTTTCCAGTTGGTCATAATTTATAAACATTCTGCAGATTATGTAAATGTATGGTGGTTTTACTGTCTACATGAGGAACTAGGCTAAGCCAGTAATGCTGTTAAGGGAGAATAATACATATAAACCAAGATGAGAAATGGGATTATAAATTTGTAGTTTATAAGTTTGCATTATATTCGGGTTATGGATTATTGTTAATTTTCTTGTGTGACGTTGATGATTTGTTGCAGATCTTATAACTAAATTTAGCTAGCAAGGAGATTATTCATGTACTTGTAAGTTCTATTTACTTTGTTTTTTGTAGTCTACACTTCTCAAGAATTGCAATGTTTATCATGTTATCACATTGATAGGATGCTGAGCCCAAATCATCAAGTTGGTTCTCCATCAACCTTTTGTTCCAACCGAAGTTCTCTACTTGGGCTTGGAACATTCCGGAGCTTAAGTAGTACTTCGTTTTCTTCATCGTATTCAATGAACAAGCAACAAAAGGCTTGCGCTATTGCTTGCCATGCCTCCATGAAAAGTGATGCCTCACAAAGGTTGTATCTTACAACATTATATGTATTTCAAGAGTTAAATTTGAATATTAACTAAAACATGAGACTTTAATTTGATCTAGGAAGGATGATATAACAACTCATGGACTTTCTGAAACGATTGTGGGTGTCTTGGGTGGAGGTCAGTTGGGGCGAATGCTTTGTCAAGCTGCTTCCCAAATGTCGATTAAAGTCAATATACTGGATCCTATGAAGAACTGTCCTGCCAGTTCCATATCTCATCATCATATGGTGGGAAGTTATAATGACAGCAGAACAGTTGAAGAATTTGCTAAGAGTTGCGGGACATTGACAGTTGAAATTGAGCATGTTGATGCTGACACTTTGGAGAAACTTGAAAAACAAGGGGTAGATTGTCAGCCTAAAGCTTCTACCATTCGCATTATCCAGGTATAATACTGTTATAAATTGGGTTGTAACTTAAAGAGTCAACTGAAGTTTGATTTTGAGTAAAACATTATATATGGTTTTGTTATTTGTTTTTTATCAAAATCATATTTGTATAGCTCGATTCCCCCCTGTTTTGTTGTCATCATGTCTTGTTATTTAAATAATTATGTCACTAATGTTTACCTTGTTGTTTTCACAGGATAAATTTCTTCAAAAGGTCCATTTTTCTCGAAACAATATTCCGCTTCCCAAGTTTATGCAGGTTTGGATTATTAAGGGATATTTTATGCTCAAATCCTTACCAAACAAAACTAAAATTTGTTCTGGGACAGATAAATGACCAAGAAAGTGCTAAAAGAGCAGGTCAAGATTTTGGCTACCCTCTTATGATAAAGAGTAGAAGGCTGGCTTATGATGGTCGTGGTAATGCTGTTGCTAAAACTGAAAAAGACCTCACTGCTGCAATAAATGGTATTTGATTGATTGAACCTTTTTTGGTGTCAAAGATTAGAATAGTGTTATTTTGGCACTTGACAATTCAAAGTTACTCTTTATCTGCAGCTCTAGGAGGATTTGCTCATGGGTTATATGTTGAACAATGGGCCCCTTTTGTTAAGGTCAGCATTTATCACACTCATAGGTGCTTAAAATGTGATTTTCATATATTTCCATTGTCTTTTTCTTCTGTTTATATTATGGAGCTCATGACTTTAGCTTTTTCATGTTCAATGTTGTTAGGACCGGATCGGACCGGCCGGTCCGACCGGTTCGACCGGGATTCGGCCCCCTGTCCGGTCCGGTCCATAGTGGTTCGTTTTTGAGCAGTTGAACCGGCCGGTTCGAACCGAGTCGGCGGTTGGACCGGCCAACCGGTTCGGGTCCGACCGGATTTTGATTTTTTTTTTTTTTTTTTTTTTTTTTTTTTTGATTTTAGTGGGTAAAAACGGGGTGTTAAACCATAAATTAGTACTTTGTATATACAAATATAGTTAAGTTTTATATATAACTATAAAATATATGTATAAATCATATATAAATTACTTATATTTAATTACATATATAAATATAATTAAAATATAGTTAAATCCGGTCCATCCGGTCCGACCGGTCCGACCGGTCCGACCACCAAACCAGTAAGCCGTCCGGTTCGACGTCCGATCCGGTTCTGAGAACATTGTTCATGTTTGTTTTAGGAGCTTGCGGTTATTGTTGCAAGAGGAAGAGACAATTCTTTATTGTGCTATCCTGTTGTCGAGACTATACATAGGCAAGATGAAAGTTTAATGTGGATATGATTATCTTACGCGTTTCATGAATCATTAATATGGTTGTGTTACATTTCTAAACATTTTTTGTTGTTATTTCTATTACTTTTTTAGGGATAACATTTGTCACATCGTTAAAGCACCTGCTAATGAATCATGGAAGATTTTGAAACTTGCAACCGATATTGCTTCCCGAGCTGTTGCTTCATTAGAAGGTGCTGGTGTGTTTGCAGTTGAACTATTTTTGACAGAAGATGGCCAGGTTACTGATAGTTTTATTTTGTCTTTTTTGTTTTAATTTTTTGTATCTACCTGTTTTATGTGAATGTTGATATGTATTTATGTGTTTTAAAATACAGATTTTACTAAATGAAGTTGCTCCTAGACCTCATAATAGTGGGCACCACACTATTGAGTCATGCTATACTTCACAATATGAGCAGCATTTACGGGCCATAGTTGGACTTCCTTTTGGTAATCCATCAATGAAGGTTCCAGCAGCCATGATGTACAACATTCTTGGCGAAGATGAGGTAAAAAGTTAAATTATAATTGTAATAATATAGTTTTTGTAAGTATTTTTGATATATCAGTTATCTATAAAATCCAAAAAGAGAAGACAGAAAAACACAGTTTTGCTTTTGGTGGGTAATTTATTCTACATCTTTGTCATACAAATCATTAAGTGACCTTTTTCTGTTATTATTATTTAGTATTAGTGTGTGTTTATCATGATAAGCAACAAGATGAGGGTTATTTATGCAGGGAGAAGCAGGTTTTATTCTGGCAAATCAGATTATTAGGAGAGCATTGTGTACTTCAGGGGCCACCATTCATTGGTATGATAAGCCAGGTTTGTATTCAGCTATTCACAAATATTGTATTTGTGTGTATATTCACTACACATTGCTGAAACATGTTTCACTTTGATACCATCAGCCAGATACTAAAAAACATATTATTTATGAAACTGCAAGATATTCGAAAGCAACGGAAGATGGGCCACATCACAGTTGTTGGGCCTTCAATGGGCATTGTGGAAGCACAGGTTAAATCATTTCTTAACGAAGAAAGTTCAGAGAAGACTGCAGGTTTGTTTGTTAAAAACATGTTTCTTTTTTTTTTTTGCAAAATTTCTACTAATTCATAAATATAATCATAATGCTGTCATCTGCTTGACACAGTTGCTCCACGTGTTGGAATCATAATGGGTTCTGACTCAGATCTTCCTGTGATGAAAGACGCTGCCAAGGTTTTGAGTGAGTTTGATGTGTCTGCTGAGGTAATTTCTCAACCTTTTTGGGCAGAGCTTGCAAAATGGGTGGGTTGGGTAATCAGACAAAACAAGTATATCTTACAGGTCAAAATGGGTCAGGTTGACCTGAAACACCTTCTGCCAAACTAGTTGATTTCCTTATAATAATAACATGCCAAATAGGATTACAAAAATTACTATATATCAGTAGTCTTATAATTCCTTGGATAAAATGATATAGAAGGTTTTATTGCACTGAATAAAACTTTGGTCGAGTTTTTATCTGTTCTCTTTCAAGTTATTTTTCTTTATTATACGTGTTTAGCCTGTTTCTTTTTAAGCCTATGTTAATATTATTTTGTGGATAAAATGAACTAAAAGGTTTTATGCTTTAATAATAAAGTTTGGGTGAGGTTCGACCCCCTTTTTAAGTAATTTTTTAATTGTATTTTACACATTTAACCTGTTTCTTTTGAATCTATATTAATCTGATTTTTGGGATGATACATATAGAAGGTTTATGCATTAGAAGTATCATGCAGGTTAGAATAGTGTCAGCACACCGGACACCTGAGTTGATGTTTTCTTATGCTACATCTGCGCGAGAACGAGGTATTCAGGTTATTATTGCTGGTGCCGGGGGAGCTGCCCATTTGCCAGGTTTTTATCCTCTGCTTCCATTTTTCATTTCCAAACTCACAATAATATCAATTATGGTATAAAGCAGAAATATTAATACTTCAACTTGCGGTTAGGTATGGTAGCTGCCCTGACACCCTTACCTGTGATTGGAGTTCCTGTGCGTGCTTCAACATTGGATGGCCTCGATTCCCTTCTCTCCATCGTGCAGGTAAGTACCATATATATTATGTTAGCCATCTTTCTAATAAATTGCTTGGTATAATGAAGAATGAGGTCATTAAGAACGCAATTTGGGTGACTCTCAACCCATTCAATTTTGTTTCTTTTTTAGCTACTTTTTATTTCTAATAATACCCAAGGGGAGATAATACTCGTTTCAAAACAATGTCACATTATTTGCTTCTGATTTTTCACATTGAAACCAGAAAGTAGCAGTCTTTCTGTTGTAAGATTAGATTTTTGATTAATTCTTCTTTATTATATTTAACAACCCCTTAGTAATTCTTAAACCCAAATATTCATCAACTGGGATTTTGTTGTGTGAAGCAGATGCCGAGAGGTGTTCCTGTTGCAACGGTAGCGATAAATAATGCCACTAATGCAGGCTTATTGGCAGTCAGAATGTTAGGGGTGGCTGATACTGCGCTCCAAGCAAGGTTCTCTCATTCTCTCTGCATATGCATATAGATATTCTTTCTTTTTAGTCTGGGTTGGCACGTAAATTCATTTTTATCAAACTTTTTATAAGAACTCAATTCTTTAATTATGATTATAAAAACATAATTATCAATATGAAAGTCTCAAGTCTTTATTTATTAATGGACTTTCAGCTGCTCAACCTGCTTTTTTTGCCTTTTTAAATAATATTGTTTTTCATTCAAAACGTTTAAGATAAAACACAATAAAAATCAACTCGTTCATAAGTAATTGTCACACACACACACACACTCGCGCTTGATAGCATTGTAAAGTCACTCAAGCACAATATCTTGATTATATTGACCCCGTGGGGCATAACAGAATGGCGCAATTTCAAGAAGACGCACGAGATACAGTGTTGGAAAAGACGAAGAAGCTAGAAAAAGTAGGCTGGGAAGATTATTTGAATTCCCGAGAATCGTAATATTAATTAGAAATCTTCACAATTTTGAACAAGTGGTCAACAACCATCGAAGACTTGTGAGGACATTAGATATGGAGTCTTTATTTAAGAGAAAAACCCTAGTCTATGAATAGATTAGAAACATCATACAAGAAATGGAGTTTATCTTGCCAATACAAAACTATTTTGTATTAGAAATTATAAACTTCATTTAAAGTAGTCAACGACTTCTAAGGTCTCGTTATATGTGTTTGATTATGATATGTGTGTGTAAAAGGTTTCGCTACTATTTCAAGACTTGTTTATATGTTAAAACATGGCCCTAGCGGCCTCGGCACCGTCTTTTGTTGGGCCACGACTTTTAGTTCAATATTTAAAGCCCATTCTCAGCCCACATGTACATTTCTAAAGTCAGCAGAATTTGTCCAATAAGTTGGGATATTGGTAACAAGCTATATAACCAATATATGAATCTAATACAAGTATAACTTACCATTAAGGTTTCATGACTATCGAGTAAAATGTAAGCTGGTAATATACGGGCTTAAGGGGCATGTTGTTATCCATACTGCTTTTTTTCTTGTTTAACATAAATTTCTATCACCAAGAGAACTAGTTTTATATCCGTCCGGTGGCTGGGTGGTTTCATGTCATTATATCATAACTATATACTTTTGTATTCTAAACAAAAATATCATTTGTTTGAAACTAATGTAACTTGTTAGTATAAAGACAATAAACTTACATTATAAAAAACCACAAAACAATGAAAATAACAAGCATTGAGCGACTGAAATATAACAGCATGTCATGCTAACTTTCAAAAGATAGATGAAAAACTAAACATCCAAAAATCTTATTCATATGATCATCAGTATAAATTAAAAAAAACAAACACGTAAATTTAAACAATCAAATTTCCACCCAACATTTATGCTACATAAATTTTAGTAAAAAATATTATATTATTGTCCGGTAAACCCGCCAGGTCTACATAGACAAGACCAAATTAGCTAAAAGGTTCACGTGTTCAACCCTGAACTGACCCAAACTTGTTTAAAATAAATATCTAAAATAAATATCTATTACCCTATGAAATAAATAAAAATAAAAATTAGATTCCAAATTTTCTGATATACACTAAATATTTTCATGTAGCTAAAAACAATAAACCAAAGTAAAAAAAGCAAAAGAAGGTACTTATAAATCAAATGAAAAGCAAAGAACTAAAATTAAGCTTCATTATAACTTTGTAAAAGAAAATTAATCAGACTCGTTACTATGCTCAAATGAAACTATGAACTTATTATTGCATATCTTTGACACTTTTATTTTTAATTGTTATACAGTAAAATACGATTGATACCTAACAAGATAGAGGAAAGACTAGCCTACACCTACCCTCCCCAGACCCTGTTCATTGAGTGCGATATACTGGGTTTGTTTGTTTGTTTGTTAGTAAATACGATTGATATCAAAATTCCTACTTAAAAGTTTTCTTTCTCCATGTAAAGTCATTCTTTCCCAGCTAGATTTAAAAACACAAACCAGATGAAAACCATAAGAACTTCATTGGTATCAAAATAGAGGCTCAAACCCATAATATAAGTCGTACCTTCAAAAGCCCGGTTACAAACTCCAGTTGAGTCCATTGTATGCTTTCCTTTAGCATCCATTACCTGTACTTTTAAAGCACCAAAAGGAAGTTAATAAATCAAGCAGAAATGATAAGAAATTGGGATTATTGTAGATCAAATAACTATAGTTAATGAGTATGTTGTTATATAATTGTAATTCAAACAATTTTTATTAATGGCTTCAATAGAACACAACTGTCACTGCACATATAAACTCATCGAAAAAACTATTAGAAAAATAGAAGGTGAATTGGGTTTATTAAAACAATTACACACACTTAATTCAAACCTGGGGATTAAATAACCATGCGTTGAATACAAAACCATTAACATGCTTTGATATGTTATTTTAACGCAACCATGCTTTGACCTGTTACTTCAATGCAACCATTTTTATCACCTTTAATAGTTGAAATTGATTGTTACGTAAACAATCATCATAATGCATTTGGAATGTTTAGCCGACCAGTTGAGTTATCTTTTGTGGAGTACAATATGTGCATTTTGTCTTCTCTTGTTGCTGCATCCACCATTTTTCTGTAAATTTAATTTCTGAATAGAATAGTTTAAAAGAGATAGGTTGATCATTAAGAGATATAATTGTGGCTACTATATGTCCATATAAGTAAATTCACGAACCCCGAATTGTTTAGGCTTCAATGTCAAACACAACACCAAACTACACATAGAGATATGTAAAACCGGAAAATAATTTTTTTCACAGTAAAGATGAAAATAACATAAAAGCTTTGTGGCATCTAAACAAACAAACAAACAAACAAACCCAGTATATCCTACTCAAGAGCAGGGTCTGGGGAGGGTAGGTGTAGGTGAGTCTTTCCTCTATCTTGTTAGGTAGAGAGACCGCTTCCAAAGAGACCCCCGATGATACAGCCCATAAGTCTGATCCATCCCAAATCGCTGGCCCAATAACCACTAAAGAGAACAACCTGCTTGTTAATGATCGGCCCAAGAGAACAATTAAATTGCCGGCAAAATACATGGAGTAGGGAGCAAGGGTTACGTGAGAAGTGGAGTAGTGTTCCTTAATTTGTGCATGCATGATAGGTTAATTAGTGGTAGATCATGTTTCCCCTTTTGTTGCAACAATAAAGTGCATGTAGGTTAGTGGTTAGATGCATATTTAAGAGTTGTAATTGTTTTGTTTTTGGAGATATAGAGAGAAAATTGTCCCAAAGAGTGACTACCTTCCTTCTTATTGTTCTTGGAGATTAACCCGCTCTAAGGGTGCATCAATTTGGTGCTTTCATTCTCGTCTCAAGCCCTCACCATGCCACCCCGCAAGGATGTTTCGTCTTCCGACGAAAACTCACCATCAGTCGCCGATCAACTAAACCTGTTGATTGACGCTACCACCGCCGCCTCCACCAATTCCAACGAAACAGCCTCCAACCTCGCCGACCTTATTCGTGTAACCCAGACCCTCACTACCAAAATTGATCAATTAACCGACCACCTCATTACCGAGGATCACCCTGGCCGCGACCGTTCACCCCCACGCCGTCAACAACCCCATAACCACCGCCGTTTTCCCCGCCAACCAAAGATCACCCTCCCCACCTTCGATGGCTCTAACTCACTGGAATGGATTTTCCAAGCGGAAAATTTTTTCTCGTATTACCAAACCCCCGAAGAAGAACGGGTTGAACTCGCCGTCTTCTACTTTGTCGGAGATGCCCTCTCCTGGTACAAGCATCAATCCGACAACGAACTCCTCGACACCTGGGCCGTTTTTAAGCGCGAAATAGAGATTCGTTTCGGGCCGTCTTCCTTTGAGAATCACGAAGCCACACTTTTCAAATTAAAACAGACCTCGACGGTGGCAGCGTACCAAACCGATTTTGAGAAGATTAGTAACCGTGTGGTTGGTCTTTCTCAACAAGCCCTAAAAAATTGCTTTATTTCCGGGCTTCGGTTAGACATCCAACAAGAACTCGCGATCCATAAGCCCACCACCCTTCATTCAGCATATGGCCTAGCCCGCTTGATCGAAGATAAACTCACCCACACACTCAAACCTAAATCCTCCTTCTTCAACAAACAGACCACTTATTCCGCTCCCTCATCCTCCACCACTACCACCATGGCGGCACCGTCAAACAACTCTAATCCGCCCCTCCTTCCTACACCACAAAAACCATCACCTCTTCCATTCACAAAACTGTCACCGGAGGCCCTCATGCAACGTAGAAAGGATGGCCTCTGCTTTAAATGCCCCGAGAAGTATACCCCCGGCCATAAATGTTCTCCCCCACAGTTCTTCCTCATCGTGGACAACGATGATCAAGACGATACCACCGAACCACCCCCACCACCGAAATCACCCACCACAACCAACCCATCTCTCATGTGCTTATCCGATGCCGCCTACTTCGGCATTGACTCTCCTCAAACCCTACGTGTTACTGGGTTCATCATGGGCAAACCGGTCACTATCCTTGTTGATTGTGGTAGCACCCACAACATAATCCAACCCCGAATCGCCCTCATGCTTCGTCTCGAAACCCAACCCATTCAACCGTTTAACGTTATGGTAGGGAATGGCGAGCACATTGTCTGTCATGGTTTCTGCCCAGAGGTTAATATCCAGGTTCAAAAGGCTCCTTTTAATGTTCCTTTTTTCATCTTACCTGTTGAAGGGGCAGATGTCATTTTGGGAATTGGCTGGCTCGGTATGCTCGGTCGTTTGTCGGCTGATTTTTCGATACCAGAGATCTCGTTTGTGAAAGAAGGCACCACATACACCCTCCGCGGTGAACCCTTGGCCCAACAAATTTCCAATAGCTCCCTACAACTTTTGCTCAAACATGGTTCTGTGGCATCTCTCCATACCATTACCCACCATCACCCTCAACCTTCCCCACAATTACCCATGACCCATATTGACCCTTATATCACCAACCTGCTTACCGAATACCAAGCCATCTTCAATGAACCTACACAATTACCCCCTACTCGATCACAGGACCACCACATCCCCTTAACCGAAGGCACTCAACCAGTCAATGTACGTCCCTACCGTTACCCACACTTCCAAAAACGCATTATGTCCAACCTCATATCCGACATGCTACATGCAGGGGTGATCCGTCCTAGCCAAAGCCCATTCTCATCGCCGGTCCTTCTCGTCAAAAAGAAGGACGGATCGTGGCGTTTTTGCGTAGATTACCGCGCTTTAAATGCCGTTACCATACCCGACCGGTTTCCAATCCCTACTGTAGACGAGCTACTAGATGAGTTGCATGGTGCTACGGTTTTTTCGAAGATCGACTTGCGCTCCGGTTACCACCAGATACGTGTTGCTGAGAACGACATCCCCAAAACCGCCTTTCGCACGTCGGATGGTCACTATGAGTTCGTTGTAATGCCGTTCGGGTTGTCCAATGCTCCTTCCACGTTTCAAGCGGCTATGAACGATCTCTTTCGTAAGGTCCTTCGTCAATTTGTGCTCATTTTTTTTGATGACATTCTTATTTACAGCAGGACGCTTCAACAACACTATGAACATTTGCGGTTCGTTTTTGCTACCTTGGCTTCTCATCAATATTTCGCGAAACCTTCCAAGTGCGTCTTTGGAGTTGATGAAATATCCTTTCTGGGCCATCGAATCTCCAAGGACGGGGTTAAACCGGAACCCGAAAAGCTCTCAGCCATACAACAGTGGCCCAAACCCACATCGCTCACCACACTTCGAGCCTTCTTAGGCATCACAGGCTACTACCGGAAATTCGTTTCCAATTATGCCACCATTGCCGCTCCCCTTACCAACCTACTTAAAAACAAAGACTTTCAGTGGAATCCACAAGCCGATGAAGCCTTTCACCACCTTAAAACCAAAATGGAAACCCTTGTCACCTTAGCACTACCCGACTTCACCCAACCTTTTGAAGTTACCACTGACGCTTCGGGTGTAGCTATTGGAGCCGTTCTCTCCCAACAAATAAACCTATCGCCTTTTTCAGCAAAAAACTATGTCCCACTATGCAATCCCAGTCAACTTACACGAAGGAGTTATACGCCATAACAGAAGCTGTCAAAAAATGGCGCCAATACCTCCTTGGTAGTAAGTTTCACATCCACACCGACCATCACAGCCTGAAACACATCCTAACTCAGACCATCCAAACACCGGAGCAACAAAAATGGGCGACAAAATTGTTGGGCTTTGATTACGAAATTCATTATAAACCGGGCCGCGAAAACACCGTCGCCGACGCCTTGAGCCGTGTTGAATTAGCCTCCTGCTTCGCAATTTCATACCCAGCAGCCATTTGGTTAGAGGAATTAAAGGAGTATTTTCAAAAAAATGACAATGGGAAACAACTCCTTGACACCGTTGTACAAGACCCATCGTCGTTTCCTAACCATTCGCACCGCGACGGCATCCTCTACCGAAACGGCAAGATCATGGTTCCTCCTATTCCTGCGTTACGTCAGAAACTGTTGGAAGAGTACCATTCTTCAGTACTTGGGGGTCATTCCGGTGTTATTGCCACCACCAAACGCATAGCGGCTACTTTTTCTTGGGTTGGATTGAAGAAAGACGTTTCGGCTTTCATAAAAAAATGTCAAGTTTGCCAACTTACAAAATCTGAGAATCATAAACCCTTCGGCCTTATTCAGCCCTTACCCACACCTTCATTGCCGTGGCACGAGATCTCCATGGATTTCATAACACATTTGCCACCATCCAAAGGTAAAACCGTTATTTGGGTCATTGTAGATCGTTTGTCAAAGTTCGCTCATTTTCTCGCTTTGCCAACCAACTACAATGCTGTGTTTCTAGCTTCGTTATTCATGCGGGAAATCTATCGTTTACATGGTCTTCCTAAAACCATTGTGTCCGATAGAGACCCTCTTTTTGTAAGCCGTTTTTGGACAGAATTATTCAAGCAGATGGGTACCAAACTGCTACATTCCAGTGCGTATCACCCGCAAACTGACGGGCAAACGGAAGTCCTCAACCGCTGTTTGGAGTCTTATCTGCGGGCATTTGTTTTCCAAGAGCCATCCAAATGGTACCAATATCTTCATTTGGCTGAATTTTGTTATAATACTTCGTACCATTCGGCGATCTGCATGACCCCATTCAAGGCAGTTTATGGTCAAGAAGTCACTTCCATTCATGATTACAAGCCAGGTGATTCCAAGATCGGCTCCATCGATGAATCTCTTGCTGAGCATCAACGTGTTCTCGCCACTGTTAAGGACTCCATAGACAAGGCCAAAGCAAAGATGGTTAAACAAGCTAACAAACATCGACAGGATAAAGAATTTAAGGTTGATGACTTGGTCTATTTGCGTCTACAGAACTACCGTCAGTCCTCGGTAGAGCACCGATCCAGCAAAAAGTTGTCCAAGAAATTTTTTGGGCCGTTTAAAGTGTTGTCGAGGGTTGGAAAGGTTGCATACAAGCTACAGTTGCCGGACCATGCAAAGATCCATCCCGTATTTCACGTCTCGTTACTAAAGCTGTGTCACGAAGATGAACCAATCTCCACCGAAGATGTCGCTGAACTAAGCCATGCAATGGAGTTCGTCTACCTTCCAGAATCGATTCTAAACAAACGTGAATCGCCATTGGGGTCACAAGTTCTCATCAAATGGCAAAACAAGCCGGTAGAAGAAGCTACATGGGAGTATGAAACTGAGTTTGCAAATACATTTCCTCAATTCACTAACATTGGGGACAATGTTGATTTCCAGGGGAGGGGTATTGATACAGCCCATAAGTCTGATCCATCCCAAATCGCTGGCCCAATAACCACTAAAGAGAACAACCTGCTTGTTAATGATCGGCCCAAGAGAACAATTAAATTGCCGGCAAAATACATGGAGTAGGGAGCAAGGGTTACGTGAGAAGTGGAGTAGTGTTCCTTAATTTGTGCATGCATGATAGGTTAATTAGTGGTAGATCATGTTTCCCCTTTTGTTGCAACAATAAAGTGCATGTAGGTTAGTGGTTAGATGCATATTTAAGAGTTGTAATTGTTTTGTTTTTGGAGATATAGAGAGAAAATTGTCCCAAAGAGTGACTACCTTCCTTCTTATTGTTCTTGGAGATTAACCCGCTCTAAGGGTGCATCACCCGACTCGATAGCAAAAGCCAACGATAGCAAGACATCATAAAATAAATCATACAACATATATCAAACAGCATACACAAATATAACAACTAAAAATTAAAGAAAGAAAAAAACATATATCAGAGGAGCAGGTAAAATCACCGGTAGAGGGCATATACGGACTACGTACACATCAGCCCTCGCAAGAAGACTTCAAATACCCTACCTGCGTATAGGCCCCACTAAAAATCCTTAATTTTAATTTTACGCCTCCACTCAGTCACCAAAAGCGATACATTTCAGTCACCAAGGCAGAAATAGAAAGACTTTAGATGTTTTGTGGCATCTAAAGCATGAAGATAAACAAAAATAACTTGAATATACGAGATCATAAAAGCGATACATTTCAGTCACCAAGGCAGAAATAGAAAGACTTTAAACTATATAAAAGCATATTAATTTTAATCACATCTCAATGTCCACCATATACACTGACTTTTAATTAATAAATAGTATATGTAAAATCATACAAAAATAGATGAACAATCATACATGTTGAAAGGGTGTCAGGAGCACTATTAATATAACTCACGCCTATTCTGCAAACATAAAGTAATAATCCAATAAATAAAAAAGCTAACAAATCTATGAATCATTAGGAAGGATTACACAATCATGTTTTACAACATAGTCGTTTATTGCAAATGAGTAATTCTTTTAGTGAAACCTTAAGGTAGTGTTTCCTTTGAGGTTTAAAATGGAAGGATGGGATCAAAGTTGATAGAAAATATTAGTTTATGAAACAGGCTTTAAACTCATTATGATATGATGTCTTAAAATGAATGTTTCTTAAAATCCCATGACTTGATTTCTTTTTCTGCTCTTCTTATGAGACCTAATAGAATGAGCAGCAGCCAACACCCGTTCCAACATAAATAACCTGCAGTAGTCATCTTATTCTAGAAACTAAACCTAATCAAACAAATATATTAGAGATTGTGATATTTTGCAACTTACAACATTCATATGAGGTACTGCCCATGTGGCAAATTTCCCTTCTAAGTTCCTCACCATCCTGTTGTCTGATTAATTCACCATATATTATGCATCCTTAATTTATGACAGTGCTTAAAAGGAATATTAAAAAACTCTATATGGACGCCCTAAGTTAAGATTTTTTAGAAAATTCACCTGCAAGCAAGAATTCGATCAAAGAATAAATTGACAGCATCCACATGATTTCAGAAAATTCACCCCGCAAGCAAGAAAACAAATGTCTCTGATATCGGTTTGTCAGGCCTAATCAAAAACAATTTATAAGGTTCCAAACTCACCTAAGATAGCTAGGGTAAGTCGGGTCGATCCACAGAGAATATGTGGAAAGTGTAGTTTAAATCCAAAAGTTTGGAGCTTGATTATAAAAACTTAACTAAAATGCCTAATTATGTAACGAACTTTATGAGTAATTGAGTTGCAAACAATAATGTGAAAAGGTAATCCTCTCCGGATTCAGGTTTACAACTTAGATTTGCTTTGATGGTTAAAAACAGTTACATAGACATAACCGAGTTGATTTGATTAAAGACAATAGATTGAATGAGACCGTTGTTAAAGAACTACTCGAATCATATCCTACGTTTGTATTACCCAATCCCATCCAAAATTGACGTTTACAGATGAAAAGAAATCTAAAACAATCAACACCAGAACAATTGAATTTAAGGCAACACACGTATTTTAGAATCTTTAAACAATAAATAATGTTACTCGACTTAACTTGCCGTGTTCAAACATTAACTCAACTAAAAACCACCAAGAACAAGTCATAGTGTAAACCCTAATCACTCGGAGAAGATCATGGGTGGATTAGCCGGACATGGCAACGAAAAATAAATGAAAAACAAAGGTAAACATTGTATCTAACGTTAAAGAATTAAACCGAATGATTAGAAACACTTGAAAAGTCTTGAAATCGCCTCCGGGAGCCTTTGGGAAGCCTTAGGGACGAATCTCACACTTGGGGACGACTTAGAATCCAAGATATGTTCAAAACCCTAATTTTCGCGACTTATAAGTGATTTCAGCGCGTCCTGTACCGTAGGTCAGCTTTCTGCCGTAAGTCAAGTTAGGGCCATTCTGTTTTGTCTTGAATTGTTGCACCGTAGGTCATGTTTCCGCCGTACGTCATGGCCAATTAGCTTTGTCCGATTCTTGTTTTCTTTATAACTTCTTCGTTCGAACTCCGTTTTCCTCCCCGTTTATGGCCACGTTCTCGTAATCAAATCCCCTTTCATCTTATCTATCATGGTCTTCACTTATCATCCATATGCATTCTTCAAAACCCCTCAAATGATTGCATTTAACCTACAAAACATCAAATCATCGTAGTTAACTTGTTCAACACAATCTCTTAAACTTAACCACATTAAATGCATTAAGGTTAACCAATTAAGCATGATAAACCTCATTCCAAACCCCGTACATCAGTCTCCTCTTATCTTCTTATTTTGCATTTTTTCCTTCTAGATGGAGCATATTTCAGTGTTGCTTTCTTTTCTGAATCGGCTTCTTCGCCATCAAATGTCTTTGTGATGATGGCATTCTCAATTTGTGATTTTGCTTCAAGTAGTTGTTAAACAACTCACACTTATCATTAACATGGCTGTAAACATAAAAGAAAATTTAGGAATATGAATATAATACTGAAAATGGTTCATATAAGTTCAATTAGATTAATCAAATCAGAAAGTAAAGGTCATGTACCTATGACTGAATGAGGTGGAGAACGATTCTTCTGAAGTAGTTCATTCATCCGGGAATTTGACATTACTAGAAAGGTCTCGTTTTAGGTTATTTTTGTCACACCCTCAATTTCCACGAACGGGGTTTTACCGTCATACGTGTGACATAACCAGGATCTCAGATAAGCATCAGTTACACCAAACGACTCGATAATTACAAAACATATAAGTTGCTTGATAGTAGTGAAACAAACCAATTATGTTTTAGCATTGCAGAAGCGAAATCAGAAAACATTTAAACAAGTGTTAGAACTGCGCAAACACGCGCCCAAACCAATTTAAATAATGTAAATGTAATTAAACCATGAAATCAGTTTAAAAATGAATGCCAAATAATATGCAGTGGAAGTTGTACTCCTAAACGTGCCACATCAACGACCTGAGAGAAAACATGCTAAAGATCAGTACAAAGACTGGTGAGTTCACAGGTTTATCAGAAAACAATAATTAATAGTAATGAAATTCCAGATTTAGTAATCAAAGCATATAAGTAGGTAGCTAGCCTACAGCAAGTCACTATGTGTATGAAGTCGCGACCGAGCTGACAGCAATAATAATCATAATGTATGCCCCGGCTGTGGAATCCCGACCACAACACTGTAAAATAGGCTAACCATTCACCCGTTGGACCTCCAGTCAAGCTAGCGCGACTAGCCCGGGTGGGGTTTGTCAAACCCAGTAGATCTACTAACAATCACCTCGCTAATAACATATTAACGGTCCGAAGAGGCGTAGTATAACACCATAGTACCAGGTATATGCAGTATTATGAAATCTAAGGTATTGTATCATTTATGAAAAACTGCATGCTTCTCTCCCCCAAAAAAAGTGTATAATATAAAGTGAGGCTGTAAAC
This sequence comes from Flaveria linearis, assembly GCA_024085815.1. NCBI lineage: Eukaryota > Viridiplantae > Streptophyta > Magnoliopsida > Asterales > Asteraceae > Flaveria > Flaveria linearis. The sequence continues at coordinate 16,684,656 of CM044002.1, forward strand.
TCACCTTAGGTGCACAGCATCAATAACAACAAAAATAATGGACCTTACGTCATCCCACAACCTGAATATGTATACATATGTATATTTTTATTAGATTATAACCAATCTTAATGGATAGTTTGTGCGGTTTCGAGGTCCAGACCCGGTTTCATACACGACATCTTAACATAACCCACGCTAATACCAACAACAATTTTATTATTTGTTTTTAACATTTCTACTAATTAATACTCATGAATTTTTATAATCGACCACAATCACCTATCTACATTCACGCCCCGGGCAATTATGTTTATACGTTTATTAATATCACTAGCAATTATATTAAGTAATCGTATTAGGTAATTGCAGTTATATTGTGAATCCTATAACTCAACATGTCATCACTTAAACATGATCACACATAAATCACACGACCCACCTTCACATAGATGTTTCCACACATAAAAATATATAGTTTTACCGAATTCCATATCTAAATTATTGTTTGTATATAATCCCATATTGCATACAAACCCACACTTAAATCAACATTTCCACACAATATCCATATATAAATATATATGAGCACACCTATATATACATGTTAACCTACCAGTAACACTCATATATATATATATCCAAGTTAATACATACATATAGTCACATACATGGATACAACAATATTAACCCATGCTAACAAACATACTTACACACACATGTGCACTCAAAAACACACAGACATACACCAAGCAACACACACAAAATCACAACCCATGGATGCTCTCAGCTATACCATAATGCACACATCATTGTTCTTTTTTTTTTTATCGAAACATAGCATATATGTATGTTTGTTACTAGAGATTTATAACACCCGTGAGCCAACCGAAACACACACACCCACCTCGATTCACACCATCCACACACAATCCTAGATCTTGCATACGAACAAGCACGTAGAAACCGTAACCCGAAACACTCGAAATCGTACGGGATGAACACGAGTAAAGAATGATGCGTGAAAACCATACCGAACGGGGCTGTTTTGGTTGATCTGTGGTTGCCGGAGTGCTACCGGTTGTCGAGGGTGGCGGTCGGTGATGGAGAAGCCGTCGGGAATGGGAACCGTTTAGTATAAGGTTGCCGGAGGTGAAGGGAGTCGCTGGGGTCACGGCTGCCTACAAAAGAAAACGAGTAGGGCGGTTGTTGCCGGATGATTGTCGATCACCGCACGGAAGCTCGTCGTGAGAGAGGGGGAGGCTGCGATAAGATGGAATAGGGTTTGGAGCTTGAAGATCACCGAGAAAGAGAGAATGAGGTTACGTGGGGGGGTTTCTTTGGGTTCGGGTAGTTAGTTTTTATGGAGTGTAAAGTTTGAGATAATGCTATTTTTAGTCCCTCTACTTTGATTAGTAGACTAGTATTGATGATTTGTATCTAGTTAGTTTAGATTAAGTTAAATTAAATAGTTAGGTCAAGACTAAGAATCAAGGTTTATTATTATTATTATTATTATTACTATGTTAAGGTTAATATTATTAAGTTAAGATTAGGTTAGTTTGAGTAATTATCAATTAAGTCACTAGTTATTAATTAAGTCACTAGGTTTAATATCCAACGGAAAATTTAAATGTGAATGTTAACGATGTTAACTTGAAATATACGGGGTGTCACATTTTTCTTACCAACCATGCGTCTTTTTGTACTTGTCTGTGTAACCAGCGACCTGTTAAGACATATGGACGTGTGTATTGATCAACCCTGATGACTAAAAAGCAAATTAAACCTTTTAATCTAACAACCCTAGCATTGCTTACGGGTAACTAAAACCTACAAATTAGATGAAGACAAAGAACTATACTAAGCATTTAGCACAAAGAAGAACAAAACACTCAATTCGATCTCAGCATAGTGAAAGCATGTAGCAGAAAAATTGGATCCAAGTCATCCTTACAACATGGCTATCTTAAGTGAAAAAGAAGTCAACAAATGGTAAAGATGTATATATATGTACCAGGAAGTAGAAACTGGTCATGGAGATTGATGAGTTCCTTTGATTTGAAGAGAATTCACGAACTATATCTGAAGATGACTAATGGATACCGGATGGAATTCGAGATTCATGGAAAATATTTGGGGAATCGTCTCTAATGGATTGAGATTACGAAGGTGAATTCGTATATACAGTGCAGAGACCTAGGGCATCATCAATCTTCACGAGGATCTCTTCAAAGACAAAGGCGTCATATGTAGACATAGGGAGAGGATGAAGGTGACGTGGACGGGAAACGTGGGAGGAGAAAAGGGATAAAGGAATGGGGGAAGACTAAATCGGTGAACCGCTTGTAACCTCCCTGGCCCCCGTAACTGAAGCAACCACACCTCCGATTAAGTAGGAACGTGGAGAGGGAGAGCCGGCCAACTGCTGGTAACCTTCGTAGAAAATCTTAACTTCTCAATTTACACGACCAGGATTAAAAGAACGTGGGTATGGACGACTGAGATGCATGAGCCCAAAAATAATAACTGTTATGCAGCAACCATATACATATATAATATTCATCAAACCTGCATGTCACAGGATTTGAACAAATAACCATTGGTTGAAGACCACATATTTTTAGTTTTGACATATCATGTATATGTCTCATTGATACGCTTAAACAATTAAACGCGTGTTTAAACGCACAGAAGATTAATATCTCACATATTTGTTTATGGTGGCAGTACGATACTATTATGATATGTTTTTCTTTACTTTGTCACCTAACTAAGTTAATACCCCATGTGTTACACGGGTTAAATAAATAAAATATTAAGTAGTTATTAATAAAAATTAATGAATTATAAAACGATCTTTTGATATAAAATATGGTTGACATTACGTACGAGTGATAAAAGAATGATATTATTTTTTAAACTTTAATTTAACTTTTTTTTTTGTTTTTTTTCAAAAAAAAATTGGTTTTTAAACAAATTGTTTAAAAAAACCGTTTTTAGAAAAGTGTCATTTTAAATAATTTCTTTATTATGACATTGAAATTTAATTATTTTTGTTTTATAAGAATTTTATTATTTAAAAGCAATAGGTTTTAAAATATATTGTCCTTTTTAAAGTTTGATATTTTTTCAAAAAAAATTCTTATTTTATAAAAAATTATTTCTTTACAAATTGTATTTATAGAAAGATCTTTTTTTAATTTAATAAAAAAGATTTTTAATATGAACGAATTAAATAATATCATTTGTAGTTAGTGTGATATTTATTAGGAGAGAAAACGAAAAATTATAATTTAAAAGTGTCACACCCCAACCTTGACGGCGGAAACGTCGAGGTGTGAGGGTTAAGATCGTTCACAGCCACATAACGCTATTAATAACCCAAATATATATTATTCATAAGTGTGAATTGTACCATTACAAATATAAGTCTCAAAAAGTAAATAACATAACACAAGATGCAACAATCCAATTTATTTCGTTTATTTAGCTAGGTCCATTCCTAGATGTAGAAGCACTTCAAGCTATCAATCAGACTTGTGTATTTCCTGAAACATGTTAAAAATAAAAGGTCAACATAAAGATGTTGGTGAGCATTCTATAGTTTTTGATACATAAGTATATAAAAGATGGCAATTCATGTTGTAAATTAGAGAAACAAGTAACTAGGGATGTAAGACAGAATGCACAATCAAACCTTGACAAAGTTTTACAAGTTTCAAACGTGTACTTGGATCAACCAAGTTATAAGTATATACGATTAGCTAAGTGTACTTGGATCAACCAAGCAGGCTTGTCAGGCCCATAGATCTATGACGTCGCCAGGCTAGCAATAGTTAATGATTGTACATGTATTCGACATTACACGATAGCTACAAGATTCAACTAATCACAACACACAAGTAAAATGCCATAAGTTTACAAGAATCAAACGTGTTTACAAGTGTAATGGTTAATAAGTAACATGTTTCACCCCAAAGTGTGAAAATAAGAAAAAGGGGTATAGAAATACTCACATGATCAAATAAGTATATATTGGACGATTAATAAGAAATAATCTTAAGCGTCGTTTCGACGTAGTCCTTCACAATGTACCTAAATATACATTTTACAAGTTTAAGTTTAATATAAAATTAACGTTTTAACGCGAACTAGGGTTTCGACAAGTATTTGGGGGTTTTTATACTTAAATGAAGTTAGTTATATATAGTTTGGTTTAATAAAAGAAAAATACTATTTATGAAATTTTTAAAGGAATTTACTCCTTTATAGTATTTCGTAAAATTAATTATGAAACGCATATAATTTCTACGATAAATTCCTAATTACATTAACATCGTAATCAATAATAATTTAATATTTTAAACTATTATTTAAAGTCATGTTTTTATAAAAATAACTAAGTATAATATTTGTAACTAATATTTTATAAAAATATTACAGTATTTAACGTTAAAAAAATACATAGAAACTTTAAAATAAAGAAAGTTTACAAAACAAATTCTTATAATTTTTAGAAACTTCTTACATCTTTTAACACACTAAAAAAAATAAAAAGAATGACTTGGGGGTCCAATAAAATATTTAAAGTTTACAAAAATATTTTATAATTTTTACAAATTTTTTTATAATTAATTTAAGGCTGAAAAGCCTTTAAAAAAATGTATGGAGGTGCCCGGGTTCGAACCCGGGACCTCAAGGTGGACAAACAAGTGTGGAACCAGTGAACTAAGGCATACAGCCGCGGTATCACTTGGTTCCAAGTGGTTTTAAACCCTTTAACCCAATTCCCCCAAATCACATATGAACCCTAATTCCCTTTGATTCAAATTGATGGTCAATTTGATTCTGTAAATGTTGATAATCATGGGGCTTTTGTTCCCCATGTAAAAACGAGTGATTATATGTGCTCAATTACCAGGATTGCTTTGAAATGATGTTAAGAACAAAAGAAGATCAAGCCGCGGCCGAGTTGTACACGATTGATGAGCAATTGTTGTTGATAATCAAATTACTCTTGTGAATAGCTTCGAATGATGTATTAGACTCGAAACCCCTTATCAAATCCAGTTCAAATTGTTCGGAAGATGGGTTTCAGCAGCTTGGCAGGTCGCGATATAGGAGAGAATCGAAGGTGATACTAGAGTTTGTTTCAGGTGAAATTGGAAGAAGAATACGTTTAGTATTAGGTAGATGATTGTTTAGGTCCGTTTAATTAGGTTATTATTAGAGTTAAATGCTCGAACGGCTATGAGATTAAAGGTTTCGGTTATGCTCTCGATTGAGCTTAATAACCGGCGTTTAAATGCGATTAATTGATGTATACAAGTTCGAAACAGGTTCACGAGCGTAATGGGACCGATTTTGAGCAAAATGGTTAAGTTTTGAGGCGGTTTTGGGGTGGCCGGAGTCGCGGCCGGAGGTTGGCCGGACTCTCGCCGGAAATGCGGGGAAGGGAAGGGGAATTTGGTTTGGGTTTCAAAAATTACACATTTAGTCCCTATAGTTTTCAATGTTTATTATTTTATGCAAATAACCTTCTTTAAGGTTTAGAAAAATGACAAAACACCCCCTAACTTAATTATTATAAATTCTTTAAACATTTCAAAGATTATTAATTACTTTAATTAATTTTTTTTTATTTTATTTATTTATAGTTTATTACTATTATTATTATTATTATTATTATTATTATTATTATTATTATTAGTATTAATGTTATCATTATTATTATAATTAATATTACCATTTAACTGATTAGAACCTTAAGTAAACAAGGAATGAAACAAGAATAGCCCACAACATTTCATAAATGGCATGAATGGTCCTTACAAGAATTTAACGAAGTTAACTTATATTTAACGAGAATACGAAATGTTACAGTCTCCCCAACTTAAAAGAATTTCGTCCCGAAATTAGAAGAAATGAAACTATACAAATAAGAACGGGTATTTATTTCTAATGTGCTCCTCACGTTCCCAAGTAAACTCAGCTCCACGCTTATTCTCCCAACGAACCTTAACAATTGGGGTAGTTGTAGTTCTAGTCTTCTTCATGATGCGGTCCATGATCTCAACAGGTTTCTCAACGAAATGCAATGACTCATCTATTTGGATTTCCTCGAGAGGAACATGCAAATTTTCATCAGCCAGACACTTCTTCAGGTTTGAGACATGGAAGACAGGATGAACCCCGCTAAGTTCAGGAGGTAGTTCCAGTTTGTAAGCCACTTTCCCAATTCTTTTCAGAATCTTGAAAGGTCCTACAAAGCGTGGGGCTAACTTACCCTTCTTCCCAAAATGTACAACACCTTTCCATGGAGAGACCTTAAGAAGAACCATGTCGTCGACTTGAAACTCCAACGGTTTGCGTCTTTTATCGGCATAACTCTTTTGGCGACTCCTAGCCACCTCAAGGTTATTTCGAATTTTAGAAACTTTGTCGGTCGTTTCTTGAACAAGTTCAGGACCAGTGATGAGATTTTCCCCAATGTCAGTCCAACAGATCGGTGAACGACATTTACGACCATACAAGGCCTCGAATGGTGCCATCTTGATACTCGAGTGATAACTATTGTTATACGAAAATTCCGCGAGTGGTAAATGCGTATCCCAATCACCACCAAAGTCAAGGACACATAGTCGTAGCAAATCCTCGAGGGTTTGGATTGTTCGTTCGGTTTGACCATCAGTTTGAGGATGGTAAGCCGTACTTAAATCCAATTGAGTACCCAAGAGGTCTTGCATAGACGACCAAAAGTGCGAAGTGAAACGAGCATCTCGGTCGGATATGATATGCAACGGTACGCCATGACGACTCACAATTTCGTCAATGTAGATGCGGGCAAGTCTTGAAACTTTGTAAGTGTCTCGTATTGGTATGAAGTGTGTCGTTTTGGTCAAACGGTCAACAATCACCCATATACTATCATGGCCACGAGGAGTACGAGGTAACTTGGTTATGAAATCCATGGATATATGTTCCCATTTCCACATAGGGATTTCGGGTTGTTCAAGTAAACCACTTGGTCGTTGATGCTCAGCTTTGACTCTTGCACACGTTAGACACTTGGAAACATAAGACGCAATATCTTTCTTCATTCCAGGCCACCAATATTGACTACGCAAGTCCATGTACATCTTATCGGAGCCAGGATGAATAGAATATCGGGTTTGATGAGCTTCGTTCATAATGAGGTGACGCAGATTATCACGATTAGGGATCCAAAGTCGATTCAAAAAGTACCACAAGCCGTTCGGTTTTGTCTCCAGTTGTGACCGAATGTTGGACACCAAATCTTCATCCTTTTCTTCGTCGATTAATGCCACTTGTTGAGCCTTGCGAATGCATAACTCGAGATCACTATCAATCCTGATATTTTGGATCATGACAGTAGCCTCGTTAACATCCACATGAATCTCGGTATCAAATTCCCTTAACGTGTCAAACCATTGTCTTCGATCTCGGATTTCTTGAGGCGAGACAGTCTTGCTGTGGACCTTGCGACTCAGTGCGTCGGCTACAACATTCGCCTTTCCAGGATGATAGCGAATGTCACAGTCGTAGTCGCTAATCAACTCGATCCAACGTCTTTGTCTCATGTTGAGATCCTTTTGGTTGAACACGTGTTGGAGACTCTTATGATCGGTGTAGACTATGCATTGCGTCCCATAAAGGTAGTGTCGCCAAATCTTCAGAGCAAAAACTACAGCACCAAGTTCAAGATCATGGGTAGTGTAGTTCACTTCATGAACCTTCAATTGCCTCGATGCGTATGCTATGACTTTGCCTCGTTGCATGAGAACACAACCAAGGCCTTGATTAGAGGCATCACAGTACATGGTAAAATCGTCATTTCCATCGGGAAGCGTGAGAATAGGAGCGTTACACAACTTGCGTTTTAATGTCTTGAAAGCCTCTTCTTGTTCGGGTCCCCATTCAAAGAGTCGATTCTTTTGGGTTAGCGCCGTTAATGGTTTAGCAATCTTCGAGAAATTTGCTATGAACCTACGGTAATATCCCGCTAAGCCCAGAAAAGAACGAATTTCGGTTGGGGTTGTGGGAACACACCAATTTTTCACGGCTTCAATTTTTGCAGGATCGACGTGAATTCCTTGGCTATTCACCACATGCCCTAAGAATTGAACCTCTTCTAACCAGAATTCACACTTGGAAAACTTGGCGTATAATTGCTCCTTCTTCAAAAGTCCAAGAACTTGTCGCAAGTGCGTCTCGTGATCCATTTTCGTCTTGGAATAAATAAGAATGTCATCAATGAACACGATCACAAACTTATCCAAATACGGTTTACATACTCGATTCATGAGATCCTTCAACAACGGGCACTAACATGGTGGAATAGTGAAAAGAAAAACCGTGGAACTGAGGTTGCTTTGGCGTTGCCCTGGGAAGAATTTAAGGATATCATGATCCAAAAGTTTTGCCCGAGGAGCGAGTTGCAAAAGCTGGAGGAGGAGTTCTGGAACCTCAAACAGGATGGTGGGAATCATTTGGCTTATTCCACCCGACATCATGAATTGAGTATGTTGCTACCACACATGGTTGACACCGTGCCCCGTAACATTGAAAATTCATCAAGGGGGTACCACCTCAAATTCAAGATGCCGTGGTGGGTAGTAGGCCCACAACTTTGGAGGAGGCAATTACTATCACAGCGCAGCTCACTGAGAATCATATTAGAGCTGGTACTATGTCGGCAAAAGGTTCAAAGTATACTGCGAAGGCGACATACTGCGAAGGCGACACCCGAGGCAACAAAGGAGGTAAGGGTCGAGTCATCTTCCCAAAACAAGAAGCGTAAGTTCACCCCGACACGCAACTATGCTATGACCGCCCCAAATGCACCTCAAAAACAAATGGTGGTTGCAAATCAAGCTCCCGTGGCTAGCGGCCGGACTCTCACCGGAAATGCGGGGAAGGGAAGGGGAATTTGGTTTGGGTTTCAAAAATTACACATTTAGTCCCTATAGTTTTTAATGTTTATTATTTTATGCAAATAACCTTCTTTAAGGTTTAGAAAAATGACAAAACACCCCCTAACTTAATTATTATAAATTCTTTAAACATTTCAAAGATTATTAATTACTTTAATTAAATTTTTTTTTATTTTATTTATTTATAGTTTATTACTATTATTATTTATTATTATTATTATTATTATTAGTATTAATGTTATCATTATTATTATAATTAATATTACCATTTAACTGATTAGAACCTTAAGTAAACAAGGAATGAAACAAGAATAGCCCACAACATTTCATAAATGGCATGAATGGTCCTTACAAGAATTTAACGAAGTTAACTTATATTTAACGAGAATACGAAATGTTACAAAAAGCTCTAGAACTATGACAAGTGTCAAACAAAAATATTTTTTTATTAGTATAGATAGATTGCACGAGTTAAATAAATAAATATTAGATAGTTATTAATAAAAATCAATGAATTATAAAACGATCTTTTGATATAAAATATGGTTGACATTACGTACAAATGATAAAATGACGATATTATTGTTTAAACTTTTGTTTAATTTTTTTTTAAACAAATTGTTTAAAAACCCGTTTTTAGAAAAGTGTCAATTTTAATAACTTCTTTATTATGACACTGAAATTTAATTATTTTTGTTTCATAAGAATTTTATTATTTTAAGGCCACAAGTTTTAAAATATATTGTGCTTTTTTAAAGTTTGATATTTTTTCTGAAAAAAATTCTTATTTTATAAAAATTATTTCTTTACAAATTGTCTTTGTAGAAAGATGTTTTTTTAATTTAATAAAAAACATTTTTAATATGAAACGAATTAAACATGTCATTTGTAGTTAATTTGATATTTATTAAGAGAGAGAAGCAAGAAAATATAACTTAAAAGCTCTAGAATTGTAATAAGTGTCATATAAAATCTAATTTTATTAATATAGATAGATTACACGAGTTAAATAAATAAAATACTAAATGGTTATTAATAAAATTAATGAATTATATATGGTTGACATTACGTACGAGTGATAAAAGAACGATATTATTTTTTAAATTTTGTTTAATTTTCTTCTTCAAAAAAGTTGGTTTTTAAATAAATTGTTTAATAAAACGTTTTTAGAAAAGTTTCATTTTTGATAATTTATTTATTATGACTTTGAAATTTAATTATTTTTGTTTCATACGAATTTTATTATTTAAAAGCCACAGGTTTTAAAATATATTGTGCTTTTTTAAAGTTTGATATTTTTTTTGAAAAAAATTCTTATTTTATACAAAATTATTTCTTTACAAATTGTATTTGTAGAAAGATATTTTTTTATTGAGTAAATTACCATTTGCATACTTGAGGTTTGGTGATTTTGACCATTTGCATCCCTACAGTTTAAAAATCCTCATATACCCTCTAACGTTTCATTTTTGTTCTCATTTGAATCCAAAACACTAACACCATTAACTTATTCTGTTAACTTTTCGAAAAAAAACTAAACTACCATTCATCTATCCACACCCCACCCTTTTCATCTTCTCTCTATGTCTCTCTCTCTTCTCTCTATGTCTCTTTCTCTCTCTTATTTGTTTCTTTCAAAACACCTCACAATCACCAATTTACCAATCCAAAACACTAACACCGTATGTCGATGATCAACCTCCTCAGCCTTCCTCCGTCGTCGAACTCCGTTCCGATGCTTGTTCCTGGACGGGACGTTCGCATAGAGCAACGGAGATCTGTGAGATCGCTGATTACAATCGGAGGCGTCGATGTCGTCGTTCCGGGGATGTTCTACGGTAGAAACGTTGCCGTACACGGATTAGGAGGTATTCTGGAGTACAGAGCTCATCACTCGAGAAATCCTCCAGCGAATGCTTCGGTAACCGCTTCAACACTCTCGAATCTCTCCGGTAATTTCACGAACAGGTCATCACTAGTGTCTCCTCCTCCTCCTCCACCTTCGCCACCGATCTACAACATCACCGGAAACTACATGTTTCAGTTTCAGGTGGCGATAGAGTCTCCGCTCTCATCACATCACACGCAAAATCAAACCATATCGTCACCGGAAACTTCGCCTCCGAGCCCTAATCAGTCGGCAAATCATTTCGCCTCTGTTGAGTTCAGAGGGGAAGAGCGTATGCCTAGGGGAAAGTTGTTGGAGGTGAGTTCTGATGGTGCGTATGACCATTCATAGGCTACTGGATCGACCGGTGGGGATGATGATCGAACCGTAGATTGCTCAGGAGGTTATGGTGTTGGTGATGAGCTCAACGCACGTATTCAGCCTAGAAGAGTGAATATTCAATCTAACATGATCTGTGCACAGTAGGTGCTAATGTTGATCTGGTGAGTTCTTGAAACTGGTAGTGTATGCTAGTTTTGGTTGGTTGAATACGTGTTTTGAATCATATAAATCTTTGAAATAATAGTTGATCCTTGTCAGTTTTTTCAACTACAATTTCTGGATTTTGTAAGATAATAAATATGCTACAATCTGTATAACATTTCAGTGGTGTGTAAAGCTCTAACATTTTGTAAGATAATAAATATGCTACAATCTGGATTTTAACTGTAGAAATTATATATTTTATAATTTCATAAATCATTCTAAAATATTATTCTCTTATAAAATATACTAACTAAAGGTTAGATTAATAATTCGTTATTAATCAAAACGTTATTCCAATTAATCTTAAACTATGCTAAAATCATAGTTAAAATCATACATTAGCATCAAAATATAACGATTTAAACATAGTTAATGCATAGTTAATCATATTGAACCGTTTGAAATACAAACGTTTATCAATTAAAAATCTTAAAGGAATTACTTGCACACCTTGTCAAGGACATATAAGATTATAAACGGTGAAACTTAACAAACTTAAGAATCATAGTCAAACTTATTGAATTTAAACACTCGTGAACATGAAATGACATCTAAGTCTCCTCATAATCTTAAAATTTATTTCTCATGATTAAATTTCGGGACGAAATTTCTTAAAGTAGGGGAGACTGTAACATCTCGTATGTACGTAAAAAAAATAGTTTTGTTAATAATAAATATAATAATAATAATAATAATAATAATAATAATAATAATAGTTTAATTATAAAATAATAATAATAATAACAACAACAATGACTTATAAAGAATTATTTAAACTCATTTTTTAAAGTTTAAATCACGATATTATAAATGGAGATTTATTTTAAAACATTATAAATTCTTTTATGTAATTTAAATAATAAAATATATCATGGTTCAAATTTAGATTATTTAAAACCTTATAAAATCATATGTTTAATGACTAATTATTCATCTAATATATCATCATTAGTTAATAAAGTTATTCGTTAACTTTTATTAACTTCTTAAAAATTTATAAAACAATACTCTCTTTATTTGATTTTTAAGGTTTGTATTATAAAACTTTTATGATGAAATATTCTAAAAGCTCAAAACTTTATAAAATGAGTTTATAAGGGTTGCGATCATACCACCACTAATGCACCGGATCTCATCAGAACTCCGCAGTTAAGCGTGCTTGGGCGAGAGTAGTACTAGGATGGGTGACCCCCTGGGAAGTCCTCGTGTTGCAACCCTTATAAACTCATTTTATAAAGTTTTGAGCTTTTAGAATATTTCATCATAAAAGTTTTATAATACAAACCTTAAAAATCAAATAAAGAGAGTATTGTTTTATAAATTTTTAAGAAGTTAAATAAAAGTTAACGAATAACTTTATTAACTAATGATGATATATTAGATGAATAATTAGTCATTAAACATATGATTTTATAAGGTTTTAAATAATCTAAATTTGAACCATGATATATTTTATTATTTAAATTACATAAAAGAATTTATAATGTTTTAAAATAAATCTCCATTTATAATATCGTGATTTAAACTTTAAAAAATGAGTTTAAATAATTCTTTATAAGTCATTGTTGTTGTTATTATTATTATTATTTTATAATTAAACTATTATTATTATTATTATTATTATTATTATTATTATTATTATTATATTTATTATTAACAAAACTATTTTTTTACGTACATACGAGATGTTACAGTCTCCCCTACTTTAAGAAATTTCGTCCCGAAATTTAATCATGAGAAATAAATTTTAAGATTATGAGGAGACTTAGATGTCATTTCATGTTCACGAGTGTTTAAATTCAATAAGTTTGACTATGATTCTTAAGTTTGTTAAGTTTCACCGTTTATAATCTTATATGTCCTTGACAAGGTGTGCAAGTAATTCCTTTAAGATTTTTAATTGATAAACGTTTGTATTTCAAACGGTTCAATATGATTAAAAAGTTTTGTCAGGTGTGAAACACCATACATTAGATCGATACGGGACTCGACTTAACGGACATGAAAAATAAGTTCCGGATGTTTTTGGATGGAATTCATAAGAGCTTCTCGAGCAAGTAACTTTAACGGGTTTCTAGGTGACCGATTCTTGTTTACTCATGTCAATGAGGGTTCAAAGTGTTATTGGTGTAACGTTGATACAAGTATCTTGTTTGTTAAGATTAAAGATTAACTTTAGTATGAGGAAAATCGTTATGATGGGTTTTCAGAATAAATGTGGTTTTAAGGGAAAGAAATTCAGAAAGATTACTAGAGGTTGTTATAAGGAGTTCAAAGATGGTCCAAGAAATGACACAATAATAGAAATTGCATTGATCAACGAAGATAGCACTCACGATTGGATTAAAATTTAAATAATTTAGGATATTGCTGATTAAGGCAAACACAAGTAGCTTTCCAAGTAGGGCTTGCACACGCCGTTCATCAAGCCATGAACACAAATTAGTAATGTCTTTATTTGGCAGGAAGGTTGTTTTGGGAAGCTATCATTACGCAATCAGGTTTTAATGATAACTCAAAATGAAAGTTGATAAGTAAGGAATAAATGGTTCGATGTAGCTAGATCGAGTCAAAATATGAAGATAAAGGGAAAGAATTTGATTTAAGTATTTACATGCTTCAAGCTTGGAATCAAAATCAACCTAAAACAATCGGGTCTAGTTCAGAGATCATGCTTTGGCTTGATAGGTCGAATCACCAACATTGATTCACCCACCCTTCAAGTTACTACATGCTTCTCGTCACTTGATTACAACCATGGTAAGTTGAAGATCAAGAAATAAGAATAGTCATCAAGGTGTGGTTTTCACTCCTAACTTGATGATGTATTTCCAAGATATGACCATTAACTTACCAATCAAAAAGTTCGATCCCAACTCATTGTTAAGGATCCATAGAAATAAGACGAGGTAACTCACCATTAAGGTAAGGGAAATCACTCCTATCTTAACGATGAAGTTTTACAAAAACAAAATATAACAGGATGAACTTCTTCATCAAAATCCAGAATTCACTCCTACTTTGATGAGATCATTTCATTTGAGAGAATACAATCCATAAAAATGAAATTATCATCAAGGTATGGAATTCACGCCTATCTTAATGATTGAGCTTCATAATAACAAGAAAACAATCAAAGATTAACATTTGTCACCAAAGTACGGGTTTCAATCCTATTTTGGTGAGATCATGTCATTTGTGAAAAGCCATTCCAAAGAGAATACTTGGAGTCAATCCTCAAGATAGGGTAATCACTCCAATCCAGAGGATGCAATTTCATAAAATACACAATTGGAAACCATTTATCGAAACGAATAGAGATTCATCAAAGTAAGGGAATTACCCCTGTTTTGATGGGATAGAATCATTTAGGAGATACGAGTGTTCTTAGTCATAGGTTGACTTGCAACCTTCGCATTTCCCACGGTGCAAGCGGTACGAAGTTTGACTTAACGATGAAAGGAAAATAATATTAATTAGAAATTCAGGAAATTTCAAGTTACATCAATGAAACCAAAAGGAAAATCATGCTTATAAAATTTAAGGTCAAAGTTCGAGGTAACAGGATTTGTTATGATAGTGTTCAAATCTTGGATAATTAAAATCGGGAAGACGAAATCAAGGATAAAATGGTTCGACATCACAATGAGATGTGAACATTCGATTCACAATCGAAAGGAAAATCCAAGGACTTCTCAAGATATGAGGTCAACCATAACCTTATTGAAGACACGCGTACTTATAAGTGATCAATCATCACAAAGGTTTCGAGTCAAGTAAATGGATTCAATGATTGAGTCAAATCACCATTTACACTTTGTTTAGACAAAGTATCCCGAGATGTAGAAATTCCACTTACAGCATTGCATGTTCTTAGTTACGGGACACATCCTTAAGAAGACTTGAGAACCATAGGTAACGGTTTAAAGTTTTAAAGACATATGGTTTAGATTCCCAATATCTTTGGGTATGTTAAAATCCATGTTCACGTTGGTCAAGGTATAGAAATAGTTACATGGAACGTTGAGTTCAATAACGTTACATGTTACACGTTGAGCGTTTAAACGTAAGAGTTGAAATGTAGGATGGGTTTAATATTAACAGAAATATTATTTAGGTTAAGAATGAGAAAGTATTTAAACTTTGATAATAAACTAGTTCAAGGATTCAAGGATTTTTAAGATACAAAAGGATGGTTCCATTTGGTAACGCATTACCATTTGGAATCGTTGACACGTCAAGGTAAATTGACTCATTTGCCTAAGAAATATTGTGTGACACATAGACACCTGTATTCTGGATTTCCTGGCAAAAAGCCCTCCCCAACCTTGACGGCGGAATCGTCGAGGTGTGAGGGATAAGATTGTTCACAGCCACATAACGCTATGTTTAAATGTAAATAATCAAATTAATAGTTTCAATAGGAATTACAAACATAAGTCTCAATCACGAAATACATTCAAACAAATATCAAAACATAACATAACATTTCATTTATTTAACTAGGTCCACGTCCTAGTTTTATTGCAAGCTTCAAAAGACCACATTAAACTTGGGGGTCACCTGAAACATGATAAAAATAAAAGGTCAACTAAAAATAGTTGGTGAGTTTCCAATGTTTTCATACATAATATGAAAAGTTTATAAGTTGCAATTCGTGTCATAGATTATAAGCTAGTAAGGTTATAGAACACATATCTTCACAATCAAACCTCGACTTGATTACAAGTATATAAGATTGGCTAAGTGTATTTGGTTCCCTAGTGCACAAGCATACGGCTCCTAGGAGTCGGCAATACATCGACTTTAGCACCAAATAGGCTTGTCAGGCCCAAAGATCTAAGACGTCGCCAGGCTAGCAATAGTTAATGATTGTAACAAACTATGTATCTCATATAATCACTTACAACATACAAATAACCATGACAAGATATAAAGATGAATTGCAAGTGCTTTACAAGTCTCAAACGTTTATAAGTGTGTAATATATAAGTATCATGTTTCACCCCAAAATGGTGTGAAATAAAGTAAAAGGGGCAAGGAAAACTCACATGTCAAATAAGTATATAATGACGACTAATAAGAATAATAGTAGGCGTCGTTCCAACGTGAATCGTTACAAGGCACCTAAATATGTAAATATATATTCACAAGGTTAAAGTCTTAATAATAAGCTTTAATGTTTTAACGTGAACTAGGGTTTCAATTGAAATTATGAGGTTTGTCGAGTAATTAAATTTATAAAGTAATTATTCGCGTTTCGATCCATTAGAAGAATTTCATATATGTGTTTTAGTATTTTAAGAATGAATTTTTAGTATAAAAATTGATAAGGTTTAACATATATAAAACTTTATAATTATTTAAGATTAATTGGAATATCGTTTTAATTAATAACAAATTATTAATCTAACCTTTAGTTTGTATATTTTACAAGAGATTAATATTTTAAAATGATTTATGAAATTATAAAATATATAATTTCTACAAACTTTTATTATTTATTATTTAAGACAAATAATTATTTATTATTTGAAACAATAATAATTAATAACTAAAACATGAAAATACTCCAATAGAAATGTTTTGTTAAGATAAACAAATTTTAAAGTCTATTTTATAAGTTATTTAACTAGTTTTATTATTTGTTTTAATAAAATAAAATCAAATATTAATATATTTTAAGAAATAAATTTGCATAAATTGGTTTGATGTAAAGAAAAATATTTAAAGTTTATAAAACTGGTTTCAAAAATTTTTATAATTTTTTTATGCAATTTTTAGGGGCCAAAAAGGCCTTAAAAAAATAATGGGGGTTCCCGGGTTCGAACCCGGGACCTCCACTGTGAGGTGCGATGTGTGTAACCGGTGAACCAAAGGCCGTGGCCGCGGTATGTTTTGGTTCCCAAATCTTAAAAGCAGTGTTACAAATAAATCCCCAATCCGGATGAACCCTAGGTTCGTTCGGATTCAAATCGAAGGCCAATTCGTCGTTGTTAACACTGAGGATCATGGGGCTTTTATTCCCCATGGTTTAACGAATGTAATTGTATTGTTACTTACCTGTATTGAGTTCGATTTTTATGAGGAGAGTCTCAAGAACAAGCCGCGGCAGGGGAGTCGATCGAAGGTGATGAAATAGGCAGTGAAAATCCAATTAATCTCGTATGCAGATTCGTATGGTGATGAGGAATGAAAGCCCTCAATCCAAATCGATTAAGAATGCTCGTACAGTGGGTTAGATTGAGTTGCAGGTTCGCGATGACGATGATGATCGATGGAGTGTTTTCAATTGTTTTGAACGAAATTGAAGTCACAGGAGCGTTATAAATGATCTTAAGTGTGTTAGTGCGATTTGAATTCGATTATTAAAGTTTGTAGTACGATCTGAGGCCTGTAAAAGGGGCCGACATCGCGTGGAGAGGACAGGGACGAATTGCAGTCTGATTTTCGAATTAAACTATAGGCATGCGTTCGAATCTTGCACATGAGGCTGTCAGGGTGTTTGTTTTGATTTAAAATGGAGTATTTTGGCCGCTGCGGGCTCGCCGGAGCCGATGGCCGGCGGCGATGTCTCCGACGGGAAAAAGGGGGGGGCGGTTTGGGGGTTTGAAATATTTACAACAATGGTCCCTGTAGTTTCTAATACTTTTTATTTTTGGCAGATTTTCATTTATTACAAATAACAAATATTGTTTTATCTATTTCTAAGATCATTATTTTTATTATTATTATTATTATTATTAGTATTATTATTTCCATTAATATTATGGTTATTATTTTTATAATTAGATTAGCATTATTATTACTATTATTATTAGTTATTATTATTAGTTATTATTATTATCATTATTATTATTATTATTTTTTGTAATTTTATTATTATTATTATTATCTTTATAATTATTATTATTGTTATTACTATTAATTTATTATTTATTATTAGCAGAACTAACTTTATATTAATTCAAAATTACAAGATGTTACAGTCTCCCCAACTTGAAAGAATTTCGTCCCGAAATTAAAAATGAAACTATGCGAATAAGTACGGGTATTTCTTCTTCATGTGCTCCTCACGTTCCCAAGTAAATTCAGCGCCGCGCTTATTCTCCCAACGAACCTTGACGATTGGGGTTGTGGTGGTTCTAGTCTTCTTCATAATGCGATCCATAACTTCAACGGGTTTCTCGACAAAGTGTAATGACTCGTCGATCTGGATGTCATCCAACGGGACATGCAGACCTTCGTCAGCCAGACACTTCCTCAAATTCGAAACATGGAACACAGGATGAATTCCACAAAGGTCGGAAGGTAATTCCAGTTTGTAAGCCACTTTCCCAATCCTTTTCAGAATCTTGAAAGGTCCTACAAATCTTGGAGCCAGTTTAACCTTTCTTCCAAAGCGAACAACACCCTTCCACGGTGAAACCTTAAGAAGAACCATCTCCCCAACTTGGAATTCCAATGGCTTACGTCGCTTATCAGCATAGCTCTTTTGTCGACTTCTTGCCACTTTAAGGTTCTTTCGGATGATAGAAACTTTATCGGTCGTCTCTTGTATTAGTTCAGGACCAGTGATGAGGTTTTCACCAATGTCGGTCCAGCAGATCGGTGAACGACATTTTCGACCATAAAGTGCTTCGAATGGTGCCATCTTGATACTCGAGTGATAACTATTGTTATACGAAAATTCCGCAAGCGATAGATGCGTATCCCAATCACCACCAAAGTCAAGGACACACAGGCGTAGCAAATCCTCCAGGGTTTGGATCGTCCGCTCGGTTTGACCATCAGTTTGAGGATGGTAATCCGTGCTTAGATCTAGTTGTGTACCCAAGAGTTCTTGCATAGACGTCCAAAAATGCGAAGTGAAACGAGCGTCACGGTCGGATATGATGTGAAGAGGCACCCCATGACGACTTACAATCTCATCAACGTATATACGAGCCAACCTTGATGTCTTGTAAGTGTCACGTATGGGTATAAAATGTGCCGATTTGGTCAATCGGTCAACGATCACCCATATGCTATCATGTCCTTGAGAGGTTCGGGGTAGTTTAGTTATGAAGTCCATGGATATGTGTTCCCACTTCCACATAGGAATCTCGGGTTGTTCAAGTAACCCACTTGGACGTTGATGTTCGGCTTTAACCTTCGTACACGTGAGGCACTTAGCTACATAAGTCGCTATGTCTTTCTTCATCCCAGGCCACCAATATTGACCACGCAGGTCCATGTACATTTTATCGGAGCCAGGATGAATAGAATAACGAGTTTGATGAGCTTCATCCATGACAAGGGTACGAAGATTATCACGATTTGGAACCCAAATTCGATTCGCGAAGTACATCAACCCATTAGGTTTCGTCTCCAGTTGAGTTAGAAGGTTATGCTCCAGTTCACCCTTCATTCTTCCTTCTTGTTGAGTCATTTGTTGAGCCTCCAAGATACTAGACTCGATGTCACTATCTATTCTCAAATTTTGTAGCAGTACGGTAGCCTTGTTGACATCTAGCCGAATTTCAGTATCGAATCTTCTCAAAGCATCAAACCACTGTCGTCGATCGCGAATCTCTTGAAACGAGGTCATCTTGTTATGGACTTTACGACTTAGTGCATCGGCTACGACATTTGCCTTCCTAGGGTGGTAACGAATGTCACAGTCATAATCATTAATCAACTCAACCCAACGACGTTGTCTCATATTGAGATCTTTTTGAGTAAAAACGTGTTGAAGGCTTTTGTGATCGGTGTAGACTATACATTTCGTACCATAAAGGTAATGCCTCCAAATTTTCAAGGCAAAAACAACAGCACCAAGCTCGAGATCGTGGGTTGTGTAATTCACCTCGTGAACCTTCAATTGTCTTGATGCATATGCTATGATCTTTCCTCGTTGCATAAGAACGCAACCAAGGCCTTGTTTTGATGCATCACAATATACGGTGAAATCTTCGTTTCCATCGGGTAGGGTCAAGATAGGAGCATTGCACAGTTTGTGCTTTAACGCTTCAAAAGCTTCCTCTTGTTCGGGCCCCCACTCGAATGGTTTATTCTTTTGTGTCAAGGAAGTGAGTGGCTTCGCGATCCTTGAAAAGTTGGCGATGAATCGTCGGTAATAACCAGCAAGACCAAGGAAAGAACGAATCTCGGTCGGAGTCGTGGGAGCACCCCAATTTTTCACAGCTTCCACCTTTGCAGGGTCAACGTGAATTCCTTGGCTATTCACCACGTGTCCTAGAAATTGAACTTCCTCGAGCCAGAAATCACACTTAGAGAACTTCGCATACAGTTGTTCCTTCTTCAACAGATCGAGGATTTGACGGAGATGAAGTTCATGATCGGAACGGGACTTGGAATAAATGAGAATGTCATCGATGAAAACGATGACAAATTTGTCTAGGTATGGCTTGCACACCCGGTTCATAAGATCCATGAAGACAGCAGGAGCATTTGTTAAGCCGAAAGGCATAACCGTAAACTCGTAGTGTCCATAACGAGTACGAAACGCGGTCTTTGGGATGTCATCGTCATGGACTCGTAATTGATGATATCCAGAACGTAGATCAATCTTCGAGAATATAGCAGCTCCTTGAAGTTGATCGAACAGGTCGTCGATACGAGGAAGGGGATACCGGTTCTTGATGGTCAACTTGTTGAGCTCCCGGTAATCGATACACATACGGAATGACCCATCTTTCTTCTTTACAAATAAGACAGGTGCACCCCAAGGAGAAGAACTAGGGCGAATGAAACCTTTATCAGTCAATTCTTGAAGTTGACTAGAGAGTTCTTGCATTTCCGATGGTGCAAGCCGATATGGTGACTTAGCCACGGGGTTTGCTCCCGATATCAAGTCAATTTTAAACTCGACTTCACGTACGGGAGGTAAACCGCTAAGGTCATCGGGAAATACTTCAGGAAAGTCTCGTACGATAGGGACATCCTTAAGTCCTTTCCCTTTGACTTTTGTGTTGACCACGTAAGCTAAGAAGGCCATATATTTCTTGGTTAAGCACTTTCGGGCTTGAGTGCAAGACATGAGTTTAAGTCTTTGGGATGGTTTCTCGCCGAACACTTTCAAAGTATCCCCAGATGGTAACGGTATACGGATACTCTTCTCAAAGCAAACGATCTCGACATGGTGTTTGGCTAGCCAATCCATACCAATGATGACGTCGAAGCTTCCAAGTTCCATAGGAATAAGATCAATGGAGAATTCGTGTTCGTTAAGGCTTATGATGCAATCACGTATTATGGCGTCAACGACAATAGATTTCCCATCGGCGACTTTGACCGTGTAGGGTCTTTTCAGATTAATACGTGGTTTAGCAAGTACGGGTTCGAATTCTAACGACACGAAACTCTTATCCGCACCCGAATCAAATAATACAGATGCATAATGATCATTCACAAGATACATACCTGTTTGGTAAAAATTTTATTATTGAATACGTTGAATACAAAGATAGAAAACATCAATAGTACATGAAATGATTTAAACAGGATTCAACGTCGTACCATTCACAACGTCATTGCTGACTTGTGCTTGGTTAGCGTTGATATTGAAAGCACGTCCTCGGGCTGGTGGCACATTACCCACAGGGCGAGGGCATTGTGGGCGGAAATGACCAGGTTCTCCACAATTGTAGCAAACACGGTTTGTGACCATGGCGGCGTTGTTAGGAGCACGGTGACAAGTCGCCACCCAGTGACCATATTTACCACATAAGGTACAGATACGGCATGGTTGATTCCCCGGATGATGATACCTACACGTGTTGCACATGGGTTGCGGACCAGCATAGGCTCTAGCCCCAGGCACTTGTGCCACAGGTGCAGTGGCAGGTACAAGTTGTTTTTGGGGTTGTTTGGTTGCAGCCACAGCATAGTTGCGTGCCGGTGTAAACTTGCGCTTCTTGTTGTTGTTGTTGTTGTTGGATGGTTCAGCTTGGTCTCCTTAATGTCCTCACTAGCCATCTTTTCCACCTTCTTTGCACCTTTCACAGACATGGTGCCTGCTCGAATATGGTTCTCGGTGAGTTGAGCGGTGATAGTAATGGCTTCTTCTAAAGTTGTGGGTCGGCTACCCACTACAGCATCTTGAATTTTGGGCGGTACACCCTTAATGAATTTCTCGATGTTGCGGGGAACGGTATCGACCATGTGAGGCAATAACAAACTCAACTCATGATGCCTAGTTGAGTAGGCCAAATGATCACCATCGTTTTGCTTCAAATTCCAGAATTCTTCTTCCAGCTTTTGCAATTCACTTCTCGGGCAGAACTTCGCGATGGCGATGTTCTTGAACTCATCCCAAGAGAGTGCCAAAATAGCATCAGCTCCTCGGATTCTCTTCTCGCTATTCCACCAGGTAAGTGCTCTTTGTTGGAGCATACTAGTGGCATAACGGACTTTGAGTGCCTCGGGACACTCACAATTGGCGAAAGTGTTCTCCATGCCTTCGAACCACTCAAGAAGACCAGTGGCTCCTTCCTTGCCACTAAAGTTGGTGGGTTTGCACGAGTTGAAGTGTTTGAAGGTGCAAGTACGATCGTTCCCATTTCGGTTGTTGCTATTTTCTCCTTGAGCACCGTTGTTGTTTCCATTGGTGTTGTTGCTATTAGCCATCATGGTGCTAGTAAGTTCAGCAACCATGGTTGGGAGCACAGCAGCCATTTGTTTGGCGATCATTGCTGCCAGCTTGCGGTTGGAGTTTCCACGTTTTGCAAGTTGTCGAGACATGCTGGACATAAAAAGGAGCCAGTTGCGGGAGTGAGGATAACAAAGAATATTAGTTTAGACAAAGGTAGGCTAAAGGTTGTAAGGTACACGGAATGATTCCATTTGATAACGCATTATCATTTGGAACCGTGGACACGTCAAGGTAAGTTGACTCATTTGCCTTAGAGATTTGTGTATTTTGACCATAGTTTATCACTCATCCCAGAAATCCCCAGGTAAGCGTAACGGGCCCCTCAATGAGATTTATACGAATACGCTTGCCTTAGCTCGAAGGCTTTTTGCCAGGAAATCCAGAATACAGGTGTCTATGTGTCACACAATATTTCTTAGGTTCATGAAATCAAAACCTTGATGAGATTTATATAGATTAGACATAACGTCTAAAGATCCAAGTCATAAGCATAAGTATACGATTTCCACGTGTTGTCGAGAATAAGATTAAGAGGTTTCATGTTCGGGGAGAGTCTACGAGTCAAATGTAAGTTTTGGGAGACATGTAGAAATGTTTAGGCAATCCTATGCTAAGGCATCAAATTGCACATAAGGGAACATAGCATCATGTAGCATGCAAACCATATACTTTTAAAAGATAGAAATATAATTCTATAAGGTTCATGCATATGCTATAGTCTAGGTCACCATTTCTAATAACCTAATTCCCTATAGTTACGGGCTCTGATACCAATCTGTCACACCCCAACCTTGACGGCGGAATCGTCGAGGTGTGAGGGATAAGATTGTTCACAGCCACATAACGCTATGTTTAAATGTAAATAATCAAATTAATAGTTTCAATAGGAATTACAAACATAAGTCTCAATCACGAAATACATTCAAACAAATATCAAAACATAACATAACATTTCATTTATTTAACTAGGTCCACGTCCTAGTTTTATTGCAAGCTTCAAAAGACCACATTAAACTTGGGGGTCACCTGAAACATGATAAAAATAAAAGGTCAACTAAAAATAGTTGGTGAGTTTCCAATGTTTTCATACATAATATGAAAAGTTTATAAGTTGCAATTCGTGTCATAGATTATAAGCTAGTAAGGTTATAGAACACATATCTTCACAATCAAACCTCGACTTGATTACAAGTATATAAGATTGGCTAAGTGTATTTGGTTCCCTAGTGCACAAGCATACGGCTCCTAGGAGTCGGCAATACATCGACTTTAGCACCAAATAGGCTTGTCAGGCCCAAAGATCTAAGACGTCGCCAGGCTAGCAATAGTTAATGATTGTAACAAACTATGTATCTCATATAATCACTTACAACATACAAATAACCATGACAAGATATAAAGATGAATTGCAAGTGCTTTACAAGTCTCAAACGTTTATAAGTGTGTAATATATAAGTATCATGTTTCACCCCAAAATGGTGTGAAATAAAGTAAAAGGGGCAAGGAAAACTCACATGTCAAATAAGTATATAATGACGACTAATAAGAATAATAGTAGGCGTCGTTCCAACGTGAATCGTTACAAGGCACCTAAATATGTAAATATATATTCACAAGGTTAAAGTCTTAATAATAAGCTTTAATGTTTTAACGTGAACTAGGGTTTCAATTGAAATTGTGAGGTTTGTCGAGTAATTAAATTTATAAAGTAATTATTCGCGTTTCGATCCATTAGAAGAATTTCATATATGTGTTTTAGTATTTTAAGAATGAATTTTTAGTATAAAAATTGATAAGGTTTAACATATATAAAACTTTATAATTATTTAAGATTAATTGGAATATCGTTTTAATTAATAACAAATTATTAATCTAACCTTTAGTTTGTATATTTTACAAGAGATTAATATTTTAAAATGATTTATGAAATTATAAAATATATAATTTCTACAAACTTTTATTATTTATTATTTAAGACAAATAATTATTTATTATTTGAAACAATAATAATTAATAACTAAAACATGAAAATACTCCAATAGAAATGTTTTGTTAAGATAAACAAATTTTAAAGTCTATTTTATAAGTTATTTAACTAGTTTTATTATTTGTTTTAATAAAATAAAATCAAATATTAATATATTTTAAGAAATAAATTTGCAAAAATTGGTTTGATGTAAAGAAAAATATTTAAAGTTTATAAAACTGGTTTCAAAAATTTTTAGAATTTTTTTATGCAATTTTTAGGGGCCAAAAAGGCCTTAAAAAAATAATGGGGGTTCCCGGGTTCGAACCCGGGACCTCCACTGTGAGGTGCGATGTGTGTAACCGGTGAACCAAAGGCCGTGGCCGCGGTATGTTTTGGTTCCCAAATCTTAAAAGCAGTGTTACAAATAAATCCCCAATCCGGATGAACCCTAGGTTCGTTCGGATTCAAATCGAAGGCCAATTCGTCGTTGTTAACACTGAGGATCATGGGGCTTTTATTCCCCATGGTTTAACGAATGTAATTGTATTGTTACTTACCTGTATTGAGTTCGATTTTTATGAGGAGAGTCTCAAGTACAAGCCGCGGCAGGGGAGTCGATCGAAGGAGATGAAATAGGCAGTGAAAATCCAATTAATCTCGTATGCAGATTCGTATGGTGATGAGGAATGAAAGCCCTCAATCCAAATCGATTAAGAATGCTCGTACAGTGGGTTAGATTGAGTTGCAGGTTCGCGATGACGATGATGATCGATGGAGTGTTTTCAATTGTTTTGAACGAAATTGAAGTCACAGGAGCGTTATAAATGATCTTAAGTGTGTTAGTGCGATTTGAATTCGATTATTAAAGTTTGTAGTGCGATCTGAGGCCTGTAAAAGGGGCCGACATCGCGTGGAGAGGACAGGGACGAATTGCAGTCTGATTTTCGAATTAAACTATAGGCATGCGTTCGAATCTTGCACATGAGGCTGTCAGGGTGTTTGTTTTGATTTAAAATGGAGTATTTTGGCCGCTGCGGGCTCGCCGGAGCCGATGGCCGGCGGCGATGTCTCCGACGGGAAAAAGGGGGGGCGGTTTGGGGGTTTGAAATATTTACAACAATGGTCCCTGTAGTTTCTAATACTTTTTATTTTTGGCAGATTTTCATTTATTACAAATAACAAATATTGTTTTATCTATTTCTAAGATCATTATTTTTATTATTATTATTATTATTAGTATTATTATTTCCATTAGTATTATGGTTATTATTTTTATAATTAGATTAGCATTATTATTACTATTATTATTAGTTATTATTATTAGTTATTATTATTATCATTATTATTATTATTATTTTTTGTAATTTTATTATTATTATTATTATCTTTATAATTATTATTATTGTTATTACTATTAATTTATTATTTATTATTAGCAGAACTAACTTTATATTAATTCAAAATTACAAGATGTTACAATTCAATCTAACATGATCTGTGCACAGTAGGTGCTAATGTTGATCTGGTGAGTTCTTGAAACTGGTAGTGTATGCTAGTTTTGGTTGGTTGAATACGTGTTTTGAATCATATAAATCTTTGAAATAATAGTTGATCCTTGTCAGTTTTTTCAACTACAATTTCTGGATTTTGTAAGATAATAAATATGCTACAATCTGTATAACATTTCAGTGGTGTGTAAAGCTCTAACATTTTAACTGTATAATATGAAGGGTAGTTTAGTCTTTTAATAAGAGAGTTAACAGAATAAGTTAACGGTGTTAATGTTTTGGATTCAAATGGGAACAAAAATGAAACGTTAGGGGGTATATGAGGATTTTTAAACTGTAGAGATGCAAATGATCAAAATCATCAAACCCCAAGGATGCAAATGGTAATTTACTCTTTTTAATTTAATAAAAAACATTTTTAATATGAAATGAATTATTGTTAGCAGACTTATACACCACTCTAATATATTACTTTCCAGTTGTGAGTAATTACGTATGATACCATCCATTTATCTTTATAATTGTCATCATTACATTCATTATTGTTCCACTTTATCCGCTTACTACATAATTAACTTATTCTTTTCAAGGGCAATCTTGAGGTTTGACAATAGAAAACCCTATATAGTGTGACATTCAAACATAAAAAGAAAAAGTAAAAGTAAAAGTAAAACAATAATATTAATGCATTAAATATCTTGGAATCTTTTTAACATTATAGTACACAGTGAATGGTCGTGATAAAAAAATTCTAATATTATAACTATTTATATGATACATATAGAGCTATACGACATGTATAGTAAATTTTAATACTAAAAATTCTGGGGCTATTAAATAAGTTATGCGCCTCATATAGTTTTATATGACTATACCATACGACAGACATATTACATGACCCGTATCGAATTCTTTTTTTTGAAAATCAGACTTCATTAAAAAACACGAACCAGGAATCTCCAAGAGGGAGACGCCCGCTCGAAGTTACATTACCTCAATACAAAATGACTTCCAACCTTTCCAATCAACCTTCCCCCCATTAAATCTATTCCTATACCACAAATAACCCAAAGACTTGACATCAGACACAATCTTCGGGACGCTGATCTCCTCATTATTGAATATTTTCCCATTCCTAGCTTTCCAGATAGCCCAACACGTCAAAATGATCACACCATAGACAAGTTGATTCCGGTCATTAGACCCATCCACAGTAGTTGCCAGAACTAAAATATCCCGAAAGAAAAACATGAAACCTTTTGGAATATTACACCAATTACATATAGCATCCCATACGCCATTCGCATAAAAACAAGCTGAGAAGATGTGATCCGTGCTTTCTTCCGCCTCGCCACACATTGAACAATTCATGAGATCACACACCCGTATCGAATTCTTGGGTGTCTATAAATCGGGTCCCGAAAAAAGTTGTAGGGTCATTAATCCATTTTCGAAACCCACATGTTTCAAACGTGGATCGTGTTGTTGCTTTGTTCAAATTGAGTGGGGAGAATGATGAGGTTTTTTCATGGAACTAATCAGTAAGAGGTTGATTTCAAAATGAGAATAGTTTAAATACTCATATCATTGTTTAAAACAAATATTGATAATTATGGATATTATATTAAAAGAAAAGTAGAATTATGATGGTTTAAATTTAATATGTTTATAAATAAATAAATGATTCTAACTAAGATATAAAAATTCAAATAAATAAATGATTCTAAAAGATATAAAAATCCATAAAACTAAATTTTGATTAAAATGATTCATAATTTTATACTTATAAAGCAAATATTTAAAATAAGATAAGATAAAAGAAAAGTTAGATTCATGAGATCACATACCCTCCGCCCTTCTTTATGATTACAATTTATATAATACTAATTTTCAACTCTTTCATGTGTAAAAAGATTGTACATACAAATTTTTTATACATAAAGGGTCATACATAATTACATATGTTTTATGTATCTATACTAATATATAATACACTAACTTTAGTAAACCCGTGTATTACACGGATTGAGTAAATAAAATATTAATATAATAAAATTTAATAATTATAAAATGATACTCTAATAATAAAACAGTAAAAATCATATTAAAATGTCATTTCTAAAAATTTTCCTATTATAACTCTCAATTTGGATTATATTTTGTTTTCAAAAATGAATTTTTAAAAATACAAATTTTAAAATATTTTATATTTTTAAAAAAGTTTTATGCTTTAGAAAAATTTATTGTTTTATAAAAAATATTTATTTAGAAATAAAATTAATAAATAGATTTCTTTCTTAATTTATTAAATCTAAAAAGGTGTTAAAGAAATATTATTACTAATTAAGGTAATTATTTAATAGGAGAGAGAGACGGGAAAATTTTGGTGAGAATGATTGTGGAGTTGCCACGTGTCATCTCAAAATACCTTTTTATTAGAGTATGTAGATTTTAAGATCATAAAATAGTAATTTACTCAAATTATAAGACTTTAATACAATATTTTAAGCATAAACTACAAGTGCCATATGCAATAGTTCCATTTTTACATCTATTTAATAAACTATTTTAATTAATATACTATTTAATATACATTATTAATACATTATTTAATAATATGATATTATTTAATTCAATATATTAAATATTATATTATTTGTAATACTTGAAAATGATATTTAAATTTATTAAATACAATTTAAATAATTAAGTATACAACTAACATTTATAATAACTAATAGCTATAATTTTTAGAAGTATTTTAGGAAATGAGCCCAGAAAACTATCAATCTATAACCAACTCAAAATTAGAGTAGCTGATGGGGTAGAAGGAGGAATTCTATATTCTATAGCCTATGCGTCTGCTTCTGATGATAGAAGTAGGCTCCCGGTACGGCACGAGGAGTTAACGACCGAACATTCTCCAACCTAGGGATCACCAGGCAGCTCTTTCGCTCTATAGGGATCGGGGGGCATATCACAATTCTTCTTGGTATTATACTGTCATTTTGCTTCAAAAAATGTACCACATTGCTTCAAAGAAATGTACCACATTATTTAATATCTAATCTCATAACAAATCTTTTCATTATTGTATCAAAGCAATTCAACCTATACTATGTCGAATGTGATTTTTCTTGAAAATATTTGTTAAATTTTAATCGTGTTCAATACTTATGTTTGCTTAAAAGTTGGGTCATTCAATAATTTCTGTTAATGCTAATTAGTTTTGTAACTTTGTTAGCTCAAACATATGATAATAATTATAAGCCATACAAGAGATTTAAACCATAAAACAAAACAATTGATAAATTAAGTAAAATATAACAAGTATAGACTTATAAATTGTTCATTTCGTCAAAACGAGCGAGTTACCCGCTAGTAACTATTTAATATAGTGTTGTGTGTTAATTTTTTTTTTCTTTGTGCCATCTTTATTTTAGTTTTCTAGTTACGTTGATTGATATTGTCTTTTCATTTAGCGTGTTAGTGACAATGTTCCAATGTTAGTTTCTTACATGGTCTTACGTCTCTCACCCCTTCGAATCGCAGGTCTACAGTAACGTTTCGATGTTAGTTTTTTCACGATCTTATCCCCGCACCGTTTTCAACATCCGAGTTCACAACATCTCAAAGTAGTTTTTTTATTATGATTTTACGCACATACCGTAAAGCGATGTCTTAATACTAGTATTTTATTTTCTAAATGAAATCAAAATTATACTTTTAACTAGTACGAAATAACTTCGTATTTACCTAATTGGTTTATCGTAAAGAGTGTTTAAGGGTCAATCATGTTTCCAAATGTATGTATACTTTTCTCAAACGTAAAATTTCACTTGCGTGTAATATGTTTTTGGACTATTTTTTATAATATTGCATTAAAGAATAACCCCGGGAGATAAAATCAAACAAACATAATAAAATGTATTAAACTCTTGGCCTAATGGTTCAAGGGTGAGATGAAAATATTTTTTCTCTTTTAAAGATTTAAGGTTTAAACTTTAACATTAATGATTAATTACTAATTTGGTGTTACTGACTTCTAACCTATAACATGTCGTTCATATATAATATAACATGTAATAAAAATGGACTTTTATTATTT
Source organism: Flaveria linearis (assembly GCA_024085815.1). Taxonomy (NCBI): domain Eukaryota; kingdom Viridiplantae; phylum Streptophyta; class Magnoliopsida; order Asterales; family Asteraceae; genus Flaveria; species Flaveria linearis. Next base: position 16,715,267 of record CM044002.1, read on the forward strand.
ACCTATATGTTAATGATCAAAATAAATGAATACCACCAACAACCACTCATATACCATTACATTGTGTTATGTATCTTGCCTTGATTACACATGTTTAGCTTTGAAAGACATTAGATTTGAAAGATATAAACAAATTAAGAGACATGAAAGGATGATGGGGAAAGTAAACTCGTATAGGGAGACGAGAGACCGTCATGGAGTACGGTCTGTTGTCGACCACCTCAAAACAATCGCACAAACAGTGACGATGGTAGTTTTGAAGCCAAAAACTAGAGAGTGCGATGTATACCAATTTAAGAAACATAACATAAAACCACTTTATGACAATACATAAATAAATAGATTTACAAAGTATATATTATCAAAGTATTTGTATGACATCTTAAAACTTGAGGTTCTTAATACATTAAAGAGAGAGAGACATTTTACATTTCACATAGCATGAATGATCTTCTAACGTTATAAAAGTTTACAATGTATCATATTTATAAATACTAACAATTATCATGTTGCATATCACTTATGTAGAAGATACAACTCTCAAGGACTCTTTTTATCTTGTTTTCCCCTTCAACTTAAACTCTATAGTTTGTCATAACTTTTTAATTCCATTCTTAAACCACAACTTTTTGTTTTTCCTCCACAACTTTTATAAAATGATAAATTCTGAACGTACCGTTGCAACATATGATACAAGTTTTATTTAAAACTGAATTTTCGTGAAGATATACAATACGAGTCAACCCGCGGTCAATCAACAATTCAACATCTTAGGTCGCGTGGAGTCACGGTTAGCTTAAAAAATGTGTTCCATGTCATAAAAAAATTGTCAACCGTAATTTGGCCGGTTGTAGCGTGTATTCAAACTTCACGTGGTCAACATTTCATGTTACATTAATAAACACCAACATTAAAACCACCAAAGAAAATACCCTTTTTAATTCTCCGACCACTCTCCGGCCCCACACACCACCTACTCTCCACCACCACCACCATCACCATCACCACCACCACCACCACCACACCCCCTATATATACACACATAAATACATACAACATACATACACAAACCACCATCATATTATCCACCATTAACATCTCAAATCACAATCACCACTTCATCAACAACGCTTGAGTTTGCTTCAATGGCTTCTGCTTCAGCTTCTCTGCTATCAATCCCCTCACACCTCAAGCTATCACGCACCACCGGAGCTCCGGCGAATCTCCTCTCATTCAAAACCTCAATCGCCCCTGTTTTCTCTCAGAAACTGACCACCGCCGTCAGTCTCTCCGGCAGCCGGAGATCACTCACCGTCAAGAGCCAAATCAACCCATCAGATTCATCCAGACCCAGTAAGTAAAATACTAATTTGATGATTAATTTGTCGTCAAGGGTTTTGAACCTTTGATTAATTTGATGATTCTGTGTGATCTGTAGCGAAAGTTCATCAGCTGTGTGTGTATGAGATCAACGAAAGAGACCGTGGTAGCCCTGCGTATCTCCGATTGGGTCAAAAACCCGTGAATTCCCTCGGTGATCTCGTCCCCTTCACCAACAAAGTAAATATTATCATCTTTCGATTTTGGGTTTTCATCTTTCAACGTTTTTGTTCGTTTTTCACTTCACCGGAGATCTGAAACTTTTACCAACTCCGATGCAGGTTTACAGTGCAGATCTTCAAACAAGATTAGGGATCACCGCCGGAATCTGTATTCTGATAAAAAACATGCCGGAGACAAAAGGCGATCGATACGAGGCGATTTACAGCTTCCATTTGGGGGATTACGGGCAGATATCGGTGCAGGGTGCTTACGTCACGACGGAGGAAACTTACCTCTCCGTCACCGGCGGCACCGGAGTGTTCGCCGGAGCGTACGGTCAAGTGAAGCTTCAGCAGCTGGTGTTTCCGTTCAAGCTGTTTTACACTTTTTATCTGCAGGGGTTGTCGGCTGATCTGCCGTCGGAGCTGCTGGTGACACCTGTTCCGCCGTCGCCGGCGGTGGAGGCGTCGCCGGCGGCGAAGGCTGCTGAAGCTGGGGCTACAGCTCCTAATTACACTGATTAAAGTGGTGATGATGATGTGTAGTGATGGAAGCACATTAACCTTTGTTTAGTTTAGTTGAGTTATTTTAGTGGTGTTTTGAGTTGTATTTGAAGCTTTATGGGTTGTACTTTGAGGGGTGAAAGCGAAAAAGTGAGGCATAAAGGCCCACACGAGAAAGTGATGGATTGGGGCGTCTATTTTTGTTGGGCTTTCTGAAAGAGCATTATCAATAAATAAATTTTATGTTTTATTAAAGGAAGATGTTATTTTATAAAGTGTATCTTTACTATAAAATGTGAGAACACACAGTAAGGCTAAAAAAATTAAAAATAAAATTTAATCTCACAATCTAAATCAAATTTCAAAACATACTTCGGAGTCTCTGTTACTCTCGTCGTCCTCTTTCAGAAAAAAATAAAAAATAAAAAATAAAAAAATTCATTGTGTCTTTTATGACACACGTCATTGTGTCTTTCATAATGACACAATGACGTTATTGTGTCTTTCATAATGACACAATGACGTTATTGTGTCTTTCATAATGACACAATGACGTCATTGTGTCTTTCATAAATCACACGATAAAAAAACGTTAATTTTTTTATTTTTCGTTTATTTTTTAGTGAGGATGGCTAGAGCAACAAAAGCTCGGAATTAATTTTTTGAAATTCGATTTAGATTGTGAGATATAAATTTTTTTGACTTTTTTTACTCATTGTGTATTTTTATACTTTATTGTAAAAATACACTTTGTACTTTAACATCTTTCTTTACTAAAAATATAAAGAAAGTTGTATTTTCTTTTAACAAACAAACAATAGAGAGAATCAAAGGAATCACCTACATGGTTTGTTTGAATTTCAGTTTTTATCCTTAGGTTTGAGAAAGTATGGCTATGATTCATACTTTTTACTAGATGATCATTTTTCTGTTTGTAGGACTAATGACGTAATAACTTGTATGTTTGAAAAATGGAAAGTTATAAATTAATTAAAATCCAAATATCAGGCATAACTTCCTCCTCATCCTTAACTACCTTCATGCCCCTTTGACGGCGTATTCTCTTTCTTGTCTTAATCAATCACCATGGACTACCATTATTGTTGATTTAAGTTCATGCCATTTCTTCAAACTCACCACCACCTTTTTCATTAAAGTTTATGAATTGTAACCTCCTTCATTGTAAATTTTGATTTTCAACATGATTATCCTTGTCTTTAACAAACGAAAATGTGATGATCAAGTGAACAACATGGACTAAAGCTCTAATTCCTTGCACATAACGACAAAAGAATTGAAATCTACCACTGTTGTCGCTGTATTTCTCATATTTCACACTAAAAGAAAAAAATTATTCTTTTAATTTGACATTTTCAAGGACAATCTTATTACTCTAATAAAAGGGTAACTATGGTTGTCGCATGTCAATTTTTAGAATTATCTAATGCCACATGTCACCATTACATTCATTCTAATCAAATTTTTCCCGTTTCTCTCTCCTATTAAATAATCACATTAATTAGTAATAATATCATCTATTTATTTTTACATTATAAGTAGTATTTAATAAATTAAGAAAGATAAATTTTTTATTAATGTTATTTCTATAGAGATAGTTTTTTCTAAAAAGATTTTTTTTAAAAATAATTTATTTTTAAATAATATTTTAAAGTTGGTTTTTAAAGTAATTTTTTAATAAAACAAAAATAATTAAAATAGGATTTATAGTAAGGAAATTTTTTAAAAAAAAATTAATGGGTTTTAAAACAAAATGTCTAATTTATCTTTGAAAAAATAAAAAAAATTAAAAGGTTCATATTATTATTTTATTACTTATAATTATTACTTATACATAATTTCAATCATATCATGTTTTAGTCTATCATTTTATAATTAATAATTTTTATTCAATTTAATATTTTATTTATTCAACCCGTGTAATACATGGGTTTACTAAAGCTGATATACTAATAATTAAACAATAGAGTGTATTTAGCCTCTCATCTTAAAAATAAAAAAAATACTCTAGATGAATGCTGATCAGTAAAAATCATTAGTTTTAATATTGATATATGTATAGTACTTTCTTAAACAAATAAAAGTAACCACAAATAGAATTGAAAATTAGTGGTAAATTAGGGTTGCTGGAATGATAATCCAACACAAATTAATATAAAGATTGGTTTTACCAACTCATTTGATATATTCACTTTGTAAACCACGTACATCTAATCACCTTGGGCAATAAATGAACCATTGGTATTTTGAAGAATTACTGCTAACTCTATACAACTTTTTAAATATTTTGAGTAAATCTCGGTTTTGGTCCCTGTGTTTTGCAAATTGACTCCACTTGAGTACCAACGTTTATTTTGTCTCCATTTGAGTACCAAATTTTAAAAAAATTGTCTGTTTCAGTCCTTTTGACTAACGGTGTTAACATTTTCTGTTAGATTTTTTAAAAAGACCAAAATACCCCTAAGGGTTATAAAAATATCACCATCTCCACCACACACCACATACCACCACCACCACCACACACCACCGCCACCACACACCACCGCCACCACACACCACCACCACCACACACCACCGCCGACACACCCCCATCTCCGGCGAAACGTACGGTGGGATGAGGATGTCTGATTGCCGGGAAGCCATTAACGGTTGAGAAGTTGCAGGTGACATATACGGGGACGAAGAAGAAATCAGCCTCAGATGGGTCTAACGTCCGTACATCATTGTTCATCAACGCCTTATGTATTGTAACCTCCTATGCGAACAAATGGGTGCTACATCGGGGGTTCGATAGCCAATCGGCATTGTATTTCGATGGGAGTTCGTATATGTATATTTTCAAATTGTTCAATAAACCTGAAAAAGTTGAAATACAATTTCATTAACAAATTTAGGGGTGAAATGAGATGTTGCAGAGACGAAGACGAACCTTGATTTTGTCGGACGGCGTTTGATTCCGAGATGACACGAGAAACGACATTGGATTGGTGAGAAATTAGGGTTGTTTTCAACGAATTCGTGGTGGGTTGATGATGGCTGACGAATCTCACGAAGAAGAAGAAAGATATAACGAACCAGATAATCAATTTGAAGCATGTGAACCCATATCTGCTTCGGAACAACTTCACCTTCTTCCTCGTGAATCGATACATCTCCGCCATTTTCATATCTGTAATCTTCAAACAGTTGAAGAACAGTAAATAATAATAACTGAAGAAGATGAAGAAGATGATAATGGGGATAGTGATTGTGGCGGTGGTGTGTGGTGGCGGTGGTGGGTGGTGGTGGTGGTATGTGGTGTGTGGTGGAGATGGTGATATTTTTATAGCCCTTAGGGGTATTTTGGTCTTTTTAAAAAAATTTAACAGAAAATGTTAACACCGTTAGTCAAAAGGACTGAAACAGACAACTTTTCTAAAATTTGGTACTCAAATGGAGACAAAATAAACGTTGGTACTCAAGTGGAGTCAATTTGCAAAACACAGGGACCAAAACCGAGATTTACTCAATATTTTTGAAAGTGGTTGTGAATGAAGGTGAGAGAAAAAAGTAACGATAATGGTATAAAAATTATTATTTAATTGGTAATGAGAGAGAAAAAAAAAGTGATTTTTAGTGTGATTATATGGATGAAAACAATAAATCCTCTGTGAATGCTCTTACATCTCATCGTTTTTTTTATAACTATCGAGCTTTTAATAACTGAGTCCATTAGATAAAAACGTTCAATTAATAAATGTTTGGAAAACCTAAATCTGCAACATATTATTTTATCCTTAGTTCATATTTTCACAAACACGTTTACAAATATCTATGTTTCTAGTAGTTAGCGTTTTCTACCAAACAAAACATAAACATACAAAACCAAAAAAAGTGGTTAATTTATGAGTTTATCTTTGTTTATCTATCGGTCCTATGAACACAAACAATTGTTCAATCCGAAAGAAACAAGTAAAATGGTTTAAAAACTCAACAAACCTCTTAAATTTGTGCTCAATATTGAAACCCTCAATACTTGAGGGGCTTTTGTAAAAATAACAAATGGGGTCTCCTCTTCCATATAGACAAAAATATCTTAAAACTCATGTTTCTCTTCGTGTTCCCAAAATCAAACCCTCTTAAGTCTTAAGAACATTAGTTGACTTTATAATGTCGTTAGTTCATCGTTAACTCACCGTCGTACTCCGTTACTTCACTGGTGGCTCCGTTCTGATGGTTGTTCTTACTCAGGCACGGCAGCTCCGCCTCTCTCCGCCACCGTCAGCCACCGGCTCCACCACCGCCGCCGCCGCCGTCCTCTACGACCCCACATCTCTATCTCTTGCTCTCATGCACTCTGACTCATCTTTCTCTCTATACCCTTGCATCTCCCCCTTCTCTCCGCCTCCACTCCCCTCCGCCACCGCCACCACCGTCGTATCTCCGCCCTCATCCGCCGCCGCCTTCCTCCGCCTCCGGTCGAAGGACATCTCTCGTGTTATCTTCCTCGTCTCGTCTCCTCACCTCGCTGGAAGTTCGATACTTCTTCGATTCTATATGCTTCGATCTGACAATCAATTCGCTAGGGTTAGGGTAATTTGCAATCAGAGTGATCTGAGTTTCGATGAGAGGAAATTAGGGGTTTTGTTTAGGGTGAATCATGGTGTTTCGATAAAGCTCGCGGCGTCGATTAATGTCTTCGCGATGTACTCTGTTTCTGAGCGTAAAGTTTGGGTTTTCGCGGTGAAGGTTGTGGGAGAGGGAGATGTGGTGAAGTTGATGAAGAGTGCGGTGATCGATTGCGATTTGCCAGTGTTTTCGATTAGTGTTTCTGTAGGGTTTTTGATGTTGGGGGAAGAGAATGGAGTTAGGGTTTTTCCGTTGAGGCCTCTTGTGAAGGGTCGGATCAAGAAGTCTGATAAACCAAAGGTTCAGAACGTCAATTTGATGAATGGGATGATTCAAGGAATCAATGGAAGCTCGATTTTGCATGTGAAATCTGGAAAAGTAACTGGTGGTAACATCAGTTACGTCAATGTTAATGGTAATATGGAAGAAAAGATTTTGAAACATCATGATAATTCTGGTATGTTGATATTCTGTTTGCTTACCTTATATATTAGCTGCAAATGTTATTAATACTGTTAGTTATTGCTTTTATTGAAGATTAGGGTTATGGATTGATCAATATGAATCTAGGGTCATACTTATGCGTTACTATAGATAACGTAATTGTGTTATTATTGCGTGTCATGAATAGCAGTGTCTTGTCTGCTCACACATTGTATACTGACAGCAAAGTTGAGGCCTGTGAAATTGAGACAAAACTCTCAAGAAGGTGGAAGTCGATTTGTGTCATTTAAGAGCAAAGAGTTTGAGGATTATAAATCGTCAGAAATGACATTGATGATAAAGGCGATTTCCATCCAATTTTTAGCCCGTAATAAGTTTCTGATTTTGGACTCGGTTGGAGAACTGTACCTTCTATCGTTATCCAGTAATATCTCTGGATCAGAATCAATGTATGAGATGAAGAAGTTGACTCTCACCATGAAAGTTCAGAATCTAGCAGTTCTTGCTGATGATTCTACAAGTATGTTTGTTGTCTTTAATGTAAAACACGATGCAGCTTTGTTTGATTTATAGTGCGGACACTTGATTGAAATGGTGAAGTTATGGTTTTCTATTGCATGTATTCTTCCTAAATTGCAGAAGCTCAAATTGTTTGGGTATCAGATGGACACTATACCATACATGCTATAATTGTATCTGATGCGGATTCTGCCACCAATGAAAACGACACGCATGACATTGAAGAAAAGATTCAAAATCCAGGTATTAAACTCCTTGTTTGAGCTTTTTAAATGGATTTTTCTGAGAATTTCTCAATATTGAGTTTCACAACTTTTGTTGATAGATTCCATTAGCTTTGTTAGCCTTTATGATGTATCTAGTTTGTACCCTGGTCATTCATTCTGTTATTGCCCGAAGAAGTATGTTGGACAACTTAGGTATTATTTTTTTAGTAAAGATTTTATAACAGGGGGGTGGTTTTAGTAAATATATATCTTATATCGTTTATTCTTTCGATGACCATAGTTGATTTTTGTTTTGTTCCCTATGATTGTGTTTGATAGTTAATGCTCATAAATGGTTCTTTTTCCTTTCCCTTTGTCGGTTTGTCCATGCACCCTAGTTATGATAACAAGGCGCTATCAATGGTGTTATTTTCAGTTGAATTCTTGAATTCTTAGAAGGTGTTTAGTAGTTTGTGTTTTTAACAGTATGCATATCAGGACTGTTGATGTTGATTTTAATCAGATTAAATGATTGAGATTGATATGAATGTTATAATTTGTAAACATTGGTTTCCTTTACTAAACAAACTAACGTCTACAGTAGTGAGTAGGGTCTGGGGTGGGAGACATACATTCTTAGAAGGTGTTTAGTGGTTTGTGTTTTAAACAATATGCATATCAGGACTGTCGATGTTGATTTTAATCAGATTAAATAATTGAGATTGATATGAATGTTGTAATTTGTAACGTTGGTTATTGAACGAAGTAATGTCTAGTAATGTCTCCAGTACTGAGTAGGGTCCGGAGAGGGTGACATGACGGCAACCTTCTATAATTCTATAACAGGAGATATAGAGGAGCTTAACGAGATTCTGGCTCCCCCCCCCCCCTTTTTAAAAAAATAATAAGGAAATACTTTGGTTTCCTTTTCTATGATTCTGAATTGTTTGGTTCTTGGCCAGCCACTCAAGTGATATTTACAAGTGAAAGGATTCAACAAATTATCCCCTTATCTGCGAATGCAATATTATTGCTTGGACAAGGTACCTTTTTAAAATGAATCTATTGATATTCAAAATTTTGATATATTATCTCTGTTTTCACCTTTTTTGAGTGCTAATTTGTTGATTTTTTTAATTTCCATTTTATTTTCTTTTTTTGCAGCCAATAACATCTTTGCTTATGCAATATCTTAATGATGCTGATTTTCTTTCCAATCTGGTATATGCTCATTTCATATTCGGTTTATAGTAATTATTCATGTGCTTCGTAAGCATGATACATAAGTGACCTTAAAGCATGATACATATTTCAGCTTTTTCATGGTAGAATAATTTTCATATTCTCTCTTTTTCCATTCGAATTTGGAATTTTCAGGGCGTATATCTTCGATCACACATTGACGACTTTTTCCGCTTATGAAATTCCTTGATTGATCTTCCTGTTCAAAGAGTAAGTTCTCTACGTTAGCCTCATCAATTACCATTAGAAGTAACTTTTGCCATTTTTTCGGTAACCATACACTCTTGCAAACTATTATGAGATATGGCATAAATTAAGGCTTCAAACAAAATTTTAAGCTTAAAAACACTAAGCTGTTGATGATCTTGATTCTTGAATCATACCTTGTCATTAAATTAGATTGAACTAATTGCTATTTGGACACATGATTGTTTTACTACTATATGATATATACCTTTGCAGGTGGATGCCATTTGTTCTCTTCCAATCATCATTATCTCATTGTTATGTCTTACCAATCACGAGCTTCAGTTGTCTCTTATGCTTACATATAGTGTGAATGTTTCTGTCAACACTGTGCTCCTGAAGGTACAGATGAAATACTCCCATATTAAATATTCATGTCATCAGGCCAAAACATCCATCTTATTCCTTCGTACTCTCTCTCTCTCTTGGAAAATAGTTGAGTTTTGGTTTTAGATATCAACATTTAGTGATTTAAAGATTCAAATTTGACATATATTTTGTGTTACTAATCTTGTTGGTTAGGTATTGGCTCCAAAGTGAGTTTTCTGATAGCGGGTTAGGTTACCGAAAAAAACAAAATTGTTTAGCTTTTATTCTGCGACATTTGATTCCATGCACGGTAGTAAAAATTGTTTCCGTTTTGTTAAATTATTTAAAACACCTTCAATAAAGACGATAAATCAAGGTATTTTGGTAGTGTATATAATTTTATGTAGTTAAATGCGGGTATTGATCCTAATGTTCAAATACGAATCATTTGGCATCTAAAAATAAAATATTTAGAACATAAACATGGACTTTTTGTTTGGATACGTTCCACGCCATGAAAACTATTAAATTTATATATGTTTGTATTTTTCCTCTGAACAGAGAATGTTATGGAACCCATTTGGTGGAGTGCTGTTTAAGTCTTTAGTGAGCAGGAGCGAGTTTCTCAACAGTTCATGCCACCTAAGGAAGTAATGTGCTCCTGAACACATCAAAGGCCAATTTGTGACTAATTGCATGGAGCTTGAGCTTCTGGGACTTGTGTCAACAATGGGAGGATAGACTTGCCAGAAGTTTAAAAGGTGTGGTTTGTTAATAATAAGACATTACTTTTCCAGAAGTGCAGCCTCATGCTATCTGCTGCGGATAAATTATAAAACTTGTTGGTTTCTTGAAGAAACAATTTTACCTTTTAGTATGCTTAAGGTTGACTAAACATATCCTCTTTTGAAATCCTGGTTTTATTTGTGCTGCATAACTGCATAAGCAACATTAACATTAAGTTGTTTGAAGTAATGCTTTTTTGACCTTGGGGGTTAGCTTATGCAAATCTGATGACTGAAGTTTCTTGCTGGTTTGTAAACTTTTACTGGTTATATTTGCTAGTTGATTAGAACATGATCATGCATAAGTCCAGAACCTGTAGTGACCCTGCAAGAGCAAACATGAAAAAAAAATGGGTTGGGGGGGAGGGGACTAAAAACATCCGTTTAATTCATATATTTGGGTGTGATGTCTTTGATCAGTTAATGAACCTACAGGTGTTATGATTTATCCTCGAAGGAATTAATTTATTTTATTTGTTACCAACAAGATCCTCGCGTTAGCAACACCTGTTCACTGTTGATCTGCATCCCTACTGTTTACCGGCCAAAATACTAACCTAGTTCTGACTTCTCCCGTTTATTAGCATCAGATAAATGTTATTTCATTATTAAAATTCGCATTCATGCTTCATATCAATTGCAATCTCCTCCTTGTTCTTGAGTAACTTGTCACCCATTGATGACATTTTGTATTTATCCAAAACCAAACCCATGTTATCTCTACCTGTGTTTAATCAACCCTTTGGAAATTAGCATTCCTCTTTTACCTTGCCAATAAAAACATAATCTAGCAACCATAATCTGATGAATAAATGACCATTTGGTATTGCACATAGTCACTTGTAATTAGTAAACACAAAGCAAGTGTGATTACTAAAAACTTTGCAGCATTTGTCAGGCATTGCTAAAAACATATATGCAAACAAACCTGAAAATCATGTCAAAACACACAAACCTAAACACAGTTCACAAAATTTTATATTTTTTTTCTGCATTGCTCTAAGTCGTAAATTCACCTCTGGAGGTAAAAATACCTTTTAAGAAATGTAAAAAGGTAAACAAGCCAACCCACAAAACTCACTAGGTTGACTCCAAGTCTCCAACAACGCAATTAGCTAAAGGTTTCACAAGTTTATAAACTAACTGGCTCCTTTTCAGACTATAGTAAAGCCCTCAAATTTCATGTAAGGTTTATGTTACCCTTGAAAATTCAAACCTCTAAAATCAACATCTTACATCACATGACCATGTGATCTTGAATATATTCATGATATAGGTTACAAATAAGATTGTTTAAATCCATAAGAATCATATAAAATGTATTCCATGAACTGTACATGGACAATAAACAAAAGTCACTGCAGGTTACAACAGAATTAAGGTACAACCGGTAGAAGTCGTTAAAATAACATACAATGGCCCCTAGAGATAAGAAAATGCGCACCCATGTTATACCAAGCACGTCCCCTAGTTTTTGTAATGTTTTCTAAATCGTGACCTGCAAAATAACACCATAAACATCATTAGCAGATACTTAACAAAAGTCCACAAGATATGAAACATTTTTTGTATTTGGGTTGCTTTCACAAGATGCAATATTCTTGAAAGTAATTTATCTCATCAGTAAGCATTATCTGTGAAATAAAAGTTCTGTTAACTTTGTCTAAACAAAAGCATTTTTGATTATGAATCATTAATTTGATATTTTTTTAAACTGTCTGTTGAATAAACCTTGAACAGTGTTCTATAATATAACATTTAAAAAATTAAAAAGAAAGAATAAGAGTCACCTTAAGACATTTATGTGTTTTTCAATCAAATCCATCTGTTCATCATCATAATCAAACCATTTGTCAGCCATTCCAGTTGTATGACCCCCAGTTCCTACATCTGTATGTTGAGTAGTAGTTATAATTAATGTTGTGACACGTTAAGCAGCAAATGAAAACTTTCATAAACTACTTTTCATTCTCACCTTGAAGAAGAATACCAGGTTTCTCAGAACACCCTTTTAATCTCCAGTACATATGCCCATTGTTGTCCTTGAAAATCGGCTCTGTTCTTACAGCATCAGGCCTTGATTTATCTACATAATGACAAATTTTAAATTAGATAATCAACAAATACTTGAGATTTTTTGGAAATAGGTCTGAGTGACAACTTCCCAAGTGTTTCATACTTTCATGATCATTGTGAGGTATACAGGTCAATCACTCATACTTTGACTAGATAATTAAAGAAAAAATTAAAATGATATTTAAATTAATAGACCTATCACCTATTGGATTAATATTTTGATATGTTAAAATGATATATTAAAATGATATTTTGATCTATTGTTCACATAAATAAATCTTACCAATAGGAACCATTTCTTTACATGCAAGCATTTCAGCATGTGCTTCAGCTGCTTTATTCTTGATCTTAGAAATTATTGCATCATGTTCCTTTAGGGTAAGAGGAACACCTTCTTTCGCTATGATTGCTTTGGCAACTTCATCCTGCATTTTCTGCTTCAAAGTTTTCTCCTATATATACAAAAACAAAGCAGAATAAAAACATTTGAAAAACTAATTCAGATTATTTTTTGAACATAGAACTGTTTATACCTTATCTTTTGCAACAGAGAGTTTCTCCTTTGCTTCCTTCCTCTGTTCAGCAAACTTCACATTTTGATCATCAATCCAATTTCTTAATTTTCTGTAGGATAATTCCAAGTATACAATCACTGTGAAACCAAGCTAAATTAAACCTTTAATTGTTAAAAGTAGCAAAGTAATCTTACTCAGTTTCAAGAACTTCATCGCACAGGAAAACTAAGAGTCTAAGTTTCAGCGATGATTCCAAATTATCATATCTGTCAGCTGTCAGGTCTTCAAAGTCCATAAGCTTTACTTTTGAATCAGAGATGCAACTTTTTAGAGCTTTCAACCATGAATCATTTCCATGAGTCAGATCAGATGTTGGTGAACTGAAAGATCAGGCATAATATTAATACATGTATATCATGATGCAAAATTTTCCGTTACTACACTAATTAAGTAACAAAATATGTCTTTACTCTGATTCCAATTCCCATTCCTCTTGAATAATAGAGAGCAACCGGATATGAAACTGGATCACTGAAGTAAATTTCCCACGGCGTGTACTTCGTCCTTTAATTAGGTCTCTCAAAACTGCTTCTGCCTGCCCTTTCTTCACATCTAAAATCTACAAAAAGAAGGGAGAATTATAATGCATTAACGTCATTCAGGAAAACACTCAAATTCCATATTATATAAATAAAATAAGACTATGAATTTACCTTTCCGAAAGTAGAACAGAATTCTAACAATTGCAATGCATTACCAACATCTTCTTTTGGAAGATCAACCCCGGCTACAGCTACCAACTCCATTCCAGCTGGCAAAGGAATAACAGCCTCAAACAACTTTGAAGTATCCTTTTTAACTTTTAAACACTGATTATCCTCCAAACACTGGTTTGAATATTGATCATGAATATTATTACTTTCTTTAACTCCATTTTCTTCAGTCGTCTCTTCTGACCCTTTTGCCTTTGATTTCTTTTGCTTCTTCTCATTTAAGGCATGATTAATCTCAGTTCCCAAAACATCACTAACCACATTGCCATCAAGATTTACTTCAAGTGCTTTCCGCTTAATTTTCTTTAGTTTATGCTCAACCACATTTCCTTCAACTATAGCCTTTGATCCATTTGACTTTGATTTCTTTTGGTTGTTTTCATCTAGGGAATGGTTAGTCTCAGCTACTTTAACACCATTGCCATCAAGCTCAACTTCAGACCCTTTTCGCTTCACTTTCTTTGGTTTCTTCTCAACAAGAGATTCGACTGAAACCAGAGGATTTGCATTTGAATCTGTCTTGCCATCAAACAGATTTTCCTTATCTGAATTCTTAGGTGATTTAACAATCCCCTGCTCAGCATTAAAATTTAAATAAATTTCCAGAATGTAAGTTGTCATTATTACATATTATAGGTCAAAATAGGTCAATTTGCGTTATATCCTTATCAAGTAGAGCAATGTAGAAAAGGTAGCTTAAACGGAAATAGATCAAAACTTCCCCAAGTGCGGTTTTAGTAAATAAAACCTCCTAGATCACTTTATTTAAAGAGTTATACTACTATTAACATGATTAAAATGTTTGCAATCATAAGTCAATCCAATCCAACCTGACCCGTTTCAACCATACCTCTGCTGGAGCAGCTAGCTTTCTTGGCGAAGCAGTTGTTTCTTTCACTCGCTTGTAGTTACTAACGTTGTTAGCGCCCTTTGCGTCAATCATGTCAGAAACAGAGGAAAATCCACCTGCCTTTGCCATGGGCGAAACCATACCGGTGGGCTGATGACCACGTTTTTTCCTATGGTTAAAACATCTCTTAGATTTAGTCTTAATATAGCTAGACATAAATAAAGTAAGTACAGTTTCATAAACTTACATACAGATGCTACAATTGCAAACACCTTTACACTTGGGACAATCCCATTTTTCCAACAATACCACATCTTCAACTTTCTCCCCGTATCTAGATAAAGATGAAGCATACGCATTAATAACATATACTATAGCACCACGAATTTCGTTCTAAATCTTTATTTAACAATTATCTAGTAATTTTAACATAAAACTTCACAAATCTTGAAGTAATAACCGGCATGTATTTTAATAAAGTGAAAACACAGCACAGAAATATGCTAACCTGTTCAAGAGACATGTGCGACAATACTTAATGGAGCATTGCTTAGCCTTTGCTTGATTCTTGCAGTTAACAAATACAGCATAGGTCTTCTGTCGGCACTATTAAAACATGCAATGTGTTAAAAATAGAAGAAGAAAAATCTTTAACTTCTAGTTGAAAAAGACAAAATATACTTAATAATAAAGATAGCGTGAGACTGAATGCTAACTGATGATATTCCATAATCCCATGAAAACTACTAATATAAACTCAATCCAGGTTAAGAGGCACTGGAACCAACTAACCAAAGACAGCCTCAGTTGATTAAAACAATGCTCAAAAAGATAACAACTCATATATAATTTCAGATTGATGAAGATATGCAAAACCAACCGAATAACAAAATAAACCATGCATCAACTACATGTGATACAAATTGAGAAAACCACTTAAATAATTTGCAACCAGTTAAAATCATTCCTAGGAGTAAGATAAAGGGAAGTAGATGATGTGACGGTCATAATAAACCTAGAAACCTAGGACATAGCATGAGTTTAACTTGGTTAAGATGAATGTAAACCCTTAAGATATAGAATATTAGCTAAAGAGGATATATGATTACACAATCATAACGGACACACACAACAAAGAGAAGAAGCATCTGTTATTTAAAATTTGTAACACAACATATGAATTTGCTAACAAGACATGTTCCTAGTTTCAGACCTTAAACATAGATACTACTTAATTTTCCAAACTTATTTCCCTACCAGATTTATCTTGTGCAGTATCAACTTCACAACTGAAACTAACAAATTTCAACTTCTCAATTTCCTTTCTTTTCTCTCATCTCGATTTCCTTCCAATTTGAAAGGATTAATTTTAGGCTTCATTTTATTTTCATTTCTCTTTAATTTTAAAAAAAAAAACAGAACGTAACTCTTATTTTCTTTACTTTCACTTCCTTTCTTTTCTCTTTTTAAATGAACTCGTGAATATGATCTATTACAATATGATCTCTTATCCGTGTTTAGATTTCTTCTTATACGAACTCCAAATTTCAACAATTAGTACTAACAAGTAACAAATTCCTCTTCATTTTAGATGCAATAGGTCTCGCCCAAAAAGTCAAAACAATCCCCATCTTCGCTACAAACTCTCCTACAAGGAGGAAGGCTCTACTGAAGACCCAACAACAAACTTAAACTATAAACACAAAGTAACTAATCAGACTTAAGTCCTAAAAAACCTGAAACAATAGCACGTAATGACAATAATAATCAAATCACACATACTTGGTGGCAAGTCGTCCCATTCTGAGAGTCGTAAATCCGACCACCAATAACACGAACCCCTGGATTGCTGTTCCTCTTGTGCGGTTGAGAAATCGGATTATCGGACTTCAATTCAGTCGTGATTACCTTCTCGTCGCCACCGTTGATGACCGTCTTTTTCTTCTTGTTCGCTTTGGGAGAAGAGACGTTAGCTTTGGAGTTAGGGCTTGCAGCAATCGCCATTTGTGTATGATTTCGATCTGATAGTTTGCGAGAGCTTATGCAAGTGTAGTAATCGATAGATTTAAGTAGGGGTTTTGGAGGGACGATGGTGAAATTTTTTATTTAGTTTGGGAATGGCGGGGGGGAAATTTTTCAGGGTTGAAGGCGGCAACTGAATTTTGGAATTTTTGGTAACCTGGTCCCTCTGGGGTTTCCATATGCGACCTTGTTTCATGAATTAAGCTTAAATTTCATGAAAGGATAAATTGTTTTTTTTTAAAGTAAATATGCGACCTTGTTTCGATGATAGATGTTATTTTAATCAGGTCTATTCATTCGTTTCTCAGTCGGGGTCGCACCCCCCCCAACCACCTCAAGAGAAAACTTATTACTGGAAAACCCATGGCTAAACTCGAAACATTTTGTTCAGAGTAAGATTTGTAAATATAACATTTTCATATTTACATACATAAGAATACCATTAAGATTCATCCCATTAAGATAGTATTGTTGCATTTTGATGCGTAGAAAATTTTTTTGTTCCTTGATTTTTATAGGTGTTAATCTTGTTAAGTGTGCTTTCTTATATTCATTAAAAAGGTCTTGAGATAATTTGTGTATTTTTGGTGTGAAAAAATTTATGAAAAAGTTATTAGACTAAATTTTGTGTAGTAAAAGTCTATAATATCTCTCTAAAACTCACATAATTTTGAGGTTTTCTTATAGTTATGGTTTTTTAACACTTAATTGATCCAGATTTTTGAAAAACTGTCATCGTAATTTTTAAAAGTAATATGATTACACTTTTATTGTAAATAAATATTTATCATCATTGTCTAAAATTGTTTGTTATATTTCTATGTATTTTAGAAACAAGTATTGTGCATGGATCCAGATTTTTGAAAAACTGTCATCGTAATTTTTAAAAGTAATATGATTACACTTTTATTGTAAATAAATATTTATCATCATTGTCTAAAATTGTTTGTTATATTTCTATGTATTTTAGAAACAAGTATTGTGCATGTTATTTGTGTTTTATTTTTTCATCCAATAGCTCTTATCAACTTTTATAAACCCCTTGTATAGTTACTAACTTCACTAAACTCGTGTATTACACGAGTTGAATGAATAAAATATTAAACAAATTATAATTTTATTAATTATGAAAAATATTTTAAGATAAGATACAATTGAAATTACATATGAGTAAGCATTATAAGTGATAAACAAATATATTAACTTTTTAAACCTTTTTTTTGTATTTCCAAAAAATAAATTAAACATTTTTCTTCAAAACAAACTGTTTTAAAAATTATAATTTTCAAAAATATTCTTTCTATAGCTTCAAATTTTAATTATTTTTTATTTTTAAAGTTTTTACTTTTTAAAACCACTAATTTTTAAATATTTCATATTAAAAATTTTATGTTTTGAAAAAAAATCTTTTATAAAATTTATTTCTTTAAAATAACATTTATAAAAAGATTTCTTGCTTAGTTTATTAAATAAATTTTTTATGTAAAAAACACCTAAATAAAATTATTAGTAATTAATGTAGTAATTAATATGAGAGAGAAGCGGAAAAATTTGATTAGAATAAATGTGATGATGACTAGGGTGTTCAAATTCGGATATCTGAATTTCGGATATCCGAAATTTTCGGATAGTGGATTTCACTATCCGAATCCAAATCCGAAATTTCGGATATCCGAAATTTTGGATTCGGATTCGGATATCCGTTCGATATGCGAATTAAAAAAAATTGTATTTAATAAATTTTATAAAAATGTAATAATTTTTATTGAAGGCTTTTATCGGATATCCGAAGTTTTTTTTATTGAAATGTCTGAAATATCTAAAAATATTCAAAATATTTATTTAATATTTAATATTTTTAATTTTTTATAAAAATATTTTGGATATTTCGGATATTTCGGATATGATGATCACGACACGAAAGAGTGTCTACAAATCCAGAATTTGATTAAGAGGAGGGGAAAAAAACTAACTCGCATCCTAAGCAGATAACAACCCGCAAGCGACATGAACTCAACAAGCCTTTAATCTACTAAAGTGAAAGCATCACAGAATGATGGTGCAAACATTATGTCCTTGAAACATGTTCAGAACAGAATACATATAATAAGGTACTAATATGTAGTAAACAGATTGGTGTGTATCAATCATTGTGTTTCCTCGGGTTTTGAAGATTCCTTGATCTCGTCTCCACCCTCATCCTGAAACACAAAGAAAACGTTAATTGTGTAAAAGAATGCCCATAAACTTGCAGGTGCAAGTCCCGTGTCTTTGACTTTTGTTTCATTCTGGTCAAAATTTCAAGCCAATGGTACTTTAGACATTTCGAGAGTAAACTATTATGTTTAGCTTTGCAACATGCGAGTGTATACGATATTAGGTGAGGAACACACACAAAAGCAAGAATGTGTGAAGTGTGAACATTGAGAGAGAGAGAGAGAGAGAGACCGCGATATCAGATGTCCACAAAGTGAGATTGTCACGGAGAAGTTGCATGATCAAAGTGCTGTCCTTGTATGAATCCTCTCCCAATGTATCCAACTCGGCAATAGCTTCATCAAAAGCCTGTAACGAAAGACAGTAAGTTAGAATGTGTTTAATTTTAGTATTCTATGCATACACTGTCAGAATTGAAATGAATTTTGCTATTTGCCACTGAAAAAATAAATAATCAAAACTTTCAAAACATTATACCTGGTCAACACAATGTCACAATCATAAGTAAACTGTTATGTCATTTAAGTTGTTTATATTAACAGATAAATAAGTAATATAGTAGGTTAAGTCAACTATTGAGGCCAGTCACTTTTCATACCATTGATGAATGCCATAACTTTTTATAATGTCATTCATAAAGCAAGATCAGCTCAAATAAGAAGTAAAACTGCTTCAATTGCAATTTATGATATCAATAATTTTCCTTTCTGGAGAAACTAAATCCCAACATCCCACATAAGAACACCCCAACATGTAAATACTAATAAACAATTTGATGAATATCAGGATTGTGACAGTAAAGAGTGTTGAAGCTCAATGCTAGTGAAATTACCTGCTTAGCAAGGTTGCAAGCACGGTCAGGTGAATTGAGAATCTCATAATAAAACACTGAGAAGTTAAGTGCAAGCCCTAGCCGTATTGGGTGAGTAGGAGCCAAGTCAGATAGAGCAATATCCTACAGCACCATGGTTACAAGTAGTATGAAATAAACTCAAGATATAGCAAGATCAAAATGTGGAAATGAAAATTGATTACCCACCTGAGCAGATTTGTAAGCTAATAAGGTGTTCTCAGCAGCTTCCTTCCTATCAGCTCCCGTCTTGAATTCAGCCAAGTATCTATAGTAATCACCCTTCATCTTCAAGTAAAAGATCTTCGACTCTGCTGATGAAGCAGAGGGAACAAGATGAGATTCCAGAAGGCCCAGAATACCATCACAGATTTTGCTTAGCTCAGTCTCGATTGTGGCCCTATAATCCTTGATCAGCTTAACATGATCTTCATTCCCACGGCTCTCTTCTTTCTGCTCAATGGAAGATATTATCCTCCATGACGCCCTCCTGGCTCCAATCACATTCTTGTAAGCCACAGAAAGAAGATTCCTTTCTTCCACACTCAACTCCTCAACATCCACGGTCTTTGCAACCTTTTCCATAAACTCCACCATTTCTTCATACCTTTCGGCCTGCTCTGCCAGCTTAGCCATGTACACGCTATCCTCACGCGAAGCTTCCGTAGATCCCATTCTATTGATTAGTGTATGCCTGAATTGCCAAACATATCACATCAGTCAACTGAAATGTGTTCGTCCTATATCAACGTGAAGTAGATCTAGGTGAACAAATCAAAGCTATAACACTAGAATCAACCAATCACCAATAAGAAACAACTGTTCTTCCTAGATCAACTTGTACCAACTCCATAAAGATGAACAAAAACAACTGGATTTAACCAACTGAAACGTGCCGATAAGATTCATAC